>CM040239.1:260353047-260794701 GCA_022545495.1 Chrysanthemum lavandulifolium
ACCCTAACTGATATTATAAGTTTACATAGTTACGAACTAAGAATGATTATGTTGTGCATGGCGAACTTTTACATAGTTTTCTTATCCACTTCAATCTAACCTGCATAAAAACATCCTTTTGACTTTTTTCTTCTTTTTTTTAGATTGGGTGACCCATGTAAAAAGGTAGTGTTTGTTCATCTTCTTTTGCTTTATAGCCAATCTAGAAAAGAAAACTCTAGACAAGATTGTAAAAAGGTGGGCTATGGAAATATGTATGTGTCTATACTATATAAAGTTGGTATGTGTTCATATTTGGGCTTTGATTGCTTGAATTAAACTTGAAACATACTTGATTTATATACTTAAGTACCTTTACTACATTATTTTTTTGGTCGCTTATATTAAAATGTTTCTAGTTTCAGCCATGTTATTCATTAAACTTGAAATATACAAACTTGAAACTTGATTTAAATACTTAAGTGCCTTTCAAAGTCACATGACATGTTAAAATATACATACTTGATTTAAATATACAATACTAAGTTTGATCAATTCATTCGTGTTGTGACTTTGTTATCTCATACAAACTTAGTATGTATATTTTTAGTAAAATGTCATGTGGTGTAGGTTCGATCAGGTGTGTAGTCGT
The DNA here is from genome assembly GCA_022545495.1 of Chrysanthemum lavandulifolium. Taxonomy (NCBI): domain Eukaryota; kingdom Viridiplantae; phylum Streptophyta; class Magnoliopsida; order Asterales; family Asteraceae; genus Chrysanthemum; species Chrysanthemum lavandulifolium. Next base: position 260,353,679 of record CM040239.1, read on the forward strand.
GTAGAACGTGCAAGACAAATTTGTATAAATAATAACGGTGGTTGTAAAAGATCGACCCTAGAAGTCAAGGAGATTGAGAAAGTCCAATAATCTAAAAATTAGGTCTCACTTTCCATGACTTCTAGAACATTGGGTTAAGTACTTGGGAAAATCTCAAAATCGTAATTAAAGTCAAACTCACAGCTTTTAAATGTTATAAAAATGGCATAAACCATTGTCAAACATGTTAAGTGACGGTTTGAAATAGGTTCCAATAAAATAGGTACATAGCCTAGAGCAAGTAATATAAACTAATGAGTTTGAAGACAAATAAAATGTATTTGAATGAAGGCAAAGTCTATTTTTGACACTTCTAAGCTGGATGCCGTCATGACAAATCGTACCTTATAACATATATAACTTCTCTAATAACATCTTTATAAAACACTAAAAAAATATATCCTTTCACTCACACAAAAAATCGATAACAAAATGTGAACACTATGGCATTAGCACCTATAACACAAATAGACGGTGCAGTATAAAACTTATATGGGCGTCATAAGTGCCATTTTTGCACCTATAACATATTATGTGCTACTACACCACGTTATTTTAATCTATTAAAGTGAACTTGTAAACTCGGTCAATCTTATACCCTTTATTGTGGTAAAATTATATGTTTCTTATAATCAATTAACGCAAACCATTTGTGAAATACATAGGTCGGAAACGGTCATGGCTATACTTTGGTTAGGATGCGTACATATGAGTCAAAAACTTGTCCTTCCCGAATAACTTAAACAAAAAAACATGTTCCGTTTACCCATTTATTTATCATATACGTAGTACTAAAATGAAAATTGTGACACAATCAAACCCATACCAAATTAGTAGAATATGTATTTATAACAATCAGTTTAGTCTTTTAACCATCTTTTTTGTTATGGTTTTTCTTTATTTCATGAGCCAAAGGCTAAAGATTATTATATAATACAGTAGTAAGCAAATTGGTTTAACTTGAGGACTAAACTTCTAGAACATGGGTTAAGTACTTGGTTTTAATTCAAACTCACAGATTTTAAATGTTATAAAAATGGCATAAACCATTGTCAAACATATTAAGTGACGGTTTGAAATAGCTTCCAACAAAATAGGTACATAGCATAGAGCAAAGAATAAACTAATGAGTTAGTAAAGACAAATGAAATGTATTGAAATGAAGGCAAAGTCTATTTTGATACTTTGAAGTTGGATGATCGGGTGGTTTAGTATTTTAAACTATTAAAGTGAACTTGTAAACTTAGTCGATCTTATACCCTTTATGGTGGTATAATCATATGTTTCTTATAATCAATTAACGCAAACCACTTGTGAAATACATAGGTCGAAAACAGTCATGGCTTTACTTTGGTTAGACTGCATACATATGAGCGAAAAACTCGTTTTTCCCGAATAACTTAAACAGAAAAAACCTCATATGTTTACCTATTTATTTATCAAATACATAGTACCAAATGAAAATTGTGACACACTCGCACCATACCAAATTAGTAGAACGAGATTTTTATTGACCACAGGTTGCAATAATGCAAAACATTTATTTTATAGCAACGAAATAAGGTTATAACACTAATATGTTTTTGCAGCAAAAAAAATTGTTAACAATAATAAGAAAAATAATGAATAATAATAAAAGTATAGAGTTTAATGGGTTTAAGAGTTCATTTGTTATATTGCTAAACTTGAAGAGTATTAAAATATGAAGTTTAACGAGTTTATAAGTTTATTTTGTATTATTAGTAAACTTAATTGGGGTGTTTAACAAAAAGTTGATGAGTTAATGGGTTGTTTTGTATTTGTATCAAATTTAGAGGGTTGTTTTTGAACTTTTAGAAAATGTACCGTAGATCTAAAGCAATAACATTTGTGAAATGCTGTTTACTTAAAGGAAAATGCTAACAGCAGTCTTTAAAGTTGTTGTTAACAACTAAATCTTCACAAAATCTATTGATATTAAAACATAGTTAAAGACAAGCTCCATATTTTTCTTTTTGCAAATTGTTAATGATTTTGAATGATTTTATTTGAACATTGTATAATGTCTAAACATAAATTACGAGAATTAATTGATAACGACAACTCTAAAGGTTGTTATTAGCAAAACCTTTATTTAAATGGGGAAATAATTCATGCTGTTAGCAGTAGTCAAGTTACTTGCTGCAAGGCCCATTTTTCCGCCCCTAATGATAGAGCCAGCATATTCATCCGTCATCCCTATTTTCTTCCACATCCTTTCTCTTTTAACAGTCGCATGGTGCTATAATTCTGAACTAGTATGTGTTCTTAAATTCTTTGTTTCTACCCATGAATATCACAAGGAATAAATGAGTCCATTAAAGGAACTGTTCTTTTTTCACAAAAATTTGATGTTGGCGTCTTGTTGGTAATGATAAAATTGCTAAAACAAATGGGTAAAACATAGAAAAAGACTCAAAAACACGTGCCGCTGTTAGCAGCAGGGATCATTTTCTCTATTTAAATATGTATCTATAACAATCAATTTAGTCTTTAACCTTCTTTTTAGTTATCGATTTTCTTTATTTCGTGAGCCAAAGGCTAAAGCTTGTTATACAATAGTAATTAACTTGGTTAACGTAACTAACTCGGTTAACTTGAGGACTAGACAACCTCGGCGGGAATCAAGAAAAGTATAGGTTGTACCGCTGCAGACATTAAATCGTATTCCAATTTCATACCCTCGTCTGTCAAATATGAAAACTGAGTCTTTTCAACGGCTTGAATCTTAAGGTGATACCCTACCGAACCTAAGAAAATAGTTGGATCAAGAAAAGGGGTGCAACGAGCCCTCTGTCCCACACATTCATGTGGTTCACTAGTTCAACCGATTAGATACTAAGAGTGATTCCTCAAACTCCTCTGACCTTTTATTACTTTCACAAAGGGGCGTTGGACCTCATTTTCTGTGAGACGCACATGATTGAAAGTTGCCTCATGTCATTTTGTTTTGATGGGAAGAATTTTGGTAAGGAGCGGGTACAGCTTGACCAAAAACAAGATAACGAGAAGTGGATTCGCCTAGAGTGAGCTAACTTTTATGCCCTTTTATCCCACGAATTAAGGACAGCCTGCAACTAAAACACTCCGCTCTTGCGATACAGGTATTTTGTTGTCGCCTTAAGCAACTAAATTTAAAGTGGATGCTATGGTTGCAGTGCCTCTTTATAAAAAGAGTTAATTGCATTTTTGGTCCCTGAGGTTTGGCCAAATTGCATGTTTGGTCCCCATCCTTTTGAAAGTGCAGTGGACGTCCCCAAAATGAAGTTTCAGTTGCATATATGGTCCCCTGCTCCAAACGTCAAATCTTACTCCGTTAGTCACCCCATGCTGCATGCACACGGTGGTTTTTGGTCTTTTCCACCCACTAAAATCCAAAAACCCAAACCCCACACAATCTCTTTTTATATTAGACCCACCAAACCTAATGTTTCATTTTAAATCCCCAAATCAAATAAGATAAACCCTAAACCTAACAATTTCAATACTAATAAACCCTAACCATAACAAGTTCAATACCAACGATGGTATATTGTAATCAGAATCGCCGTCGTGATTCGAACCTCTTGGACTAGATTCAACCTCAGGCGTCGTTTTACTCTTGCCCCAAAAGTGTAAGTTGTGAATTAACTTGATTGATGATTGTGGGTTTTTTTGGGATAGTCTCTAATTCAAATTATCTTGTAAGTTGTGATTGTAGGATGATTGTGGGTATTTTGATTGGTTGGATCCACCAATGTGTGCTCGAGCAGTGAACATCATTCCTGGGTTGCTAAGGGCACGCAATGAGCTTGAAGAAGCAAACAATTCATTGGTTGCTCAAAATGGAAGGTTGAAGAAATGGTTGATTTGCAGTTGGATTCTCTTGTTAGTGTATTTGTTTATGTAGAGTTAGTTTGAGTTGAAAGAATTAACCAAAGGATGTAATGGTTAATTTGGTTTTGTATTATCTTTTGTTTATCAATGAAAGAAAACATGTTTTTATGTATAGTTGTGTTTGAATGTAGAGTTACTTATACTTGAAAGAAAACATGTGTTTGTTGTCACCCTAAACATAACTCATAAAGATAACAACCAAAACATAGTGGTAAAGATGAGTGCCAAAACATAAGAACCATGTTTCAAGTGAACAAAAGTCATAAAGTAACCGTGATAGTGCAAATAGTAGAGTACAAAACATAAAGTCATACGAAACATTGCGCAAATACAATACGAAACATGAAAGTTCATGTGCAAATACTAAATTGTTTAAAACAAAAGATAATGTGAAGTTAACACATCAAGGCTTCTTTGTTGAGTCAAGCATCTGTTGGCACTCTTTTAGTTGTTCTCCGCCCACCACTCCCGGATGCAGAGCTTTGGTTGTGTTGCGGTGTAGCTTGCCTAGTGGGAGTTAAACATCTGCTGGCACTTTTTGTTACTCTTTGACCACCACTCCCAGATGCTACTTGCCCCGCATCTCTCGAACTTGATTTGCGATGCTTGAAATCGGGTTGCAGATGATTGACCTTGGCTTGCGCTTGCTTGACCTTGAGTCGCAGAGGCTCGACCTTGAGTTGCGCCTTGTTCCCTCGACCGTGGTTGGCTTGCGGATGGCACACCTTGAGGTTCACTTGAAGCATGGTCGATCTGTCTTGCGATGCAAGCTTGCATCCCCTTTGTTGTGTCCTTTCCCTTGCAGATATTACAAGTGATTTGTAGCCCTTTCCTAGTGATTTTCCCATCCCCACCACACTTACGCCTCACCAAGACTTTTTTCTTTTTTGGATGGCTCACCAATCAACCTTAACCTTAGGTGGAAGCAAAGTTGTTGGCCACCATGTTTCTCCCACAAGTGCCTTCCATTCACGTGGTTTATCTTAAAGGAATATTGTTTTCTCCAAGTATCTAGCCTATATGCAGGATGGACCCAATCTTCAGGTAACCCAACATCTATTCCATTATCTGCCATATCATGAATGCAAAGCACGCATGTCCGCAAGTGGATACCGAAACTTCCCACTTCCTACATGAACAATTCCTAGCACCTAAGTTGACAACACACTGATCACCATGAGGTCCTTTTGCCTGATATAAATCTAATCCATTCCATTCCACTATGTAGTTTACAGAGGCTTCTTTGATTTGATTAAAGATAATTGTAGCAAGGCAGGAGTAAGTGGACCTTGACTTTTTCAATGACTTTTGCACAATTACAATCCTTTTCATTAGATACTCTCTACGTACTCTAAAGCGTATATGATTGGTGAGTCCCTAGCATCTAATAATTGTCTATTGAAAACTTCACATATGTTGTTGATAAGTAAATCACAAGTGTGCCCTACCTGTAATATTGCATATGATTTTTATATAAGAATGCATACAGAAAATGATTTTTATATAAGAATGCATAACATTCATATTCATAAAGACCATAATAATCATAAAGTAAATAAGAATGCATACCAGAAAAATGGGATCTAGTCCAATGTTCTGGTGCAATTTTCTTCAACCATTCATAAGCCTTGATATTGAGCCCCTTGAGTTGATTCATTGCATTGTTGAACTCCACTGTTGTTGTTGCAGTTGCAGCTTTCCACAAAATGTCTTTAAATATTCCACCTCTCCATATCAAGTTCATGTTTTCATTGATGTGTCTGACACAATACCTATGCTCAGAAGCTGGAAACAACTTCTTGATTGCTGGTAACAATCCCTGCCAGTTGAAGATATGACAACAATAAATGAGACTGTGGTTATTGTAATGCAATTAATAAAGAATGAGTGAATTGTACCTTCGCTTATCGCTTATGAATGCGGTTGATTCACGCCTAAACTAAGTCACCTCCAAGTTGTGTCAAGAACCATAACCAAGAATGGAAAGATTCGACTCAACTATTCCATAAGCCATGTGGTAGATACCATTATTCCCATCCATCGCTATAAATTATATCAGCTGACCGTGATATCGACCTTTCATGAACGCTCCATCTAATCCCAACAAGTCCCTACCACCGCCTTTGAACCCTCTTTCAAAGATCCTAAATGTACATAAATCCTTCTAAAAACCTTGTTGTAGATTCGTGATCTTCTTCTATAACAATCTAACCTAACTGTTGTGTTGGGATTACACCTTTGCAATTCTAAGACATAATCTTTCAAAGAAACCATATTGAACTCGAGCATCACCCTTTAAAGCATCCTCGCTTTGCTTTTGCTCTAAAAGCTTTATGGATGGAAACACCAACATGAAACTGCTTTTGCATTTGATCTTGTATAGCCTTAGTTGGCATTCCGTGATTCAATTGGATCGATCTACAACATGTGACGAAAGAAATGAAGATGCGCAGCTTTTATTTTTCTAGATAAAAGGCATTTATGTTCATCCATAAAAGTCCTAACCACCCATTTTGAGAATCAGACATAATGGATGTACAAAGCCCAAGGACATTTATTGGCTTCATCACAATGCTCAATTACCATTTTGCCCTTACTTTTACCTTACTTTTTCCTTTGTAATATTCTTACCCTTTTCTTGTCTTCTTATGTCGTCCACGATTCCTCTTGTCCACCATATCCCAAACTTGGAATGGTCCCAAGACGCTTGCCCTAAGCCTCACACCATCATTTTTGTAAGTTTAATGTTTCTCCTTGTCTCTACAATGTGCCTTTATTCTATTCCTAGCCACTTCCTTATTGGGAAACTCCCGTCCAACAAAAAATAGTTCACAATCCTACTTTGCTTAGCAATTTTTTCCTTCTTTCTTTAACTTCCTAAGTCCGATCTCCTTGCACTATTACCGCCATCACCAACATCACTATCATAAGAATCAAAGTCTATAACCTCTATATCATTTTCTCGTTATATTCACTTCATCATGGATCGATCAAGATTAGCCCATTACATCTTGTTCAAGAAGATTAAACCTAAAGCCACCATATTAACCTCAACTTCTTCTATGATGTGTTCTTCATCAACAATATCATTTACACCTTCATCACTAGCCCATTGATTACTAACACCATCCTCATCTACCATATCCACACCATCATTTATACCTTCCTCATTTTCACTTTCCTCATCTACACCATCCTCATCTCGCCATATCCCTACCATCATTTACACCTTCCTCATCACTACCCCGCCATTACCCTCATCTACACCTTCCTCATCTACCATTTCCTCATCTATGTTACCATGACTTCCGATCATTACTAAAATATCATTTAACCATTCTTCATCACTACCCCATTGACATTAACATGCTCATTTAACCCTATGTTAACATCACTACCCCGTCGGTACTAACATGATCATTTAACCCCATCGATCCGTAATAAGCTCATCATTTACCTCATTAATCCACCCAATAGCCAACCGATTTTTAGAACAAGGCACCGGTTTTTATTAACTGATCCAATTCAATTATATCATCATCATTACCTATCTCCTTAATTACTACTCCTTCCCTAAATGTAGGCTTGTAAAATGACTCAACTGTGGTTTCATGATGTTCAATGTAAACTTCTATAACCTTATGGTTTGCAACATATTTAATCAAGTTGACAATATCATCATCAGAAGCCAATGCTCTAAGTCCCCAGTCTAAGGTTTTCCTAGGTATCTTGAAATGATAAAACATGATTTGACTAGGATCATATTTTAGCATCATAACAATGGAATTAATCACCTCAACTGTAAGGTGTTCACTATCTACCATGTCCACATATTGAACCTTACCATCAACATACTTCCTATTAAATTTCTTTGTAAACCTTCCACCATGATGAACCTTCATAGAAAATGTGGGATGATTGGTCAGTATAAAAAAGCATTCTCGATTTAAGTTACTAAAATCATCAAATGTCAACAAAAAAAGTAAAACGAATTCAAGTTGTTACCATAACGAGTATAAGGATCAAAATCTTCACGAGTTCGAAAATACCACCCTCGATTCCATTCGCCATTTTATATTGTCAAACTTGAAGGATTGTTTTGCAATCATATAATTATAAGAGGATTGGTATTTGGTGGATTTTGAAGTGAGAATTAGGGTTCTTAATTCAAAAAATGGGAGTAAAAGGTTTGTAGCAGTGTCAACGCCGGCCTAATATAAAGAGATTGTGTGGGGTTTGGGTTTTTGGATTTTAGTGGGTGGAAAAGACCAAAACCCTCGTGTCATAGACATGGGGTGACTAACGAGTAGCATTGACAGCGTTTGGAGCCGGGGACCATATATGCAACTGAAACTTCATTTTGGGGACGTCCACTGCACTTTCAAAAGGATGGGGACCAAACATGCAATTTGGCCAAACCTCAGGGACCAAAAATGCAATTAACTCTTATAAAAATCTCTGGACTACTTTATTAGAAGTCAAAAAATTGAAAAAGACATTATAAAAGCTTTTAAGGTTCAAGAGACTAAACTGTTAATTTAGATTCATCGATTATCATCTAATTTGGCGCATCCCCAAAATGTGTGATCAAATATAGCATGAACAGAAATACCAATAAAATAGAAATCAAACACAGATAACATTGATAAGGCTAGCATAACATAATGATAATCTTGCTCACAAAACATCCCAAATTAACGTTCAAACTTCCATAATTTTCATTGCCTAAGAAAAGGTAGAACCAAGTCTAGATAGAAAAATAGAACATTTTGATAACAAAAGTTCAGCATTGTTTTTAGTTGAAAACACCAATCAGAGAACTTATTGGTGGGTCTCAACTTTCTTCTTTTGCCACAACCTATCAAGTGCACTGTCAGCATCTCCCTGAACAAACAAACCAAAAGATAATTTTAGTAAAAATCCCGATTGGCATAAGATAATAAGCTAGTGAAAACTATGAAACAAGTTTGAGTCTAGCAATATTAACTTGAGCTGAACTTTAGCGTAATCACAGAGACACCGAAGGCAATTCTATTTCCAAAAATTTGTAAGTAAATATAACTTAAAAAAAAAAAGTCGTGTGTTGTTCAGCAAAAACCGTTTAACATGTTGACCTATCAATCTAATTAAAACAAGCAAGTAAAAAAAAGCAATACATAACAAATAACATAACATGTTCAATAAAATCTCAATAACAAGCAAAAACAGTCATTACTCTACACTATATAATGGATTTAGTGTAAATCAGCGACGAGACTAACCTGAGCTCGGACAAAGCCGCAAAGAGCAAAGGTGGAGAACTGACCGGTGTATCGGCCAGATTCATCCAAATGTCCAACATTGATTTGAACTGAAGCATGATCCTTTGAAGTGATCAACCTGTTGGTGGCAGAGCTGCAAAAGAAGAAAAACAATTAATGCTTAATCATTATAATCACAACCGGTTATGAATTTAGATTTACAATGAAAACTGTAAATATGTACATACCACTTCCTGGGGATGTAAAGATCCATGTTTTGTCCTTCCTCGTTCTGCATGTTGTCAAACTTTTTGAATACCGGCAGCGTCTGGAAAAACAAAATACAATAAAACATTAGTTGCAAAGATTGATTATCAGATATACAACTAAAATCATTATTATTTCAATCACTTGTCAGTTTCTAATTGACGTCAAATACAGCATCTTATTTCTTATAAAGTCTATACATAACACAAATAAGTTCTCTTATAATAAGAAAATGAGAATGTAGCTCAATCAAATAGACAAAGTTACTATTTCAATATTTTGTTTTTAAACTTGCTTTTGTGAGGTTTAGTATGAGCTGTGAGCACAGAATTTTGCCACACAACAATTAAGTTTTCTATCAAGGTTCTAAATCAACAGCACAGGTTAACTCTAGGTCATAACTGATGCTCAATTTGGCTACAATAAGAATCACCCAAGTAAAAGTGGCAACTAGTGTAACGTGGGTGCAACCAAATAAAACTCAAGGGAACTAGACTAAATCTTAAACAAATTCAAACTCAAACCACGCTACAGCAAACAAACTAACAATGTAACATAAAAGCAAAATGCAATAACAGCGTTTTCAAACTAGGTATCTACAGTCCTTTATATCAAGGCAAAAATAATGTGGAACCCGCCAAAGCCAAAAGCAATGAACTAACAGATATCCTTCCGGGTTCAACTAAATACAATAGTGTAAAATACTAGATTGCTTAGCTATTAAATACCACACCTATGCATTTAAGAACCACTTTCGTCGTTATACATACAACTCCCATTTAGAGGTGTTTAAATCAGTGTTTCAATTATTGATATTTAAAAAATTCATTAAGCTTTTGGGATAGTCTCATCCAAACACACCCTTGACGAAAGTTGGATACAGTTTTTAATTTCTGTTGAAAAATGAGGCCAAAAGCCTTAAATTTATAACCAAATAGACATTGTAACCACAACTTTCACAAAAAACTCATCAATTCTTCAAAAAACCAAAACTACAACAAAAAACAAAAGTAGTATAAAATAAAATTTTAAAAAACTTAGAACCTACTTTTGTTAGTCAAACATAAACCATTAACTACAAACCAAACAGCCCAAATATTTGTACCATTTACACCCATTGTAACATTATTCAGATATCCTCATATTATAACAATAATTTTCACTTTAAACACCAAATACTACTTACTGCAACAGATTTAACTGACTTAATGTAAAGTATAAACAACAGTATTCTTATATGATCAACGTTAATGAAGAGAAGTTATACCTGAGAAGATGATGAAGATTTGTTTACTCCGGCAGTGGGCGGCTTTGCAATGAGGTTAAGGATATGAAATTGGAAAACCCTAATTTCATTTGCTTTTATACTCGCATACCTACTAAAGGTTAAGGCTATTGGACTGGACTGGGCCGGTTAACCTTTTCTTCCATTTTCGGTCCAATTAAGTTTGCTCTTATTATCTCGGTTCAACCAACAAAAAGTAACATGTTTTGGACTACTATTTCTTTTATGAGAAATGGACTTTTGTTTACAGGCGAGTACCGTGCATGGTAACGGAAATTCCAAACGAAAAATAAATATGGTTGTGAAATTATGCTTAAGTGTTTCGTGTGTGAAATGAAAATATACTATTGATTGGGTCAAACTTTGTTTTTACAAGTAGTTATGGAAGGAAAACATGAGTTAGAATCATACAAAAAATAAAATTAAAATGAGAATATTAAAAAAGAATCATAATCGTATATTTTTTATGTACTTAAAAAAATATATGCATCTTCTTTGATATTTCTTCTTTTCAATTGAAGTGAATGGCTAGAATTGCTTCTTGTCATTCTCATTTTATTTTTATTTTTCTCATCGAATCTTTTGTTAGAAATACACATACATGAATAAGTATAATATCCGAAAAGTTTGAGAGTAAAGGATTATTAATTTCACGATTTTCATTTTGAGAGTTTTTAAATAAGTGTTTTTTTTTTTTTTTTTTTTTTTTTTTTACAATCAAGGCAACCAACTTTCTCTGCGGCTTAGTATGGGCGATTTTCTCAAAACCCTTATAAATGATCTCTAATCTTCTAATCTTGTCCTACTCCTTATAACGATTATGTTTTGGACGGTTAACTTGATTAATTCAGTCCTATAACATTATTTTTATTTGGATTCGCACTGATTGAGTTAGGGTTTCGGTTTTTAGGGTTTTTGTTATAATCGATGTTTAGTGTTTTAGGTTTTTGATAATCGATCTTCCTTTATTTTCTGTTGCGAATCAATCATGGAAGTCGGTTAGGTTTGTTTGGTCTATAATCATGCCTCGACTTTGTTGAGGCAAACGAATTAAAGATTGACGTGGATCTTTTAGGGTTTTATTTTAATTGTTGTTTAGGGTTTCGCTCTATTGTTTATTTTTTTTAATCGTTATGGAGAAAGTTGGTCTTGCTAATGTGAATATTGATGATTTGAGTGCTACTGCTGATTTGTCGAAGGTGACTATGAGGAAACATAAGAAGACATCTCCTCATGTTCAAAGTTGATGCTAGTCGTTAATTCTATCAAAAGTAAACATGATTTTATTGAAGGGGTGTTTGGGGTGCTTGATGAAATGTCTAAATACTCATCATTTTTAAACTGCTGAGAATGCCAAAACATCCGAAACACTCAAAACACATTAAAATGATGAAAATATCACAAACAAGTGTTTTATATGTTTTAAATGCAAAACATCAAAATCGATGAAAACGTATCAAGTTTGCATAATTGGCGCTTTTAGTCCCCAGTTACAAAAGTTGTCAAAAACAGGTCCTCGGTAATTAAAAAACTTGTAAATGTCATTGTAGGTCCATGAGATTCAAAAGTTGTCAAAACAAACCCTTTAAAGTTCAAAATCACAATTTACAACTTTAGTCCTCAACTTTACAAAATGTCAAAAATAGTCCCCTGGTGTTCAAAATAGAAATTATTCAAACAACACCCTTGTATTATTAATAAATGACATAATTGGTCCTTTATGATAAGTTTAGAGAAAATTACAAGTTTGGTCCACAGAGTTTGAAAATTGTCAAAATGGTCCTTGGATAATTCAAAATGGAAAATAATCAACCTTGGTCCTTGTACTAACCACATTTGGCAGGAATGGTCCTTATTATAACTTTGTAACATGACAAGTTCATCCTTCAAGTTTGGCGATTTGCATGTTAGGTCCTCAGACTTAACTAAAACCATTAAGACCCTTTTGTGTAAAAGACCGCCATGGCCTGTGACCCCCCACTTTTGGACCCCCTGTTCATAATATCCCACTTGGTCAAATAAGGTCAAACACCCAAGAACCCGCCTTCCCTGTTCACTCCTCTCCCCATCTCTCAGAACCCAAAACCGGTGGTTTTCACCACCACCTGGCCACAACCTTTCCACCTCACTGCCTAATATCTCCAGCTCATCCCCCCTCCTATCATTAGCCCACAACTGCATTTAATGCATCCCCACCATCAAACACTTCATCCTTACCTCACAACCCCTGTTTTGCCTTCCAAATCATCCCAAGCCCCATACCAGTGGCGGATCTAGGAATCCGTCATAGGGTATGCACATTTTTAAATAAATAAAAAATATCCTTCGGGTTTTTTTTTTCACATTTTTTCGGGTCGGTACTATTTTTTTTTGTCCTTTGAGGCATGCTTAAATATGGAATCAAATCTAAAGTACCTTTGACAATAACAAGCTAAATGGTGTTTGTTTAAGCTTGTATATGAGCTTCTGAATTTATTTGACTCGACATGTATTCAATAAGTCAAATTTTTTTATTTTATTATGTAGCTTTTTAGGAATCACTCGAATGCTATATTAAGTGATTATTATGTACTGTAAATTCTAAATCTTAGAACTTGAATGTTGTAATAAAGAAAGAAAGAAACAAATCTACTATAGAACTTGAATGTCAGAACATAAATAAAATATTATTATATCCCAAAAGTAAATTTTAGTTTCCACCACTCATCTTCTACCAAACCATTTACCAATAGACATATACAAACGTGTTCTCTGGACTCCATTGTTGTTTCTCAAAGTTCAAACCCTTCTTCAACCTTAAATTTCAGTTTTTTTTCCCTTTGTGCTATGATGAGATTTAAAAGGGTGTGCACTCTATTTTTACAAGGTATGCACTATGTGTAAAATCACCTAATAGTCTTACAAAACTGGTTTTTTTACACTAAGCCAAAGATTCATAGGGTATGCACTTGCATACCCTATGTTACATGTAGATCCGCCCCTGCCCCATACCTACTATCTAATCTGTCCCCCTCCACCTCCACAACACCCCAAGCTTCTTTAATTACAGCAGAACTGTTCTAATCCACTAGTCTCAATTTTGGCGCCAAAAACAGATTTGAAGGCTGAGATGAGTTTGACTCATCCAATGGCTAAGAATTAAAGTGGGAAAGTTTCAGAATCATGTGGGAGTCTCAAAAAGTCTATAAAGAAAGAGAAAGAACCAATGTAGAAGGCAGTTAGAGTAATTTTAATTTAAGTTTATGTCCTTTTATAAAATTTAAATTTCAGTTCATGTTAAAGCTTCCAACTTTGTAATCTCGATTGTAATAAAAACATATTTGCATTTTCAATTTCGAGTTAAGGAATTCGAATTAAGTTTATGCCATTTTCACTTTAAAAATCTCAATTTGGTCAAATGATGTTTGTGGTTGTTGCTTTAGGCTTATAAGCTTATATAAGCTCATTATATAAGTTTAGAAGCTATTATAACCTTAATAATTCAGTTTAGTGTAAAAACTCAAAAATTCTCAAAAATTCCAAGAAATTAGTGAAAAAATAAAAAGCCTATGAGAAATGATCAAAGCTATGGTGCAGTGTTGATTTTGGAAAGCTTGTTGGTTTAGAGCTTATTGGTAAGCTATAGGAGAGACTCTCTGATGAGTGTCCAAATACTCATCAGTTTTGTACAAAATAAACTGCAAAATCATCAAAACACTCGAAACACATCAAAATGATCAAAATATCACAAATCGGTGTTTTATGTGTTTCAAATGCAAATTATCAAAATCGATGAAAAACATATCAAATTTGCAAAAATTGCAGTTTCAGATCCCCAAGTTTCAAAAATTGTCAAAAGCAGTCCCAGAGCACATAATTTCAAAAGTTAAGTCACCAAAGGTCCTTTTAAAATCAAAACTTGTCAAATTTAGTCCTTTGGTGAAAAATATACAAAGTTTGAGAAATTTACAAAATGGTCCTTCAACTTTCAAAATTGATGAATTGGTCCACTGAAAATGTGAAAAGGCAACATTGGTCCTTATACTTTTGAAAGTTGCCACTTTTGGTCCTTGGAATAACTTTTCTGAATTGGCAGCCTAAGCCCCTCAAATTTCAGATTTTACACATTAAACCCTTGAGTTTTAAACCCCTTTAAACCTTTTTGGCCTACCTACTAATTCTGGACCCCTGTCAAAACACATTGTGAACCCCCTTTATTATTACCACTTGCCTGAGGTCAAATGGTCAAACAAACAGGGCGCCAAAGTCCATCTCTCTCAACTGCTTCTGCTGCAGCCTGCTATACCCATCCCCCCTCCTCCATTTTCACTCCACCATGTCCCCCACTCCACAACTACCTTCCAAGCATCATTAAATGCACCCTAACCTCCTCACTCAACCCCAATTGTCAACACAAAAATTGGCGCAAAATCCAATTTAAACGGCCATGATTAATTTGAGCAATTGAAGGCGAGATTTGTTGGGATTTCAACAGAGAAGAAAGAAAGACTTTGGGTTATAAAGAGAAGCAATTGGAGCAAAGAAAGGAGTCTTGTAGTTTTATTTTATTTCTTATGTCGTTTTTTATATTAAGTTTTCAATTCAAGATTAAGCTTGTAATATTTTGTTACATTGTATTAATTTAAGTATTTAAAGGTGTTGAAACTGATTCCAAGTACTAATTTCGGTGTAATGTTATAAACTCCATTTTATGTCCAATTGTTGAAAAATTCCAAGTATAAATCTTGTTTACAAGCTTCTAAAAGCTCATTACTCAGTATTAATAAGCTTATATAAGCTTAACATAACTTTACAAGTTCCATTTCAAGTTTACACTCCTTTTGATATTTGGTCAACAAAAGTCAAACAAAGGTCAAACTAGCAATGGAAATGGTAAAAGGATGATCGAGCATGGATGTGGGTTGTTTTGGAACCGATGGGTTGGTTAGGATAGATAATGGTTCATGGTTCTTGGTTGCAAGCTATAGTAGCTATGGATCTTTGTAAGTGTTTTTTAAGTTTTTATGCCTACTTAGTATTTATAGTTTAAACTAGTTAAAATCTTTCTAATAAGTTATCTTTAAGTTGCGGTAGCTTAGTTTGATAATTAAATCAAGAAGTTCATGGTTAGAATCTGTTTTGAGCTCAAGCAGTTAGTTAAGGGGTGTTTGGATTTACTTATTAATCTGTCTTATTGGTCTACTCGGTGGGAGATTGTTGTTAGTTCATGTTTACTAGGTACATGTAAGTTCAATTGAGTCAAGATTTTGGGTGCCTTAGCACCAATAGTCAACTTTTCACTTAAATCTGTCTCAGCAAATCCTTTGTTGTGAATTATAAAGCTAATCTCTTGTTTTATGTTCAAAGGTCATAAACAATACTTGCGAGCTTAATATCATCATTTTATATCATAATTTGCTCAAAATTGGATTGGAATCTCACCAAAGTCAAAATGGTAACTTGTTTTAAAAAGTCAAAATTGTCAAATTTGGGTTTGTGCAAAACTTCAGCGATCGCATAGGTTTTATTAAAGATATTTAGGTTCTGATTTTTGGTCTCCAAGTAGTCTACTAGGTGCTCTCTTAGGTCTAATATCTGTTTTTGGCTAGAGCTTCTTTGATAAGCTTTTGCATAAGCTCAAAGTTAGCACTAAGTGCCCTGCTCCACTGTCTCAGCTGGTGCTGAGTTTTTCACAGTTTTTGTAACTTGTACACAAGGCTCATAAGAGCTTCTCTGAGTCTAAGTTTTGGGTTGCAGTTAGCCACCCAGGTCCTCTTGAGGTCCCAGTGGTGATTTTCATTTGAGCTTAATTTGAAGTGCGTGCTTGCAATCAAAATGGGCACCTAAATCATCATTAGCTTATAAGCTTAAAACATCAAACTTGTTCTAGATTGTGATTACATTGGTCCACTGTTGATTTTGTTGCATTGTAGTTATCTTAGCGGTTTAGAGCTTGTGTATCGGTTTGGGGCTTTTAGAGTCCATTTGCTTAATTCTAGTGCTTATTGATAAGCATTTTGATCATCGATTTGATTCTACCACACAACCCTATGTTTTCCATTTTCATAGATTCCTTATATTATTTTAAGCATTTCCTGAATTTTTCAGATTTTTCCTAGCTTGTTTGGTATTTTTACGCATTTTATTTAGTTTTAATCATTTTAAATAGCTTTTAATACAAAAATTAGAAAAGGTTCAAAAAATAAGTTTTAATTTTCATAGGTTTAGATAAATATAAAAGAGAAAAAATATTTTTCTAGATTTTCCTAGTTAAATTTGTATTTTCTAGCATTTTAATTAGTTTTAAATAGTTTTAAATTAATAATAAATATATAAAAAAGTCTAAAAATATCTTTTCTGTTTTAAAATTAGTTTTATCATATTTTAGATTTTCTAAGTCTTAATTTTATTTTTCTAGTCTTATTTTGTATTTTCTTTTATTTTAGAGTATTATTAAATAGTTAAAATAGTTTTAATTAATAATAATTAGATAATTAGTGATAAAATAATTTTCTTTTCCATAAATTTTCTTTTATCATTAGGATTGTTAAAATGTATTTTCATATTTTTAGGACTTGTATTTCTTAGATTTCACTTTTTATTTTGACGCGTTTACGTTATTTTAATTTAAACGTACGTTTTAGGTTTTAAACGTTCATCACTTTAAATATAGTGATAGCGTTTATTTAATAGGTTTTATCTTTTTAATTTTCTTTAATTTGCATTTAAGGCGTTTTTAATTTGTTAGCTTTTCCGTAGTTAATAATCATTCCCGAATCCCTTTTCTGTTCAAACTTCCCGATCACTAAACGTTTGATAATCCATTGCACAACTCGCTGGGACATAACGACCCGGGGAAACACTACACTCCTCAGATCTTCATTGATTTCGTCTTTGTCGCTTTTAGGTTTTCTTACGCTTGCGTGAGAGAACTTAACGGTTTCTTGGCGCATCAAAGATCAAATTTTACGCCACGCCGTGTCTTGATTTATCTCCGTGTAGCGATTAGTTGTTTGAATCCTCACTCTTTGTTTATATCATCCATCTTTGTATATATATATATCCATATTTTCTTCTAAAAATCCAAAACCCAAAACAAGCAAAACGTATAAAACACAAAAATATTTTCTTTTGTTTCTATATATGTATCAAATAATAAAAATACAAAAAGAATCGTCGTTTTCTCTAATAATTAACAACTTAAAGATTACCACCAAAACCAAGGCGGTGCACTACCTAACTGGGTGCGACCATAATAAGTTCCCGAACTAAAGATATAAAACTTGCCTTTGTGTCCATTGTGATTGGTGTACCTTTTTAAAAGCCATTCATCTTGGATTATTGGTTAAGTTCATCATTGTTTTGCCTCGATCTTGTGTTAATTGATTTTGTTGTGATATCGACGTTTGAACCGTAAAACCCATAAATATTCTTCTCACACCATTTTTACAAAACGTCTTCATAATTCTCATTCTCATCGAAAGATTTTCATAATTCCATTTCTCTCCTTAACTCGAGTTTCCTTAGAGTTAACTCTAGTGCATCTTTTCGTTCTTCTAGATCATTGAGTCCTTTGCGTGATCTAGCGAAATTCCAAGAAGACGTTCTCGTGAGCGTCTTTGCCCGAATAGTCGAACCCGAGATTCGCACTATTTCAAGCAACAACATGGCGATTTAACGTACTATGGCGGAAATGCTCGAGCACCCACCGAGGGTTATGGAGATGCCATCGTCTTACCGGTAATCAATTCGGTCACTTGATTGAAGACACATTTAATCCAACTTGTGTCACGAATCAATTCCGCGGTGCGATCGAGAAGACCCGTATGCACACATCCGTTGGTTCAACCATTTGACATCAACTCTCAATTACAAAGATGTGCCACAACGGTGATCAAATTGATGCTATTTCCGTTCTCACTTGCGGGGCGGCGGATTTGGCCGAAAAAGAACCCCGATCCATCGAAACTTGGAGGATCTTGTCCAAAGTTTGTCAATTATTTCTTCCTCCATCAAAGACGACTAATCTTAAAATGAAATTTCGGATTTCGTCAAAATTTCGATGAAAATTTTGGAGAGGCATGAGAGATTCAAAGATCTCCTCGTGAAATGCCCCATCATGAATTCACGAGCTTCAACAAGTTAATATCTTTTACAATGGGTTGAGCGGTAATGATCAAGATTCTTTGAACGCATCCGCGGTGGCAATATCTTGAATCGTAAACCTAAAGATGTGCTTGAAATTTGCGAGTAAATCAAAGTTCCTTTTCTCGCAACAAAGTCAATGTTCGAACACTCCTGCTTCTTCATCCGTAACTCTTACGAGTTAGCGACTCGATAGTCGCTCTAACGGACATCATCCATTGTATGATAAAAGAGGTAAAGGAAATCAAAAGCGAAATTCATAAGCCCGAACCGTCAAAGTCGTAAACAAGGTGTGAAACTTGTAGTGGTCCACACGCGTATTATGATTGTCAAGCAACCGATGCTTCCTTTTACCAAGCTCCGTAGCTTGGTAAACCACAATCAATACCGACCACAAGTGATCCTCACTACTGCACCTAGCGGTATGACACCACCCGTTTTCCTCCCGTGCAAAACCATGGCAATCAAAATCGCTTTGTTCGAATCAAGGGCAAAATTTCAATAACCCTCAAAATTTCAATCAAAGCCGAACAATTTCAACTCACCTCAACCATATCAAGCTCCAAATCATCAAAGTTATCAACAACCTCCTCAAGCTCACATGCCAAATGACTTCATGAAAATGACTGAGGCAAACATGCGTTCAATGCAAACTCGGATCAATAACATGAGAGGTGAGCTAAAAGGAAATTGATACCACATTGTCTCGGCGAGACAAATGAGTTAAAGAATATGATGAGCGGTTCATGAACATGAATATGAACAAAGCCTCGCCATCTTCCGGAGGACTCCCAAGCAATCTGATTACCAATCCAAATGCCGAGTTGAAAGCCGTCACCACTCGTGAGTGGTAAGACGACAATGGACCCACGACTCTATGCCCCTCCTCCGTGGCATTTAGTCAAGTTACCAAGGAGACAACGGACAAGGTGCATTATTCAAGCCCACGTACCGCGCGACACGTCCCACCTTCGGTGGTCCAAGCTTTAAGTCCGGAACCCGATGTTCGAGGAAAATCTTGAGCCGAAATCACTTCCATCCGGCTCAAAAGTCTAGTCGACTTCCATACCCATCAAGAATGAATGATGAGAAGCTCAAAGACAAAACAAAGAGCAAATGGAAAAATTTTCCAAATCTTCAATGGGCTTCACTTTGATATAAGCTTCGTTGATGCTCTCGTTCTAATGCCTAAATTTGCATCCACGCTAAAAGGCTTACTCACCAACAAAGACAAGCTATCGAGATGGCTAAACTCCTCTCGATGAGCAATGCTCGTGACCATTCTTAACAAGCTTCCCGAAAGCTTGAAGACCACGCGGTTCTTAATCCCGTGTGATTTCTTGGGGATGTTTCAATGCTCCGCCTTGCCGATCTTGGCGCTAGCATTAACCTCATGCCTCACTCGATGTGGAAGAAACCGCTCTTCACGAACTTTCATCCACTCATATGACACTCGAGCTAGCGGATCGTCAAGTAACTCGTCCACTGGGATAGCCGAGGATGTCGTGATGAAAGTGGGAAAGTTTCACTTTCATCCGACTTTGTTGTAGTAGACTTCGATCGCGGTCGAGAGTTCCCTCATCTTGGGAGAGCTTTCTTAAGAGCAGTCGTGCTCGATTGATGTGTTTGCGGAAGAGTTGACCATACGGGTCGACAACGAAGAGCTCACATTGAATATCAACGAAACTCTAAACCTGCAGACAAACAGAGTGTTGCCACAATTGATCAAAAATCGAAGAATCAATGCAACACTCTCAAATTTCGGGGTTAAGAGTGTTCACCAAAACGTCTTGAGCTCAAAGCTTTGAAAATCACCCCGGTTCAAGCAAATGGTTTGAAAGCTGTACTGTGAAGTCAAGAGTGTTCTTGATGATGATGACGATGATCTAGAATCGGAGACTTCATCGAGTGGTGGAAGCTGCTAGCTCTAAGAGCACACCACTTGTCCCACCTCCGACATCGGTTTGTCGCGCGAGATTGTTAAGTCCGTGGATGAAACCAAAATCTCTTCGTTTCATCCGAGTTGGATGATGATGTTTGTGATCCATGGGAGACATTCTTCCCATTGATGAATTGCTCAAAATGATCCATCATCTTCTAGTCTTATTCCGACTCTTCCATCCCTTCTCTCATTCTTGATGAGGAGGATGACAACTTTGGAATGAAGTCGAGGCCTTTCTAAGTGATGAATCAATTCCAATGGAATTGATAACACTTACCTTGATCCGGAGGAGACATCCTTTTACGGAAAGTTTGTTGATTGAAGAATCATTTCCCACCCTCCTCCGGACATCTTCTTGACAATCACCATCTAAGCTTCAAGTTTAAGCTTAAAGATGTCAAACCGGTGATTTGCTTCTCTCTGTGAGGAATGGACCGCATTCTCATTTACGTCTTTATTCCATTCTTCACGGATGGTGTGGTTGCTCTTTCCCTTTTCTCTTTCGGGAATGAGGACACCATCTTTGACCCGGTATCATCCTTTATAGTTTCTACTATTAAACAATACCGCGGTTGTGTCGTCGTGTGGAACTTTCGATGTTCATATGTTTGTTAACACCGTGAGCGAAAGTCCATATTGGTTTTCCACGTTAACCCCATGAATCCTAGCGACGAATCAAAAACAAGATTGGTTTTCACGCTTTTCTCACTTTCCCACCCTAGTGAACCAATGAATATTTCGGTTTCTAAGATCGAGTCAATATCGAGGCTATTCATTTCTAAGTGTGGGACTCACGTTTCAATCAAATTCCCGTTTTGGCCAAAATTTTTTTTAGGCATGCCATATTATCGGGTTTTCACCCATATTTCAAACCGTTTATCTCAATTTGCCCAAAATTGTATGGTTCTTTCTCACCACCCTAGTGTGGGGGTTAATTGCCTCAAAATAATTTGGCTACTCCGTAAATATTTCCATTTGTTTTCACGTTAGCAATATCTTTGTTTCGGTACATAAAGCTGCAAAATCATTTATCGAGGTTTCAAATGCAAAATATCAAAATCATGAAAACATTCCAAGTTCCTCACTTGTCAAATTTAGTCCTTTGGTGAAAAATATACAAAGTTTGAGAAATTTAAATATATTATCCCAATTCCCGTTTTGGCCAAAATTTTTTTGGAGTAAGTGTTTTACACTTTCTCATCAGGGTTATTCTCAATTTGGTCAAATGATGTTTAGTTATGGCTTGTGGTAAAGGTTTGGCTAGTCCGAAGTGTCCGAAGTAATGGCTTTTGGTAAAGAGATTAAAATCCATTATGTTTTCTCAAATCATTGCTAGGGACTAGCAATATCTCGATGTGGGGATTGATGAGTGTCCAATACTCATCGCATTTAGGAAAGTTGCCACTTTTGGTCCTTGGAATAACTTTTACGAATTGGCTTAAAAACACATTGTGAACCCCTTATTATTACCACTTGCCGAGGTCAAATGGTCAAACAAACAGGCGCCAAAGTCCATCTCTCAACTGCCTGCTGCACTGCTATACCCATCCCCTCCTCCATTTTCACTCCACCATGTCCCCACTCCACAACTACCTTCCAAGCATCATTAAATGCACCCCAACCTCTCACTCAACCCCAATTGTCAACACAAAAATTGGCGCCAAAATCCAATTTAAGCGGCCATGATTAATTTGAGCAATTGAAGGCGAGAGATTTGTTGGGATTTCAACGGAGAAGAAGAAAGACTTTGGGTTATAAAGAGAAGCAATTGGAGCAAAGAAAGGAGTCTTGTAGTTTTATTTTATTTCTTATGTCGTTTTTATATTAAGTTTTTCAATTCAATTATTAAGCTTGTAATATTTTGTTACATTGTATTAATTTAAGTATTTAAAGGTGTTGAAACCGATTCCAAGTACTAATTTCGGTGTAATGTTATAAACTCCATTTTATGTCCATTGTTGAAAAATTCCAAGTATAAATCTTGTTTACAAGCTTCTAAAAGCTCATTACTCAAGATTAATAAGCTTATATAAGCTCACAAGTTCCATTTCAAGTTTACACTCCTTTTGATATTTGGTCAACAAAAGTCAAACAAAGGTCAAACTAGCAATGGAAATGGTAAAAGGATAATCTGAGCATGGATGTGGGTTGTTTTGGAACCAATGGGTTGGTTAGGATAGATAATGGTTCATGGTTCTTGGTTGCAAGCTATAGTAGCTATGGATCTTTGTAAGTGTTTTTTAAGTTTTTATGCCTACTTAGTATTTATAGTTTAAACTAGTTAAAATTTTAAGTTGCGAGCTTAGTTTGATAATTAAATCGGTAAGTTCATGGTTAGAATCATTTTTGAGCTCAAACAGTTAGTTAAGGAGTGTTTGGATTTACTTATTAACTGCCTTATTGGTCTACTCGGTGGGAGATTGTTGTTAGTTCATGTTTACTAGGTACATGTAAGTTCAATTGAGTCAAGATTTTGGGTCTAGCACCAATAGTCAACTTTTCACTTAATCTGTCTCAACGGTCCTTAATTATAAAGCTAATCTCTTGTTTTATGTTCAAAGGTCATAAACAATACTTGCGAAGCTTAATATCATCATTTTATATCATAATTTGCTCAAAATTGGATTGGAATCTCACCAAAGTCAAAATGGTAACTTGTTTTAAAAAGTCAAAATTGTCGAAATTTGGGTTTGTCTGAAAACTTCAGCAGATCACATAGGTTTTATTAAAGATATTTAGGTTCGATTTTGGTCTCCAAGTAGTCTACTAGGTGCTCTCTTAGGTCTAATATCTTTTTGGCTTTCTTTGATAAGCTTTTGCATAAGCTCAAAGTTAGCACTAAGTGCCTGCTTCCAGTAACTTGTACACAAGGCTCATAAGAGCTTCTACGAGTCTAAGTTTTGGGTTGCGATTAGCCACCCGTGTCCTCTTGAGGTCCCAAGTGGTGATTTTCATTTTGAGCTTAATTTGAAGTCGTGCTCAAAATGGGCACCTAAATCATCATTAGCTTATAAGCTTAAAACATCAAACTTGTTCTAGATTGTGATTCTGTTGGTCCAATTGTAGTTATCTTAGCAGTTTAGAGCTTGTGTATCGGTTTGGGGGCTTTTAGAGTCCATTTGCTTAATTCTAGTCTTATTGATAAGCATTTTGATCATCGCTTTGATTCTACCACACAACCCTATGTTTTCCATTTTCATAGATTCCTTATATTATTTTAAGCATTTCCTGAATTTTTCAGATTTTCCTAGCTTGTTTGGTATTTTTCGCATTTTATTTAGTTTTTAATCATTTTAAATAGCTTTTAATACAAAAATTAGAAAAGGTTCAAAAAATAAGTTTTTAATTTTCATAGGTTTAGATAAATATAAAAGAGAAAAAATATTTTCTAGATTTTCCTAGTTAAATTTGTATTTTCTAGCATTTTAATTAGTTTTAAATAGTTTTAAATTAATAATAAATATATAAAAAAGTCTAAAAATATCTTTTCTGTTTTAAAATTAGTTTTATCATATTTTAGATTTTTCTAAGTCTTAATTTTATTTTTCTAGTCTTATTTTGTATTTTCTTTTATTTTAGAGTATTATTAAATAGTTAAAAATAGTTTTATTAATAATAATTAGATAATTAGTGATAAAAATAATTTTCTTTTTCCATAAATTTTCTTTTATCATTAGGATTGTTAAAATGTATTTTTCATATTTTTAGGACTTGTATTTCTTAGATTTCACTTTTTATTTTGCTTTATTATTTTAATTTAAACGTGTTTTAGGTTTTAAACGTTCATCACTTTAAATATAGTGATAGCGTTTATTTAATAGGTTTTATCTTTTAATTTTCTTTAATTTGCTTTAAGTTTTTAATTTGTTAGCTTTTAGTAGTTAATAATCATTCCGAATTTTTACATTCAAACTTCCCGATCACTAAACGTATAATCCATTGCACAACTATAACGACCGAAACACTACACTCCTCGATCTTCATTGATTTCGTCTCTTACGCTTGCTTGGTTCTCTCTCAAACCTTGGTTTTTGCTTTATGCATAATCTCATTTGTAAGCCATTTTATCTTAGTCTACAATTCTTAGTATTAATGGTTGATTCTTGTTAATTTAAGTTTAATTTTGTCTAAACATAGTTAGTACAAGTAAATTTATAGCTCCCTTGGTTTAATAAGCTGTTTTAATGCCAAAAGCTTCATAACAGCTTCTTAAAGGGATGTTTGGTTATGCCTGTTTAATTGTGTTATAGGTTATTTAAGCCTTTGAACTTGCTTACTTCAAATTACATTAGGCCTCAATATCTCAGTCAAGCCATTTAAACCAGTCCTTATGTGAATAAAAGTCAAAATTCCAAATTATACCTCTTGACAGTTTACTGTTGGAACCATAAGTTGAAAAAATCATCACATTAGCTTAAAAGTTGTTAACATAGCTTAATATAATCTTATTACACCTTAATATATCATAATTAATCAGTAGGATAGATTCAAAGTTCATAAAAGTCAAA
This sequence comes from Chrysanthemum lavandulifolium, assembly GCA_022545495.1. NCBI lineage: Eukaryota > Viridiplantae > Streptophyta > Magnoliopsida > Asterales > Asteraceae > Chrysanthemum > Chrysanthemum lavandulifolium. The sequence continues at coordinate 260,378,978 of CM040239.1, forward strand.
CTAAGTTAGTTTTTATAAAAGTCAAATTTTCACTTAAGTCATTTTTGAATAAAATTCATAATTTTACTGTGTATTCAATACTAATATTTAGCTTATGCCCTTTTGGGAAATTAATATTTAGTTGCTAAACAAAAATATAAAAATACTAGCTTTCATAAAATTAGCTTATAGATAGCTTATTCTCATCTTTCTTTTAAGTCCCTTTTTCAAAATATGCCCTGTGCACACAGTTAGCTATCTAGATTCATAAGCCTTTACAGAGCTTATTAATAAAGTCTAGCTTATATAATTTATCTTTTGAGTAGGCCACTTGTGTGTCTATTCCAAGTCTTATTTTCAAGTTTATAGCTTATTTGATAAGCTCGCTCATGGCTTATATTTACATCCATTTTAACTAGTACATAATTTACTCAAGATTTATAAGTTATTTCATAAGCTTCTCACAAGCTATCTAGTGAACCAAACAAAGTGAGTAATTTAGCTTTTGAATAGCTTAACGGTCATCTAGCTTATCCAAGCATTTGTTTTCAATTTATAGCTTATCTCGATTAGCTTAATTTTTAGCTCATAGGTGCCTAGCAAATTACACAAATGTCTGTGCAAACAAGTATACTTGTGCTTATTTGAGCTTATTTTGTGCTTATTTCTTAGTCATTTGCTTTCTCAGTTGTTAATTCTAGCTTATTACAAGTATTTAGCTTATTTCCAGTTTACATTATGCTTATTCATTAGCTTTATAGCCAAATAGCTTAACCTTGTGCTTATTTCAATATTTTGTTAACTGTTGAGATACTTTAGCTTATTCTGAGCTTATTACCAGTTTTCATAAAAAGTTGTAGTTTTCAAAATTGCTTATCTTACTGTGTTTAATAAGTGTGTAAAATAAAAATCGAAAAAAAAATGTTCAGCAAAAAGGGGGTAGGCAGGCTCGAACCTGAGACCTCCCCCTTAGGAGCGTGTTAGAAGGGTACCTGGATACCAGTTGCCCTTGGGACTTGTCTCGTTCAAATCTTGCACAATCAAATATATAACTACCTTTGTCAGTTTAAGCTTATACAACTTAGTTAGCTTATTTGTAGCTTATTCGAAGTAGCTTTTTCAACTTTTGCATTTTTCTTAGATTAGTATTGATAATAAGTATTTTACAAAAAAGTTTCAGATTTTTCTAAATAGTTTTAGTATTTTTAAACATTTAATTAGTGTAAAATCTTATTTAATTCATAATAAAAATATAAAAGTCTAAAAATATAAATCTTTTTATAAAATTTTCTTTTGTCATATAATACGTAAAAAATTGTTTTTACACTTGTAGGACTTTTATTTCATAAAATTTACGCTTTTGCTTATGCACTCGCGTAATTTTTAGACTTAACGTGCGTTTCATTTTAAATCTAGTTTTTAGATAATTTGAGTTTACGTTTTAGTTAAAATAGTTTATTTAAGTTATTTTATTTTATAAAATCACAAAACATCATTGTAAAAATAGTGATAGCGTTTATTTAATATATTTTAGCTTTTTAATTTTCTTAATTTGCATTTAAGTCATTGTAACTTATTAATCTTTTCTTTAGGTAATTTTCCATCAATATCCTTCATCGATCACTATCCTTAGTGATCATTCTATCATCGATCAAGTGTTTATACACCAATTCATCCTCCGTGGGACTTAACGACCGAAATTCCTATATTCCTTTTATCTTCATTGTATTAGTGTTTGAGCTGTTTTAAGTTTGTTACGGTTAGCCATTCACAAGTGGTTAGCTTGTGTAATTAAACTTGACGGTTTTGCACCAATCAGGTCTCGTTTAAATCTGCATCGAATATTGATTTATTCATTAGGGAGCTTGAAGAGGGCAAACATCTGATATGGCCTACTTGGATAGTGAAACTCGTTCACAGGTTTCTGAGGCTATGTGTGGTTTATTTGAGGCTTATACGCTTGACATGAAGGCTAATGCAACTAACTCTGTTGTGAGTGGCAAAGATACTACACCTAATGTTAATGTGGATGCGAATACACAACCTTGTCCAAACTCTACTTATAGTTCTTTGGTTGTTGAGCCTGTTTGTGAAGGAGTTAACGTGTCTATTCCACGTAGAGTAGTAGAAAAGGTTAGTGCACATCTTGAATACACTCTATATGGCTACTTTATTGGTAATAGAATGGCGTTTCCAGTGGTTGAATACTATGTTAGAAATAATTGGGCTAAGTATGGTTTGAAAAAGATCATGATGAATGCAAGCAGTGTTGGAAGAAGGACCTTGGATGATACGTAAATCACCGATCATTCTCAAGAAATGGTCAATTGATACTAGTTTATGTAAGGAAGAGCTGACTCGTATTCCGATATGGGTTAAATTACATGATGTGCCTATTCAAGTTTTTGAAGATGATGGTATGAACTTGATTGCTTCATTTATTGGCAAACCTATTATGCTGGATTCGTACACAAGCTCTATGTGTAAGGATTCTTGGGGTAGAAGTAGTTTTGCTCGGTGCTTAATCGAGGTTGGTTCAGAGGTTGAGCTCGAAGAAGTTATTACTATTGGTGTCCCCTCTCTTACAGGGGATGGATTTACTAAAGAATCTATCCGAGTTGAGTATGAGTTGAGGCCTCCTAGGTGCACATCTTGTAAGATCTTTGGGCATATCTATGAGCATTGTACTAAAAAAGTGATTACTCCTCCTGTTGCTACTACTTCAAATGTCGTTACTCCTCCTATTATGCATGATAACAATGGTTTCCAAAAGGTGAGTCATAAGAAGAAGAAAGGTAAAGCCCAGACTGGTAAAGGGAGTCAGGTTGGTACTTCTATCAAGCAGACTTTCGGTATGAGCCAAAGAAGACTACTAGTGAACCAAAAGGACCCACTATTAGGAGTAGTGTGCCTACATCGTCTTCTATGTTGCGGTGTAAAGGTTCCTCCTTTAAGGAAGGTGAAGTTTCTACGTCAAATGCTTATCTTTGCTTTGCCATCAAGAAGATGGTGATGATGATTGTGTTGAAAACGTGTTTGATGAATCGGCTAATTTATTTACTACCTCTACTAAAGGTGGAAGTTCATCATTCACGGTAGAGCTTGGTTAGCTTGTTTTTTTGTTTTGATTCTTGTTCTAGGTTCATTGATTCTAGAGTTGTTAAGAGCTTTTGGCATGTCATAAGCTCTAGGTTGGTGTCTATCAATCGTTTTAGCTTGAGGTTAATGTGGTACTTCACCACATTCCATCCATTCTCAAACGTTTTGGTTTAATCTATTTACCGAGGTGCGGATTACTCCCTTTACCCAAAAAAAATAAGTGTGTCTTTTCTATACATTTTTAATTAAATTAAGTTACTTTGAGACAATTTGGCACTTCTTGGGCCTCATGGACTCCAACATCCCGTATGAATTTACTCGGACCAAAAGTTCACCACACCACCAAAAATTGGTTCAAAATGTGCGTAGCCTTTTCACATTTGGTCATGTGTCGTAATATTTTGGATGAACAAATAAGCATGCCTTCACGCATGTATGTAGTTCGGTGGTTCGAATGGTGATACTTTTTCTTTGAATAAGTCTTCCACATGTTGTCTTTGAACGAGTCATGCGTGCCGATCAGCGTTGTTGGTTATGAATGTTGTAAGAGCTCCTATAGGAAATAAATTGGGTTACAAGAGTTTGGTGCATTGTCTGTTTGAGACAAATTGCTATTGTACAATCCGTTCTTGGTTTTAATATATTTTGAGTTTTATAATTTTTTTGTCTTTCAACTCGGAGTAGGTTTGACAACTTAAATATTTCTTCCGAAATATTCAAGTAAGTTTAACTTGCGATAGCACTTGTTAAATGTTATATCCGAAACATCATATTCAAGCCTTTTAACAACATATGTTAAAACGCTCATCCAAAAGCTAAAAGCTAACATCAACCTTCGGGTCACAAAGGACTCACGAGTTCCTACATTAAGGCATTTGTAGTTTCTTTCATCCTCGTCTGAATATACACTCCTTGAGACCAAGTATATTCTTTCCGAATGTCCCTTTCATCCCCATAAGTTTGTCATAATATTTTACAGTCAAGCTCACCTCATATATAATGAGGATTGAACTTTATCTATTGGTTTTGGGGTTGAAAACCAACGTATCATCCTATCTTGCCAAGAATCCGTTGATACACTCTTTCTTCCGAATAACGGGGAATAATGAAGATTGATATTTTAAGTCTCTTCTTTTTCGTCGTCAATCTTGATCATCAAACCTCAATCAACTTGAAGCCATCCTTATGTTCCAAATCGAGTCTCACCCACACATCTACTACCGTTGTGTTGATTAAATACTTTATTCTTTTATATTCTAAACCTGCTGCGAATCAACACCATAGGCCTTGCTTTATGCCTTTCAAAACCCGTGAAACACTCGCGTGTGAAGCACATCGAAATCCGTCGTCATTTACTTCAGCGACAACGTCCGTGAAGGAAACATCTCCATCGAAAAGGTTCCGATGGAAGATAACATCGCCGACATATTAACCAAACCTCTCAAACGCGAACACTTCAACTATCTCTGCTTAGGACTAGGTAAGATGGAACACATTCCATAAATCTTTGATTTATAAGTGTTTAAAACATATCTAGATTAGAGTCAAATCTTCTCAAACATCAAATGACAACTTAAATATTTCATCTGATATATTTAAAGTAAATTTAATTTGCGAAATGCAATTAAATGTCATCCTTCGCTCTCGATCAACGCTCGTCAAATCCCGTTGGATTTATTCTCTAAAGAATTTATTTGGTATAAGTTCTTTAAAACATCGAGTCTAGAAAAATCACAAAAAATGTGAGATTTATTCGTCAAAAATAAAAAACGGAAACAAATCTGGCCAGAATAGTCCACAGTACCATTAAACATGGGATGGTACCACTACATTTAGTGGTACCGTCGGACCGTGACCTGCTAGTACCCGTTTTCTCTCTTAACTTTTCGCACTTTTCACAAATTCAAACCCAACACCTTCTTACTGCTACTGTGGAGAACAAAACCATTCCACATGGTAACTATATTTGGTTACTGTGACAACTCGCAATTTCAGGTCATTTCTCAAAACAATTCACGTTTCACAATTTCATCATTTATCATAAACTAGGTTTGCGTGTTCCAAATTCGCGTAACCTTAATGGTTTAGCGGCGAATTCATGATCATATCATCACGAACATTTCATATAGACTAAGTTTAGTCTACATTTCATTAGCATCATTTGCATCATGTTAGTTCATTCATGACTTTGCATTTCACATTAAACGCGTAAATTTCATATTAAATAAACGTTATCGCGTAAGTTATTATTTTGAACATTTAATCCGATACTTCCAAAAATGATCCCGATATATTTTTATACTTACATTTAGTTTATAAAAACTATATTTTGAGTTTACCTAGTGTTTTAAATTTATTTTGTATATAAATCGTTAAATTTATATTATTACGACGTTTTTCTTAAAAACTACACGATAATTATTATATCACTCAAATTTTGCAAGAAATGTATTTTTACAATTTTTATGATTTCACTATACTTTACTTTGATCTATTAAAAATTACTTTTACCTAAAACTACCTTAAATACTCAAATGTATATAAAAGCTACCATTCACCTTAACTTAAATTCTTTTACTTACACTTTTTACAAATTCATACAATGTAAAAGAAAAAAAAAATATACTTTGTAAATACTTCCCCCCTTGGCCGACCAAGGGGGTAAGCATTAATGAGTTGGTAAATTATTGTCTTGATTGTATATATCTCTACTCCAAGTAACATTTTCACTCATTCACTCATAAAAATCATTCAAGAGTTAGTAAGTTGCTTTTTCTCTCTTTGTTTCATCCTCCATAACCGGCCACTACATAGGAGTAGAAGGAATTCACAAAAATTTTCAAGATCAAGTTTAAAACACTCTAGTTACACTCTTATTAAAGGTTTTGAAATAAAAACCTAGGGTGTTTAGGTTAATCCTTGTTCTAATCACCTCATCAAGTAGCTTGTAAGCATCACACTACATCTCGGTGTACTCACTTTTGTCATCGCCTCATTTTACCAAGTGAGTCATAGCCCCTACTCTTTTAATTGTTTTATTAAACTCTTTGGGGGAGATACATGCTCAATTATTTTCATGACATTCATGAATATTTGCAAACTATATGTTTATCTGAATCGAATGTTTAGTCATAATGGCAGCGCTTTGCATGCTTAGAATTGTCTTAGTATTATCATTGAGCTAATGGTCTTGGTATATTCATTGAGCTAATGGTCTTGGTATAATCGGTGAACTAATGGTCTTGGTAGAATCGGTGAACTAATGGTCTTGGTAGAATCATTGAACTAATGGTCTTGGTACAATCTCGAACTAATGGTCATGGAACAATTTGAAACCGTCATTTAATTATGTGTTATAATAAGTAACTATGGATACATTAAGTTATGCACTATTTTGTGAATTCATTTGACATCATGTGTTTGAACATTAACTCTACATATTACGGCGTTGGGTTGTGAACACACAGGTTGCAAGTTTTGTATGGGCGAACTTGGGCGAGTGGATTTACAATGCCTTTCTTGCATAAACGATTTTTGAAAGGCTTTACATTTCAACACAAACCCTATGAACTCACTCAACCTTTGTGTTGACACTTTTTAGCATGTTTTATCTCAGGTATCTAAGGCATTCACTTCATGGCATGCATTTGGACACATCATGGAGTCGCAATGACGACTCGTCGCACTTGGGTTTTACGCACTTTAAAACATCGTTTGAATTGTAACAAACTTATTTCGGCACAAGTTGATTTTCATTTGGGACCTATACTTTGTAAACTCTGATTGTTTTATTAAATCAAACGATGTGTTTTCCAAACGACACTTTAGGTCGTTCAATATAACTGTGATTGTGGTGCTATGACAGTCAATCCCGTGAATTCCATTCACGCAAAACAAGTAAATTGGGGTGTGACAGATTGGCATCGAGCTTGATTATAGAGAACTAGGTTGCATCATTGACCCTAGACTATAACTACATCATCATAGTATCTCATCATTTCATCATAAGTGCATGTCCACTTTGCATGCGATTTATACGTACATTTTTCGAGTTATTTACTTTCATTTCAAATCGATTGTCACATAGATGCCTTCAAATACCCATTCCATTATTCTTTCTTCATACTCTAATGTGGAGAATTCCTTGTCATTCCCTATCACAATTTTTACATCAGTTGACTCATCACCGATAACGTCGAATGCCGAGATAAACCTTTAAGTAGGGCAAAGTCACTCTCACTCCTTTGTTTCACCACTAGCATGTCGAGTTACACGCTATTCACACACTAAGTCACTAAACCATCTTACATTTGAAGCACTTACGACATCTCATAACCCATCTTCTTGGAATCCATCATTCATTTTTTTTTTTTAAAAAGATAACCTCAAACTTATCATTTCTTATCACATCTCTTTAGAGCGCTTATTATTAACATAGGACTTTGTTACGTCTCATTTTTCCTCTTATTTTGAAGAAGATATGGCGTAAGAAAGTCGCACCGAATTGACACAAGCGGCTATTCAAAAGTTGATAAGGGATAGCATAGCCGATGCTCTAAGGATTGAAAGGAAGCGGTGGGCGCTGCTGCTGCTTGAGGCCTGCCTCTTGCCAAGCCGCTAGAATTGCGAGGGAAGTCGGCCGCTAGGCTTCTTCTTCTTTGCAGAAATGCAGGAGGGTCCGGGTTAAAAGTCGTCAGATAAGGATTTCAAAGTGGAGATCCCACGAAGTTTAGAGGTACCGAAGGAGCCACCGCCATGGTTCGATGGTTCGAGAAATTGGAGTCCGTGTTTTGTTATGTAATTGCCGGATGATAGCAAGGTCAAGTTTGCTACGAGTACACTACTTGATGGGGCGTTGTCGTGGTGGAACTCTTATGCTCACCGATGGGAATGGAAAATGCTTTCAAGCTCACTGGGAGCAATTCAAAGGTTTGGTAACAAAGAAGTTTTGTCCGCGTGGAGGTGAAGAAGTTGGAGACCGAATTCTACGAGTTGGTAACTATTGGGTATGACATTGATACTTACACTCGAAGGTTTCAAGAATTGGCCGTGTTATGCCCATCTATGGTTTCGGATAATGAGAAGCTCTTGGAGGCTTTCATTGAAGGACTTCCCGAGATTATTCAAGGTGATGTGACTTCCTTTGATCCATAACGATTGAGGAATCTATTCGATTGTCTCAAAAGCTCATGGCACAAGTAGTAAAGAGGGCAACATCACCAACACCAACCGTAACAACAATACCAACAACCGCACCAACTACAACGATAACCAAATCAACAACAACAAAAGAAAATGGGAAACGACCAAGGAGGTTATAACAACAACAACCAAAACCGTAACACTAACCATCATCAACAATGTATAGAGGGCAAGAAACCGCAATGGTTTATGTTGTTGCACCAATAGAAGCGAGAGGTTATCTTGGAACCTACCCACTATGTAATCGATGTAAGTATCATCACACGGGTCTTTGTCCCGCTAAGTGCTACAAGTGTCAACAATCGGGACACCTTGCCGAGAATTGTAGAGGCAAGGCCATGGTTACATGTTACGATGGGGAGCAAGGACACTATCGGAACCAATGTCCTCAAAACCAAGGTCAACAAGTTGAAGGTGCTCATGGAATGCATACATGTTAGGAGGAGGAGAAGCTCGTCAAGGTATCAACGACGGAAGATCAAGAAGTTCGAAACTAACAGTCTTAATTTCCCTTATGTACTATGTCGTACTAATTTTATGTTTTCCATCGTATCCGAATCTTTATAACTTAAGATGTACTACTTTTGATAAACCACTCGTTGTAAAATATTCTCATCTATCGTACTTTATTTCCTATCGATTCGATATCATTTACGAGAATTTTAATTCTTTTTACTTTAACTACCATTTTAACGACATGGTTTAAATCTTTGTAAACATTGAGAGTTATAACGACTAAACCGAACGTCACGTCATCGTTCCTTAATTATACATAGCCTAGCTAACTATGTCTAATGCGGAGGGATCATGTTATGTTGGGGCGGTTATTTATAAATCTTAGTGCAAGCAAAATGTTCACATGTTCCAATTCAAAGTGTTACTTATGAGAGATTCATCCGATATTTTCCTTACGATGATGTTTTAGACACTCTCAATCATCGATAACCGTAACGACACTTCTCCATGTCTTCTCTCCTCGTTATTCATCACAAACTCAAAAATTCGATAGACTAACACGAACTGAATTCCTTTTTGGATGGGCGAATGTGACAACTCGCAATTTCAGGTCATTTCTCAAAACAATTCACGTTTCACAATTTCATCATTTATCGTAAACTAGGTTTGCGTGTTCCAAATTCGCGTAACCTTAATGGTTTAGCGGCGAATTCATGATCATATCATCACGAACATTTCATATAGACTAAGTTTAGTCTACATTTCATTAGCATCATTTGCATCATGTTAGTTCATTCATGACTTTGCATTTCACATTAAACGCGTAAATTTCATATTAAATAAACGTTATCGCGTAAGTTATTATTTTGAACATTTAATCCGATACTTCCAAAATGATCCCGATATATTTTTATACTTACATTTAGTTTATAAAACTATATTTTGAGTTTACCTAGTGTTTTAAATTTATTTTGTATATAAATCGTTAAATTTATATTATTACGACGTTTTTCTTAAAAACTACACGATAATTATTATATCACTCAAATTTTGCAAGAAATGTATTTTACAATTTTATGATTTCACTATACTTTACTTTGATCTATTAAAATTACTTTTACCTAAAACTACCTTAAATACTCAAATGTATATAAAAGCTACCATTCACCTTAACTTAAATTCTTTTACTTACACTTTTACAAATTCATACAATGTAAAAGAAAAAAAATATACTTTGTAAATACTTCCCCTTGGCCGACCAAGGGGGGTAAGCATTAATGAGTTGGTAAATTATTGTCTTGATTGTATATATCTCTACTCCAGTAACATTTTCACTCATTCACTCATAAAAATCATTCAAGAGTTAGTAAGTTGCTTTTTCTCTCTTGTTTCATCCTCCATAACCGCCACTACATAGGAGTAGAAGGAATTCACAAAATTTTCAAGATCAAGTTTAAAACACTCTAGTTACACTCTTATTAAAGGTTTTGAAATAAAACCTAGGGTGTTTAGGTTAATCCTTGTTCTAATCACCTCATCAAGTAGCTTGTAAGCATCACACTACATCTCGGTGTACTCACTTTTGTCATCGCCTCATTTTACCAAGTGAGTCATAGCCCTACTCTTTTAATTGTTTTATTAAACTCTTTGGGGAGATACATGCTCAATTATTTTCATGACATTCATGAATATTTGCAAACTATATGTTTATCTGAATCGAATGTTTAGTCATACAAGGCAGCGCTTTGCATGCTTAGAATTGTCTTAGTATTATCATTGAGCTAATGGTCTTGGTATATTCATTGAGCTAATGGTCTTGGTATAATCGGTGAACTAATGGTCTTGGTAGAATCGGTGAACTAATGGTCTTGGTAGAATCATTGAACTAATGGTCTTGGTACAATCTGAACTAATGGTCATGGAACAATTTGAAACCGTTTAATTATGTGTTATAATAAGTAACTATGGATACATTAAGTTATGCACTATTTTGTGAATTCATTTGACATCATGTGTTTGAACATTAACTCTACATATTCGGCGTTGGGTTGTGAACACACAGGTTGCAAGTTTTGTATGGGCGAACTTGGGCCGAGTGGATTTACAATGCCTTTCTTTGCATAAACGATTTTTGAAAGGCTTTACATTTCAACACAAACCCTATGAACTCACTCAACCTTTGTGTTGACACTTTTAGTATGTTTTATCTCGGTATCTAAGGCATTCACTTCATGGCATGCATTTGGACACATCATGGAGTCGCAATGACGACTCGTCGCACTGGGTTTTACGTGCTTTAAAACATCGTTTGAATTGTAACAAACTTATTTCGGCACAAGTTGATTTTCATTTGGGACCTATACTTTGTAAACTCGATTGATTTATTAAATCAAGCGATGTGTTTTCCAAACGACACTTTAGGTCGTTCAATATAACTGTGATTGTGGTGCTATGACAATCAATCCCGTGAATTCCATTCCACGCAAAAGGTAAATTGGGGTGTGGCGCTACTTCGTATCCATCATCTTCTCAATTTATCTACAATTCTCAACCTCCGTTCTAAATTACCATTGCTTCCGCATCCCACTCATCTTCCACACACTTCAAGCGAAGAACCGCTAGGATAAGTTGAGATAACCCTTCTTTACCAACATAGTTTCTTCTAGCAAAGATAACTCTACAAGGACCCTATTACCAACTCCACAATCTTGAAGATTCTATCTTCTTAACCCTTAGCACATTTTCATGTTATCACATGCCTCATCATATGAATGTTCTATGAATATTCACAATGATTGAGAAGAGCTACGTGACTTCAAAGGTGAAGTTTATTGTATGTTATTCACCAGTTGTCCTGACGTTACTAAGCTCATCGCTTATGTCAACGCTTACTCATCATTTGTTGTTCAAAACATCTTGTCCAGATGGCTATCGATTAAGGGGAGCTAAAACACATTCATACACATATAGTCTTTCATCAAACACTCTCAAGAACACACAAGTGTGGTTCATATTCCTATAATTCTTCACCAAAACACTCACCTTTTAAGTACCCGCTACTAAGCAAAACCTCACCACAAAACCACAATCGGTTCTAGCTTCCTAACCTCCACTCTTTGTGACCACCTAGGTATTTGTTCTATACAAACATCTTCAACCCTCACATCAAACCTCACAATAATATCATTCATCATCGCACTCAACCCTTATAACTAAACTTCACTCTTGAAAGTGATATTTAGCTTAAGAACCTTCAACCCATCAATCATTACACTCAAGCCTTACAAGTATTCTTCACTCTTGATAGTGATAGCTAGCTCAATATCCTTCACTCCTCACAATCATTATACCCAATGAGTATAACTACACAATCACACGAAATCCTTTGTACACCAAATTATCTTTAACTCACAACTAGGATCATCCAAACTAGAACTATAGAACTTCGTTCCTCAACCCGTTAGAGATATTCATCCCACAATAGGATCACATACACATTTTCTTTTTCTCCCGCATCTCATTGTCGGTGCAACGATATATTAATCCAAACCGACTTTGTCCACCTTTTCTTAAAGGTCAAACCCAACAATTTCCCATCGTATGAAGTCATTTCCACTAATATCTTGGTGCGTGTCGTTCTCATTCTTATTTTTTTTTATAAATTCCATCGAGTCTACTTTATGGCATGACTTGTCATAATAGTAATGACATATATCTACCTCATTTAGAGTATGTCTTTTCAACAAACTATCCTTAAGACCAATCATCTTAGGTAGATGATTATGTCGTTCAAAAAGTTTGTTAGAACTCGCCTTCCCAACGACAACTTGGAAGAAGTCACTTATGTGTGTCAGTCAAAGAACAAATCTCGTTCTTGTTAGTGTGATTGATCGAACAATTACACCTTAGGTTGTCGGTCGGGTTGTGACACTCAAGCGTCTTTGAATTGCAATACACATTCATTTTTTTTGGTCGCTCAACTTTCTTGGGCTTTCTTCTTTGTCTTTATCTTTTTGGCACACTTTCATCATGTGTCTAACCTCTTGCATACTTTGATATGATCACATAACTCATCAAACTCATTTTTAAGTAGCTATGTTTTAACATAGTTTAACCCTTGCATGTCTTGCTATGTGTATTCTATCCCTACTATTCCCCCGCCCACCCAAAAAAACAAAAAAAAAAACTCCAAATATCCTCAAATTAACCTTCACCACTAAAAACAAAAAAGGCGTTTTTGGTACAAATAGTACCACTAAATTAACGGTACCGTCTGACAATTAATGGTACCGTCATGATCAGAATTGCTAGTTTTTTCTTTGCCTATAAATAGTGGACTATTTTACACTTCCAACTTGATTTTTCTAGCTAGTTTTCTCTGATCTAATCCTACTTTATTTAGATCACTTTCTTTGATCACTTAGTGAGTTTTAGTTTGTTTAAGAGTGATCCAATCATCCATTCTAGAGATCACCTTCATTCCTCTACTAGTCCAAGAGAAGAACACATCGTATCAAGAAGATACAAAGAGTTGTAGTGTTGGTGTAGTGTGTCCGTAACACTTGTTACGTACTTGTTGTATCTAGATATACATCAAGTTGTCCATCATCTTGTTTAGTTAGATTGGTTAGATCATTGTGATCTTGTTGAGGTCGAAGGTCTCATGAAGCTTGTGTTGTTCGTGTGTAGATCGGGTAGATCGTGTTGATCGTGTAGATCGTGAAGATCGTGTAGATCGTGAAGATCGTGTAGATCGTGAAGATTGGGTTGATCGTGTAGATCGGGTAGATCGTGTATAGATCGTGGGGATCTTGTAGCTTGTGTGATTTGCAAGGATCGGGTGTGTATGAGATTGGTACTAGCTAGATTAGTACTCGACATTTAGCTTAGTGTCGGAGAATAATGTAAGCGATGTTGTATGATTTTCTCCGCCGAGAAGGGAGCTTGTTGATTAGTGAAGTAACTCTCGAGTTAGGTACTCGAGAAGTGGAGTGGGTGAAGAGGAGCTTCGTGACCGAACCATTATAAATCATCGTGTCCGGTTTACGCTTTCTTTACTTATCTCTTTGCCTTTATTTTTGCATTTACCGTTTTACATTTATATTTTGCATTGCGTTTATATTTGTGTGGCTTGTGCTTATATTGTGTTAGTTGTGTTTGTGTCATGACATGTTATATGTCTTAGTTTGTGTTATTGTGATATGTCTTAATTGCTGCTTTATATTCTCTAGCTCTTGTAACACTAGTAAAATTATTGTTGACACTTTTCATATTATATCACACTTGATTGGTCATTTGATATACAAGGTTTTAAGTTTTAAACGGAACATATTCAACCCCCTCCCCCTACGCTTTTCACAAAATCGTGCATACAAGATTGAGATCTTATAAGATCTTAAACTTGAAAGATCCTATGTAAGATCCGGATCGTTTTTGCTTTGCAGTATCGTAAAGTCGTAAGATCCTAAAATCAAGATCGAAATCCTGACAATTATGGTTGTAATGTGTAAATGAAGTAAAATAGCGTTATAATTCTAATGTTTATTTTAGCAGCGTCAGAGCATTAGAATTTTAATGCTTGTTTCTGACTGCTTGTTACTAAACAAGCTTTTTATCCGTTAAATGCTGCAAAATGCTCCACGTCAAATACACCCGTAAAATCCCAAAATGTGTGTTATTAAAATGCCTATTGATTGATCAAGTTAAAATAAATACACCCATCCCAATATGTGTGTTCTATATGAAAATGACTATTGATTGATCAGGTTAAAATGTGTATACTGTTAAGTCTTCAATTGGGCGGTAAATATGAGTGGCCTTATACATGCCGCAAACATACAATGTTGTTCTTACATGCATCCGACGAATTGGTTGATCTTCTTGATGTGACTTCTAAAACTAAGTGGTGCCAAAACTATTTTTACGGCGAGTAAACTAACGAACAAGTATCATTCTATAAAGAAGCAACATATATGAAGCGAAATGGAATTGAGTAATAAGATTACCACACAAAACTTATAAAAACATGATCTTTTACATGTAATTACAGTCAAGATCTACAAATCTCACAACTTAAAAGATCGATGAAACGATTATCATTTCTGAATACATCCTGTTTATCATTTACTGTATTTCAATTTGAGATTTTGTTGAATAACATTTCAAATTTCAGAGTATACATAAGGAAATATATTCAATATTCATTTTAACTGAAAACTATGAACAAATTGATAACTTATCCTCTCTAAACATTTCATCATGATATAAATAAATATATAAATAATATAACAACGAAATATCTTAGACTTCTATCGTTACCGATCCTTACATGTATTGACTCAAAGGAAGTTCCTCTTGCTATGCGATTTGAGCAATCTCGAGCAAAATTTTGTGTAATGATTGCGGCTTAGAGAAGAAAGGGCAATGATCACTACCTTTGATCTTGAAAACACCTTCAGGTGGATTTTCTCTTACAAGTTTTTCTTGGGTGTCTGGTGAAAGCGCGTGATCGTCAAGTGTTTGAATGTAGAACCTACGACCCTTTCCATATTTTTCTTTGGTTAGTGATAGGTTCTCCATTATGGGTCCAAGTGGGATGGGTCTAACGGATACCATAGCTAGAGCGATATCCTGCAATAAGTTAACCACATGTGCTATTAAAAAGGTTCTGTTTCGTCTGATGCTAGTGAGTCGAACCGTACTAAAAGTATGGGTAGATTTGGATACCGTTTTCACATATGGGTAAAAGTAAGATAATAGCTAAAAGTAAATGGGTCAAAAGAGTTGCCCATAAAAAAATTTGTGCACACAACCTTCTTAATTTTTTTTTAATATTTCAAATATACATTATTGATGCTGTTATATTAAAGAGGTGGTAATCATGCTAAATGCACTATTTAAGTATTTCTTAGCAAATTTGGCTATTTAGAAATTAAACAATAAATTTCTTATATGACTAACAATTACTTTCATGATCATACATTACACTCTTGATTGATTTCAATCAATATATTTATTTCTCAACAAATCGCCGAGGTACCTAGTAGGATCCATCCAATCCATGCACCATTTTATACTCATATAGTTTCATGAGAAACGCATAAACATAGTTGTGAGTATAACGTAGTTCTCAAGCGGAAGAAAATAAGCTAGAGTGAAAATTTACCTTTGCAGGAGACTGATTGAAGTATAATCCACGCATTTGTTGCTTCTCGAACATGAATCCAGTTGGAGGATTGTCTTTACCATTTCCGTGTATTAGAAACTTTGATTCCTTCATAAACAGTTCTGCAGATCCCAGCTGTGATAACATAATTCGTATTAGAATAGTCAAACATGATGACAGAGACCCTATTGATTGAAAGCAATCAAAGCATGTACATCTAAAACATGACAGGCTTTGACCTTTAAGGTCAAATAATTAAATTTTCAACTTCAAAAGTCATATCCCTATCTTGAAAGTTAAGCGAAGTTTGAATGGCAATAATTGATGCACTTAATAAGAACCAGTTTTCCCATAACTTGACAATAGAAATTCAAACACTGATTGTTTTCAATTTAAATGTTGACATAGATGTTTGAGAACTTTAGTCCATGAACTTTTCTATTTCAGAATTTATTTTCTGTTGTATAACATAGTTTGTTCGAAAAAACAAATTACAAAAGAACGTGTTAACAGAATTCTTACCAAAGCTATACATAAAAACTTTAAAAGTAGTTTGTTTGACCTTAAAAATCAAAGTGACATTTGCTTTCAGAGTTTTTAAAGCATTCTAAGACTACACACTTTTGGCTCATTTCCTTTTTAGCTAATTTTGTTGATTACACCCATTAGAGATAAAACATAAACAAATTCCACCCATTTATAAGTAAATAAGATAAAATTTCTACCACTACTCAACACCAAACAATATGTGCTATGTGAATATGATACGTACCTCCTGGGCGAACACATCAAAGGGCTTCTGTCCATCAGCTACCATCGTACCACATAGAAAAACCGCTTTGGAAATCTTATGTTGGAAATGCTCCAATGCATACGAAACACAAGCGCCTCCACTACTATGCCCTACCAAGATTACCTACAAATATTGCCACATAATAATACAATATTACATATCATAAAAGCAAATAAATATACCAAAATAATCTTGCCACATAGTGAAGGTAAAGGTAGAAATTTTGTTACCTTATCATCTTCGGTAGGTTTTGCATATAATCAATTAGCGGTTTCAATACTCCTCAAGTGTAGTGACATTGTTTGTATCTTTAAGGTCAATACCGGATCCAGTAAGATCTAAGGCGGTAGGAAGCATTCCTGATTCTTCTAATAGAGCGATAGTTTTGTACCAGCACCATGCTCCAAACCCTTCTCCATGTATCAAAACAATTTTCTTGGTTTCAAGATTTTCCAAGACCTCGGGTGACTGAATAAAAGAATATTTTAGGAGCATGTTAAAAAATGGAACAACAAATTTACAACATCCTTAGCACTGACCATTCTTTTTTCATATTACTGGACAATAGAAATGACCATACTGGACATCGCAGGAACAGAGCCGCATGCTAGTACTTTACGGGTGCTAAAATGTAATGTAGTGACCGATCCAGTATTTCCAACCACAGTATGCAACTATGCATTATGTACTACTATAACGAGAACTATATCCAAATATCGTACATCAACAAATACCTTTATTCTTTCTACAATACAAATCTTACAAGAAACAGTTTAGTACCCATTCCATATTTGCCGCTGAATTATCATGCTATAGTGACAAAACAAAGGCTAGTAGTTGTACTGCTAAAAAGATGCGATAGTGATAGTCATATCTTATTGCCACAGGATGCTTGAAGGTGAACTTTATATGTTCGGTCAACCATCATCTTTATCACAAAAATTATCTTAAGAGGCTGAAATTCACCCATACCACACGCCTCTTGTAAATTGTCTAGGCATAACAGTAGCCTAGCATACGATCTACTCAAGGGCAAAATTGACCAGTTTATTGTAACTTCTCTTTGGGTCGAAAATCATTTAAATTTTTTATATAAACTAAAAGTTTTAGCACCTATGTTAGCTTCAAAACGGGGATGTGTCCTCATCCTCCTATCAACTATCAAAAGAAGCTAAACATCCAAATCACACACATCCAAAACCATCAAACTTATCCAATCAACCAGAAAATATGATCAATTGAATGAAGTTATGATAACAAGAAAGCTTATGCAAATATTTATCTCTACATTTAACTTGAAAATGACATTGTCAATCCATATAAACCACATAATAATGCCTGTAATGCTAAATATTAAAAGTGAAACTTCTAAAAGCATTCACTATATAATTTTATACTAGAAATCATCTCTGTTAACTTTTACTAAAGTTAGAGCTAGTTCCATCATTGCTCATATCCATCATGCCAGCCACAGATACTAATGAAATCATGATATGGGAGTTCGGGATTTCCTATTAAAATTGCTAGTCTACTTATAGCAATAAGCAGTATAGAATAAGCAACATCAAGCTTCGTAAATCCTAGGTGATCATTAATCTCCAATTTCACTCCCCCGATCCGAATGCATCACGGTTTTAGATTTGCTCCATTTTCTTGTATAGAAACTATTACTACAAGTCTACAAGCACATCAAAGTTTCCCTTTTAAGGGAACCCACATAATAATTCCTACTCAATAACCTTCTTCAAAGGCAAACCCACTACAAAAAAAGAACATAAATAAAACCAAAAAAAGTGCATCCATAAATAGTCAACGTTACAAAGCCTACATGATTATTAAGGTTCAAGATACTACACACAACTAGGGGTGAGCAGAAACCGCACCGCAAACCGCAAACCCGCACAAAACCGCAAAACCCACACCGCAAAAACCGAAACCGCAACAAAAACCGCGGGTGCGGTTCTTGAAAATAAAAAAACCGCATTTTGCGGTGCGGTTTCGGTTTCCACCAAAAACCGCACCGCAAAAACCGCACCGAACCGCAAAGTCATATTCATATATATTTTTATTTTTATTTTAAATAAACCAACTATATTCTATAATTTTTGTATGATTAAATACTTTTGTTAATATTTTCATAATTAGTTATTTCAAACAAATTTTAATAGTTAATTATTGTCTGAGTTTTTATATCATATAATTTTGTTTTTCTATCAATATATCGTCGAAATTTTAAAAAATTTAATCGCATTTGACTTTTATTATTCTAGAGATTTATAATTTCATACTACTACCCAACATTAGTATATATATGTTTTACTCATTATAACCATATGATATATTTATTCTATAATAAATATATACCAAAAATAAATTTGGAAAGAAAAAAAAAACTTTAAAAACCGCAAAACCCGCAAAACCAAACCGCAAAACCGCAAAAACCGCAAAACCGCAAACCCGCAAAACCGTGCGGTTGCGGATTCTCATTTTTTAAAAACCGCAATTGCGGATGCGGTTCGGTTTTTACCAAAACCCGCACCAACCCGCACCATGCTCACCCCTACACACAACCATAAAAAAGTTACCTTTCTAGGCTTTTAGCTAATTTATTCCATAAAAAAAACAAAATCACCTTTTCCCTCACACCCTTTTCACCAAATTAAACACCTTTGAGCTTTGAATACCCAAACTAAACCAACCAACCAAAAAAAAAATTGGCATGATTATCAGGATAGAAAAAAGTACAGAGACACAACAAAAAAAAAAAAAAAAACCTTTTCTAGGCTAACTAAAAATTCATCAAATAAATCAAATTCTCATTTTCCCTCACACATTTTCACCAAAATATACAGTAATTACATTAAATTAAAAATCAATTTTTTTTTAACTGTATTTGCCTTTTGAGGTAGATATGATTGTGCATCCCAAAATATAGTCAACGGTTACAAAAAGCCTACATGATTATCAAGATCCACTCTATGGACACTAGAAAAAACACCTTTTCACAAAATTAAATCCATCAAATACACCAAAAATCACTTTATCCTTCAACCCATTTCACCAAATTAATCACATAACAAAACCCAGAAACAAAAACAAAAATCAAATCAAGAAAATTTATAAGAATTAACCTATTTATATGCTAATTAAAACCATCAAAATTACTTTTTTCAAAAAACCCATTTCACCAAATCACTTGAATAACAAAACCCAGAAACAAAAACCAAAATCTCTTAATAAAATTTAATTTGATTTCAAGAAATTGGCCTATTTTTGAAAATAAATCCATTAAAACAAATCAAAATCAATTTTTTGTTTCAACCCATTTCACCAAATCACTCATATACCAAAACCCAGAAACAAAAACCAGTTCTTCAGAAGAAAAAAAAAAAAAGTAAGATTAAAAATTAAATAATTTTTTTTTTACCTATTTTTGCTAATTAAATCCATAAAAAATATCAAAATCACTTTTTCCAAAAAACCCATTTCTCCAAATTAATCACATAACAAAACCCAGAAACAAAAACAAATAATTTTAACAAAATCATATTTAAAAAAATTAAACCTTTTTGTTACCTATTTTTGCTAATTAAATCCATCAAATAAACTCAAAATCACTTTTTTCCACCAACCCATTTCGCCAAATCACTCACATAACAAAACCCAGAAACAAAAATAAAAAATTTCAACAAACTCAAATTAAAAAAAATCACCTGTTTTTGCTGTTTAGGGGTAGTATTTGACTGTGGATCTCCATTTTTAATGCGCCTAGAACTAGTGGATCCAATTCTTCTAGACATAGAACCTTCAAATCTTTGAGAAGATTGATGATGTTGAATTGCAAGTGATAAAGCTTGCATATGTAATAACTCTTCATCTGTTGTTGCTTGTAATTTCCTTTGTGATTTGTTATTATTAGTACCAAATCTTCTACTACTTTTTGACCCATTATTGTTGCTATGATTCTTAGCTTTGCAACTAAATTTATTACCCATTTTGAAATTATTGGGTTGATGATTATTATGAAGATGGTTTTTTGTGTGTGTGTGTTTTAGTGTGTGAGATTAGGTGAAGGAAAGTGTGTGTGAATTTAATGGGATAATAAAGACACGTAAGAAAGCTGAATTTGCGACTCAATTAATGTTGGTTTTTGTTTTTACTGTTTTACTACATCTATGTGAAAGTCTGTGTGTTTTGTGTTTTCTAGTGTGGAGTGTGAGTTTTTTGTTTTGTTTTTAGTGTGTGAAAAAGTGTTGGGCCAAAAAAGGGGAATCTCATTGTTAGTTTAATTAACGAGAAAATTATTTAACTTTCAAGTAATTCTTTTTTTATTAAATAAAGTTGTTTAAAAAATTAGGCATCGATGGCATGACAAATGACGAAGTATATTATGACCCATTTTCCGGTGTTACGTCGGCTGTTATTTTAGAGTAAAAGCAATGGGTGAATCACTCATCGCAATTTCAACGTCATCTCAGTTTTTTTCTCTCATTTTCATTTATTGTTACTCACTTTATATCCGTTTTGGCCACATTTTTCTCAACTTTCATTAAAATAAGACTAAAATCACCGCTTGGTCCTTAAACTTGTCTTGGAGGATCGCGATGGGACGAACCACGCCCTTTTCATCGCCACGGTCCAAACAATGGCCATTAAACGCGGATTCGTCCTCGACCAGGGTGGGACGGTCAAACCAATTTCCTTCGAGGGTATTATAGACCATTCACTTTTTACCCAACCTAGTTAAAATGTAACCCAACCTTCAACCATATGTATGAACGAGCGAGTGAACCCTAAAATACAATCAACACACATTCTTCCCAAAGCAAAAGAAAAACAATAATGACACAAAACGATAAGGGAAGGGTTTGTTGAGTTCGTTGAGAAAGCGATCATGAAACGAAAAGCGGTTGGGTGTTAAGAAGGAGAAGGAAGAGGATGACATCTTGTTATCAAAGTTTAACGATTTGGGAGAAAGGATTACAAACCTGGAAATTTTGTTTAAATATCTTAAGGAAATGAAGGAAAAGAAGGAAAGCGATGATCGGAGAGTTGTGGGTCAATGTAAGTGTATGTTTAGTTGATAGTAAACATTTTTAGTTCTTGAGAACATGTAATCGATGAATAAAGTTTTGTGATCTTATTTAAGTAATTGTGTTTGAAATCGTTTGCATTTCTTAATAGGTTTCACTTACCCAAGTAAGTTACAATTTGTTGGTTTTCATAAGTTTGTTTGACTTTGGTAAGTCAAAATTCAAGATGTTACAATACATCATTGTCAATACATTGTTGTTTAATGCTAAAGCGTTTGCATTTTGAACCCGTGTTTTGAAACCATATCTGTATTTTTTACGAAAGGGGTGTTTGGTTTCTTTGTAACAATTGTTCTTGATAAAAGGGCCGTTTGGTTTAGCCGATACAAGCGGATGTTTTATTTGATACATTATGATTTAGTGCCAAAGTATTTGCATTTTCACCACATCTTTTAAACCATTGCCTTTGCTTTTGCGGATACAAGGGGTGTTTGGTTCTCTTGATTAAACTTTTGTCGATACAAGGTCCTGTTTGGTTTGATGATACAAGGGCTGTTTGGTTTTATTGATATAAGGGAATGTTTGGTTTTGTTGATACTAAAAGCACTAAAATACACCCAATATCACAATACAAGAACAGATTAAACAACACATAACCCAAATGATATTTTATCATTAATAAAGTCTGTTAAACATCATAACCAAGTACATCAAATCTAACTTACATACCATTTTTAGCAAAACTATCACCCAAAAGACGCCTATATCTACCCCATGGAAAACCAAAAATTCAGGCATTATGTTCAGCCATTTTCTTAACAAACTCTTGGTTGAACTCAATACCTTCATCTGTTTGACCAACAATGCATATGAGTTGGGCAAGTTGGTTTGTGTGCCTCATTGGATTTTGTTCATCGCATCCACACAACAAGCGCAATTCCACGAGGTCCCGAGCTTGATTCTCTTGTATCGCCTTCCTACGGTTGATGATTCTGTCTTGATCTTGGCGACCAAGAAGTAGCTCCTTAGAATCCCTTCGGCGACCTCATCATCAAACCAGATAGCCATCCGATCATTAAGATTTGGCGAATCACCACCTCCATGAGTTTGTTTAAAATGGGAAATCGCCATTGGAAAGTTGTGTGTGTGGAAAAGTGGTAGATGAGTTTATCGGTGAGAGGCGGTGAAGGGTCTAATACTTACTTTTTTCACACTCGGTCCCCGAATTTGTCTTGGTTGCTGTTGTCATACTTAAAACTCCCGCCCAATATTCACTTTAGAATACACAACTGGTCCCTCAAGTTGCCAACTTACGTAAAACCATTAGAAATTTGACTTTGTTAAGTCAAACTTAAAACATATTACTCGTCCCAATTTTATGTCCATTTGACTTTTATAAACAAACTTTGACCTTAAATATGTTTTTGTATTATATAATGCTTAATGAAAGTTATATCAATGAAAATACATTTAAAATTCAATTTCATTTATATATTTTACATCAAGTATTATATAACACAAAAGATATATTTAAGGTCAAAGTTTGATTAAAAAGTCAACCGACATAAAATTGAACGGAGGAGTATCAAATCATCAATTCACTCAAAACAAATATTTAGTAATGCTTTTGCAATATTGACTTTACAAAGTCAAATACCATTTTATATATTATTCAACATTCCACTAGCCATCCTTATCATCTAACTTCAAATACCATTATGCCTTTTGACTTAATCTTACAAAGGTTTTCAATCCTTCCGACATTACGACTCTGCTTCACGGTTAAGCCATTCACCATTTTCAACTATTGACTAACTAAAGTAAACTGAAATACGCTTTTACTTGCTACAATCAAATAAAAATGCTAAATAAAAGTTTGACTTTCGAATGTCAAACTTTGATCACCTACTAATACGCACAAACATCAACATATGAACAATCTAATTTAAAGCAAACCATTTAAACAATTATTGTACAAAATTACCAAAACTATTTTGCAACGTTAATTGTCCAAGGGTATTCAACCCAAACTTAAACTACAACCAATCAAATAAATCTACCACGGCGTGGGGAAGCTCGGTGGAGTTTCAACGACTTCCTAGCCAACTCCCGTTGTTCCCGGTATTTTCATTCCCATCGTGACTCTATCACTTTGCACGATATTGATTGTCTTTAGCGACCGAACACGCAAGTATACACTTTATTAAAGTTATTTCATGCTCATTCGGGAAAAGCTCAAACACCACCGTCTGTGAATGACCATGGTGAATGTGTTTGTGTCTACAACAATGGAAAATTTTGCAAGGTAGATCACTAAGCGTGTTTGCGACTGAAAATCAAATAGTGTTGAGATACACAAACATGGCAATTTAGGAATGTTTTATTTGATACATATGCATTACAACATTACACTTACTCGTTATCCAAGATTTTCAAATTCGGAGATGACCGAATCACTACAATGGTGAACGCTACCATAACACTATTCCCAAAATCGACATCGGACGACTTAAGGTTAATCGAGAAACAAAGGCACCTTCATCCTAGGATTAGCTTCATGTATCAACTACAACAAGTTTTCTGATTAAATTTCATTCTTGTACACATCTCTATAACATTATAAGTTGTAAAGCGAAATTGTTCTTACTGTGCAATCACCAAAATCCAATGTAAGGGTCTCAAGATTTTGAAGTCTTGTCAAGTGAAAGATATCGGATGTTGTGATTGTGGTCACAACATTATAACGACCTAATGACAAATGTAACTTCTTCAAATTCCCAAGTTTTGCAATATCCCATAGTCTCATCTCGTTAGTACTAGGACGATTCATCTTAAGAGACTCAGTGAGGACAACCAAAGAATAAAGTCCCAAATGCACCGCTTAGAAAATTTACATGAATCAATTCTAGGCTCGATGATTTGGATAGCCATGAAAATATTCCAAAGTAGCCATAGCACAAACATGAAGTACCGGATGTTTCAACTCATCGAGAGTAAAGTTGGGTTGGGAACGAATCGGGTCACCATACCGCTTGTAATAATCGGCTCCTCAACTCCATTGTCACCAAAACAAGAGCCACTCATGAACTGCATTCATAATGAAAGTTGTCTATTCCAATAATTGATCTTGGCTCTACAAAGAAAGACAAACTTTCTTATTGGACCCATAAGCGATTTAAGAATCTAGTAACAAGCCTACCATCAAACTCAGTATGTTAAATAATAAAATAAATCCTCATCAAGTATGACATCGGTGAGCAAAGTCCACTTAGACCTCCGGTTTCTCACTAAACTAGAGGTTCTCACCGCTTCTAACAAAGGCAACCGATTCAAAATGTTAGTGATCACTTCATCCGGCATGTTGGTAAAGCGATCGATCGACATGGTTTTGTTGGAAGTTGGGTTGGTCTTTGAGTTCGAAATGAGGATTTATATTTTGATTTCGATTTGCGCTTTATCGCTTCGGATAATGTGGTTTTATGTGATTGGCAAAGTTGTTTGTCAGGTGGGTGTATTTGTTCCCACAAAATTAAATGCAACATATCGGGGAAGAAACGGCTAATAGCCATACTCACAATTGGTCCCCTGGTTGAAGGTTGGGTAAAAAAGTGAATGGTCTATAATACCCTCGAAGAAAATCGGTTTGACTGTCCCAATTCTGGTCAAGAGACGAATCTGGCATTTAATGGCCACTGTTTGGACCCATGGCGATGAAAAGGGCGTGGTTCGTCCCATCACGATCCTACGAGACAAGTTTAGGGACCAACGGTGTATTTTAGTCTTAAAATAATTACTTTATAAAAGTATACCCCATTAAATACTTTACACACACTCACAAAATAAATAAAAAACAATTAGTTTTTAGAGTAAGGCCTAACTGTTTTGGCAACTTACCCATGAGTGACTCACCTTGTGCGTGATTTGCATTCCACTCTATTAAGCCTTATAACATAGCTTTTTCATTCACATCCTTAAAAACACAGTCACTTGAGCCTCACTTTTTTTTCTTTATTTATTTATTTAAACTGACATAATTTTTCATTAATTTAAAAACAATACAGATTATACAAAACTTAAAATAAATGAGAAAAAACAACATCTAACTACGTTGAGATTTTGATACTCGACGATCGTCACATCTTCATCTGACATCCCCGATGTGCCAATAGCTAGAAACTTCATCTCTTTCAACCTCATAATTATCGCATCCTTCGTTTTCATCAACCCTTATATCGCTTCAGACGCCTCACGTTTGCGCCTCATTTCTTTTCGCATAATCTCCCCAAAATCTTGAGTAGAACTCCTCCCCCCCACCCTCAGTATCAGATGTGGATTTTTTATTTTTTTTTATATATTTTTTTTTTTGCTTTTCTTGGTTTGCCTGGGAGATGTGGCTCATATCATCCCCGAAAAGCTTGATTAACTCGGCAACATCCTCGACTCCAAGATTAACCAGCTCAGGAGGATCCCATTTGATTTTGGTCCTCAAGAAATTCCATGCTGATTTTTAAGGGAAGGGGTTATGTATTTCATTGTTACGAGATTGTATGTGACAACACTGTAGTAAATATGGTTGTTTTCGCCACTTCTACTCAAACGTTTTAGACGCTTGTAAATGGCGTTGAACTTTTGAAAATGAGTGTTCAACGTTGCTCACTCACCTATTATCATATCCTTGGTAGGTTTAATATTTTGGGGGGTTTTGTTGAATTCCAATAAAACCTTGTGCCAAAATGATTTTTCATCTTGGTCTTTACGATAGTGATGTCATCCGATATTGTGATGTAACATTCGGCTTATAATATATCTTCTTCTTGGGTCCAACGAGTAGACGCTTTTGATTGAGTTACGTTTGAGGATGAAAATGTAGTTTTTTTTATGGATTTGGTCGAGCTTTTACCTTTTCTACGCCACCTTTCGTATTTCTCTTGAGTATCTTCTGTTTGTGTTACGTTGATTGATGGTTCTGAAATGGGTGGTGGCGTAGAGTCGGGTGGTGGTTGCGAATGTTTTTGTTGAAGTAGTTAAAACTGGGCTTAATGTTGTAATTGGAGGATATAATTTTGTACGACGTCGGTGTGTAACTTGTGGCAAAGAGTATTGAGTATCAGATGGGGGAATTGTGGATTTTGGGACGTTATTGAATGTCCGAATGAGGGCGTAGCAGGTGTTGTCGAAGATGAAGAAATTGGATTTTAACTCATGCCTAAAATGGAACTGAACCATGGTTTTTGTAGATTCATTTTTGTGAGGTATATACGTAAGATAAAAGTGAAAATGGTTAATGTAGAACTGTAGAGGGGTGTGAATACGTTCTTTTTTACTTATTTCAGGTTTAAGTTAGTTAAGTCTCAAGTTCACATATAAGTGTGTGAGCAATCAACCAATATAAAATGTATGTAAAGAGTTAAGGAAAGAGAGACAAACACAATGATTATATTGGTTTGGTGTGAGGGGTTTAGATCATCTCTACGTTCGGTTGAGAGCCCTTGACATTATACTATTCACTAGTACTAAATCTAACGAAGTTCCGCACCCGGACCATCCACAAAGACCTCGCGATCGTACGTACCACAAAGACTTCCACCTACGAAGCAAGCTTCTATCGAAGATATTAATTTAATTTATATGAGAATTATGTACGTGCACAAAACTTCAAAATTACTAAGATGTTACAAAATAAAATAAGAGGAATGCTACATCCACTCAAATTTTACACAAAAAAATTCACACAATGATGTGGCTATGTATGATTGGTGGCTTTTGGTACAATTTCTCATTCTTTATTTTGATTAGCCCGATCACACATAGCCACATCATTTGTGTGGATTTTTTTGTGTAAAATTTGAGTGGATGTAGCATTCCTTAAAAAATAAATATATCTCCACGCTCTGATTCTAAATATCAAACAAGAAAAGTCAACTCTAGATCTATGTAAAATTTACATGAAAACAATTGCTTCATTGCTTGTGCAAAGTACACCTTCATTCGGTGATCCCGGTTGCATTACCTTTATATTTTTTATGTTGTTGGTTGATAGGTGTTGAATGCTATAATATATATTAAAAAGAATATAACTAGTCCTTTTATCGTATGAATATTTAAATTTAAAATTAAATGAGTAAACCTAAGATAGGTATCCTATATAAAGTGAAATAAATGCCTTAGAGCATTAGGTATCCTCGTGCCATCTCGCTGGTGCTATTAGAAAAAGCGCTACCACGTTAGCATTTTTCTCATAACCCTAGAATTCACCACAATACCTAAAATTCCCCTCTCTCCTATAACACCAATTTCTGGTGCCGTCATGTACCCTTGAACCCCATATATTTTTTCCTTTATTTAAATAAATCAACACATTTAATTAAAATTAAAATTTTCATTAATAAAAAAAATACATTAAATAAAAAACACATAATACAATACTCTTTATATATTATCTAGTTTAAAATTACACATAATGCAAAACTGTTTAAAATTTCTTAAAAAGCGGAAGTATAATTCTATTTTATTTAATGGGCTTTTATAGAATCAACAACTACATACTCCATTTTTTGTTTATCGGGCTTATTATGTCCATACAATATATGACATTAGATTTAGGGTTACATAGTTAATTGTCACTTTGTCTTTGCCGCATGTCATCTTCTTTCTCACCATTTCACAACAACAAAAATGTTCAAACTCATGAAGAAGAAATGTGAAAAGCTAAAATATATTTAACAAAGAAATGCATGATCAGGGAAGACACAAAAAATATACGGGAAAACGCGATCACCGGTGCCCACTTCGCGCCGTCGGGTCGCGTTTTTCGGGACCATTGGGGCTGTCGTGACGGCTCAAGACACGAAAATGTGAGGCTCGGTGTGGTTTTGGCGTGCTCAGGTTGCGTCAATTGAGAATCCTTGACATTATACTATTCAGTTGAGAATCCTTGACATTGTACTATTGAGGACCATTGGGGTTGTACGTTTAGTTGAGATTCCTTGACATTATACTATTCACTAGTACGAAATATAACGGAGTTCCGCACCCGGACCACCCACAAAGACGTCGCGATCGTACGTACCACAAAGACTTCCACCTACGAAGCAAGCTTCTATCGAAGATATTAATTTAATTTATATGAGAATTATGTACGTGCACAAAACTTCAAAATTACTAAGATGTTACAAAATAAAATAAATATATCTCCACGCTCTGATTCTAAATATCAAACAAGAAAAGTCAACTCTAGATCTATGTAAAATTTACATGAAAACCATTGCTTCATTGCTTGTGCAAAGTTTTCGGTGATTCCGGTTGCATTTACCTTTATATTTTTTATGTTGTTGGTTGATAGGTGTTGAATGCTACAATATATATTAAAAAGAATATAACTAGTCTTTTTATCGTATGAATATTTAATTTTAAAAGTAAATGAGTAAACCTAAGATAGGTATCCTATATAAAGTGAAATGAATGCTTTAGAGCATTAGGTATTCTCGTGCCGTCTCGCTGGTGTTATGAGGATTTTTCTCATAACACTAAAATTCACCACAACACCAAAAATTCTCATCCCTCCTATAACACAGTTTCTGGTGCCGTCATACACCCTTGAACCCCATATATTTTTTTCCTTTATTTAAATAAATCAACACATTTAACTAAAATTAAAAATTTCATTAATAGAAAAAAATACATTAAATAAAAAAACAAATAATACAATACTCTTTATATATTATCTAGTTTAAAATTAAACATAATGCAAAACTGTTTAAAATTTCTTTAAAAGTGGAAGTATAATTCTATTTTATTTAACGGGCTTTTATAGAATCAACAACTACATAGTCCATTTTTTGTTTATCGGGCTTATTATGTCAATACAGTATATGACATTAGATTTAGGGTTACATAGTTAATTGTCACTTTGTCTTTGCCGCATGTCATCTTCTTTCTCACCATTTCACAACAACAAAAATGTTCAAACTCATGAAGAATAAATGTGAGAAGCTAAAATATATTTAACAAAGAAATGCATGATCAGGGAAGACACAAAAAATATACGGGAAAACGCGATCACCGGTGCCCACTTCGCGCCGTCGAGTCACGTTTTTCGGGACTATTGGGGCTGGTCGTGACGGCTCAAGATACAAAAACGTGAGCCTCTCTTGCCGTAGGATACCCTCCCCTCTTATGATGATTATATATGATCATCGACTCATCGTAGAATCTAAGAAAAGGACTTGTAACGTTACTCCATAGTTGATACGTAGAATCTAAGAAAAGGACTTGTAACGTTACTTCATAGTTGATACGTATCTTATGGTTTTTCATATGTGTAAGATAAAGAAATATTTTATTTGTTAGTACAAAAAAGTGTGACGGGTTATATTAAGTATGTATGATGCTTGTTGGATTGGGCTGACAAGTTGTTGATGGGCTAATCTTGTATTAATCGAAGTGATTGAGTGAATCCTTGCACAAGTGAGAGTAAACCATTAGCTTTACCGTGGGACGGACCCCACGATTAAGCTCCGGCGTGAGAGTAAATATACATTCTTGTCAGAGATAATAAGAGTGTGTGTATTATTGTGAGAGAGAAAGTTGTACCTTGTCAGAGGGTTAAAACCCCTTTTATAGGTGAGGCTCACTGCTAGGGTTTCCTAACAACTCGCATATAAAATTTAGTGGCCGGAGTGGAACCCTTGTCGGGCAAGGTTCCGTAATAATCGCGGATGCGGACACAAAATACTTTCCGCGGCCAGAGGTTTGGTTCGCTAGGAATTCTGCGTGCGTCTTTAAGTCTGGACCGTAGCCAATTTTGCTTTTGGGCTTATTGTTGATCAAGTACTTGTGGTTGTTTCATTATTAGGCCTGGGCCCGGAATACGTATAGCACGATCTGAGCCCAGTAGGCCTGTTGTACGTGCTATACGTCATTAAGTCCCCCCAGTCTAGTGTATTCATTGCGTGCGGTTCGTTTATCGCGTGCGGTGAATGTTACTAGACTCAAGGTAATTAAGTGGCTTCTTTTCCGCGTCTTAGAAGCGTATATCTGACGCTTCTTTCTTGGTAAGTGGGACATGCGACGTGGGCTCTCTTCAGCTTTTCATCTTCTGGCTGATTTGACCTAGTGGGCCATCCGTCTTACTGTCACCTTTATCCTTAACTTTCAATTTTGATCGTTAGATCAAATTATTTTTTACGCGTGTTTTTCCTTAGGGTTTCCTTAGAAGCAAATGTTCTGTGTGTATAAATACCCTTCATAGTCTCTACTATTTTATTTTTTCGTTTTACTGTTCTTTACTGCGAACGATATTTCTTTGACTTTCGATATGTCTTTCTTGGACTGCTCCTTTCTTCTCAGGTTCTTCCATTTTTTCAGGTTAGAGTCTAACACTTTTTCCTTCCGTTATGGTTACCATTATGCATGCTAAATCAAAACTTTCATAAGTGGCGCTCGACCGTTTTTGTGATAAGTTTTCTATTCCACTGATCGTTCATCCAGGATTGCCTGGTCCTAACCAGACCATTCATCAGGCGCCAAATGGAAAAATTAGTGTGTATACCCGATTTTTTGAGTATGCCAATTTCCGTCTTCCCTTGTCTGTTTTCCTTGTGGCCATTCTTGACTATTATCGTATTAATATATCCCAACTTTCGGTCATCGGAGCTGCTAAGTTTCACACTTTGAGATTCTTTGTTGCGCCCTTGGAATTACACCAACGGTTGGTTTGTTTAGGTGTTTTTATGTTCAATCTAAAAGTAACGGTTGGTTTTATTTTAGCAAACGGTCGGATAGTACTGGTGTTTGTTATACCGAACCCATTGACTCTTTTAAGAGTTGTGTTAGGAATAAAGCTATGAGCTACCAGCGATAAGTCATGGAAGACATCAAAAGATTACACTAGCAATGGAAACTCATTACCACCGCCAAGACATTATTACCACTGCTATTAGGATAATTGTTATATATCCGTGTATTGATAAGTATAGAAAAGATCTTGTGTATATTCTATATTGTTAGCATTATACTTTTCTTGTAAAGGACTCCTTGTGCTATAAAAGGAGATCTTAGGTCATTGTTTAGTATATGAAATACTCACGTAAGCTTCAAGGTGTAACCCTAGTGATAAGAAAGATCACTCGTATTATTTCTTAATAATATTGGAGCTTTGTGTTAAACTGTTCTTACTTACATTACATCTTCTAAGTATTACTAAGTATATTCCGCATGCTTATTAATATAATTCAAAATATCACTAACACAAGGTGTGTGTTTAGATCCATCAAGTGGTATCAGAGCGAAGGTTCTGATATTTTGATTTAGAAGATACAAGGAATAAGCTTAACATACTCACTCAAATCAATGAAGATGGAAAACAACCAGTCCAACTCTGCTCCAAGGCTTCCTAAGCTCAAACTCAATGAGTTTGAGATGTGGAGGATAATGATTGAGCAATACTTTCTGTTAATACAAATAAACCGTAAAAACGTTTATTAATATTTTGCGATCTCTTTGTGTTTTGTTGATAACAAATGTAATGTTATCTTAAGTATAATTATAAAGGATACATGTTAGTTTTGTAAAGTATTTACATATAGCCATTTAAATACAAAAATGTAGTAATTAAGCATTTGTTGTAATAGTTTATTAGGATGGGTAAATATCATAACCCATGGACCATAACCCATGGATCTTAACCCATACCCAAAGAGACTTGATACAATGTATACTTAGATACATTGAATCTAGATATAACCCATGGACCAACCCATAACCCATGACCCATAACCAAAAACCCATGGGCAAAGAGGCGTTCCCACGGATCCCTAGGATTACACCAGACGGATCCTCGTGGAAGGATCCGTGGGATCCGTGGGAACAAAGAAGGAATTTGCCTATAAATGAGAGCCATTTCTTCATTCTAACTTACCCTCTTCTTACTAAATCTCTCATACACTCTCATTCTCTTCTAACATATAAATCACTGATCTAGAGTTGTACTTTTTCTTTCTATTTGTGATCCTCATATAGGTCCTTCTAAGGCGAGATCACGAGCATTCTACAAGTCATCCAAGCAAGGGTCCTTGATTGATTTGTCACTCCGCAAGATTTACATGGCGAAGATCTTGTATTTGTTATTTCACATATTTGTTGTGTAATAGTTGTGTTGGTTTGGTCCACTGCTACGGACTCGGTATCTAGCTTTGTCTGGGAAAAAGTGTAAGCAACGTTGTGAAGGCTTCTCCGCCAAGTGAAGGAGTTTGTTGACATAGTGCTTGAACTCTCGAGTAGGTGACTCGGGAGTGGAGTAGGCAAGGAAGGTGACCTTGTAGCAGAACCACTATAAATCGGTTGTGTCATTTCTATCCCTTAACTTTATTTATTTGCTTGCATTATCATTAGATCTACACGTTCTCAACATCCATACGATTTCACATAATATCGAATCTAAAGTTTTGAAATCAACTTTAAATCGGCAAAACTATTCAACCCCTTCTAGTTTTCCACAATTGGCATCAAGAGCTAAGTTTATAAAAGTTTTAAAATAAAATTGTATTTTAAAAACTTTTCGATCACTATGGGTTCGAAAATTATAAGGAAGGGCAATCTATGCAACGACCACCACTACTTGAAACTAATGGTTTTATATATTGGAAAATAGATTCAAACATATGTGAAGTCTAAAGATATTGATATTTGGTACATTATTTTTGAAGGTGATTTTGAGGCTACCTCAAATGATGATAAAGGAAATTTAGTTCACATACCTCATGATAAACTAAATGATGAAATGAAGAAAAGCTTTTTAAAAATAGTGAAGCAAAAATGGTTTTATATAATGCTTTACCGAAAAACGAATTCGAAAGAATTTTATGCTTAAAACCTCTAAAGAAATTTGGAATTCTTTAGTTTTAACTCATCAAGGCAACCAACAAGTTAAAATAATAAATTGATTTATTTGTTCAACAATATGAACAATTTTCAATATCGGATGAGGAAACTATAGATCATTCATTTGCTAACTTTAATACTATTATTACATCTTTACAAGCACTTGATGAATCCTTTTCTAGCCGTAACCATGTTAGGAGATATCTAAGGGCAATCAAGTGGAGATCCAAGGTGATCACAATCAAGAGTCAAAAGATTTGACAATCCTTACCTCGATGAACTCATAGGCAACCTAAAAGTCTACGAGCTTGTCCTTGCTAAAGATTCCAAGCCTCAAAGGTGAAAGAGAACACAAATCTCTTGCCACTTAAAGCCAAAAGGCTTCGAGCGATGAGAGAACTCATCTTCGAGTAGTGATGACGAAGAGTGCGCTATGGCGGTGAGGACTTTAAAAGTTCTTTAGAAGAAAGGGTAGATACATCAAACAACCGTATGACGATAAGAAAGGCTTTCGGAAAAGCAAAGAGGACGAGAAGCCAAAGGATGATCGTACTTGCTTTAAGTGTGGGACCCAAACCACTTTATTAGTAAGTGTCCCAAACGGATGATCAAAAGGCGTTCGTAAGCGGCACGTGGGGAATGAGCGACGAGGAGGATGAAGAAATTTGTCTTATGGCAAATGACGGTATGTATGTCTTGAATACTATAGTAGCTCATCACTGATGACGACTCATTGCATAATGAATATGATAAACTATGCAATATTAGCTTAAAACTAGTTAACAAAACAAGCTTTTAAAGAGTCAAAATAAGCGCTTAGATAAAGAAGTCATAGAATTAAAAGCAAAACTAAAACGCTTAGAGAAAGGTAAAATAGCAAGTGGTGAATGTGAACTTTGCTTTCAACTTCAAACACTAGTGGATCACTTAGATTCTAAAATTGCTAGAATGAGCATGAACACTTTAGATACAATACTCGATAGCGTTAAAACTGGTAACAATCAAAAGGGTCTAGGTAGTCAACAACTTGATCCATCAACTAGTGAAAGTAAAGAAACAAAATTTGTTAAAGAACTAGAAAACCACCATCATTGTGGCGGATCCCACGGATCCTCTAAAAGGAACCGCCATGTAGAAAAAGGGATCCGTGGATCTGCTCAGCAAACATTAGCAATAATGTAGATTCTTCATCTAGAACTGAGTTTGTCATAGTTAATAGGAAGAAACCAAATCATGTCACCACTAGACAACCACCTCCAAAATATAATCCTACTTTTGCAAGAAACAAAGCTCCATCTTTTTCAAAACCTAACTCATTTAGGAGACCTAATAACGTTTACCCAAAAAGTAACCATCAAATGGGATGGAATTAAAACATGCAAAACGGTTTTCCTTTTCAAAACTTTACTCCATGGAATGCATACTCATCTTATCCATACATGTCTAACATGAATGGAATGTTTAACACTAATGGACCCATGAACAAATGGGGACCAAACTTTTGAGTTTATTATTGTTTTAGGTGTGCTTAAAGGTCGACCTAGACCCCGATGAATGGGTCAAGGATAGCGGGTGCACAAGGCACATGACCGCAATAGAATCTATTCTCCACATATGAATCCATTAATGGAGGTAATGTGGTGTTTGGAAATAGAAAAGTAGAATCATCGGTAAATGTACGATTTCTCACAAATCTCTAACCATTAACGATGTGTGTCACGAGAAAACCTAAACTTTAATCTCTTAAGTATAGGACAAATATGTGATAAAAGTGCAATGTACTTTTACCAAACCTGTAGTAAGATACTTAAAATGGCATAACCATAGGAAGAGGAATTAGGAAACATGGAGTCTATGTCATTAAAATCGGTAATGAACCTAAAGACAAACTATGTCTTACCTCTATGGATGATAATTCACCTTATGGCATCAAGATTGGGTCACGCCAACATGCGACTTCTTCAATCGCTATCATCCAAAGATCTAGTAAGAGATCTACCTAAGTTAAAATATGAACATCATTTTGTGATGCTTGTAATATAGAAAACAAGCTCATTCGAGTCATAAAGCTAAAAACATGGTGTCCACAACTAGGTGTCTAGAATTACTACATATGGATTTATTTGGTCCATCCGCTATCCAAAGTTATGGAGGCAACTACTATACTTTGGTAATAGTGGATGACTACTCTAGGTATACTTGGACAAAATTTTTAAAGAACAAAACGAAACCTTTAACTATTTTGAAATATTAAGCAAAAGATACAAAGACAACTAGAAGACCCATAGTGTCTATTAGGACGGATCATGGTAGGGAATTCGATAATGAAGTGCAATTCGGAGCATTTTGTGACGCTAATGGTATTACTCACAACTTCTCGGCTCCATGCACTCCACAATCGAATGGGGTAGTAGAAAGAAAGAATAGAACTCTACAAGAAATGAGTCAAGCATGCTTAATGAACAATCCATACCTCAAAAGTTTTGGTGTAATGCCGTTGATACTTCAACATATATACTCAATCGAGTCTTGATTAGACCAATCTTAGGAAAACTCCATATGAGTTACTTGAGGCAAAAGCCTACGTTAAATCACCTTAGAGTCTTTGGTAGTAAATGTTTTATTCTTAACACTAAAGATTACCTTACAAAATTTGATCCTAAATCAACCAAGGTATCTTTTAGGTTATTCGCCAAATAGCAAAGCTTACGTCATATTAAACAAAGAAACAATGAAGGTAGAAGAGTCATTAAATATAAAATTTGATGAAAGTCCACCCAAACCCTCTCCACCTCTTGTCGATGACGAGATTATAGAAAGTGAAGCCATAGTAATAAAGAAAAGATAAGTGAAGAAGAAGAACCTCTAAGTGATGTATTAGTAAACATTAAAGAGTCCAAAGATCACCCGTAGATAAAGTCATAGGAAAACTAAACGAACGAACATTAAGGTCTCAAGTTCAAAACCAAAGTAGCTTGTTTTGTTTCGTTTCAACCTTAGAACCTAAGAATACACAAGAAGCCATAAAAGATGAAAGTTGGGTAATGGCTATGCAAGAAGAACTAAATCAATTTGTTTCTAATGATGTTTGGACACTTGTCCTCCACCTAGTAATCAAACCATAATAGGAACCAAATGGGTTTATAAAACAAATTAGATGCAAACGGAGTAGTGTCTAGAACAAGGCTAGACTCGTTGCTCAAGGGTATAACCAACAAGAGGAATAAACTTTGATGAGACCTATGCCCCGTGGCTAGATTAGAGTTTATAAGAATACTTCTTGTGTATGCTTGTGCTAATGATCTAAAGCTTTATCAAATGGATGTCAAAAGCGCTTTTCTAAATGGTGTCATAAATGAAGAAGTATATGTAGCTCAACCTCAGGCTTCATTGATTTTGAAAACCCAAACATGTGTATAAATTAAAGAAAGCCCTTTACGGTCTTAAACAAGCTCCAAAAGCTTGGTATGATAGACTCAAGTCATTTCTAGTTAAACACAACTACACCATGGGGTTAGTTGACAACACACTTTTACTAAGAAAAGAGAGTAACATATAATCATAGTACAAATATATGTAGATGATATTATATTCGGATCCACTTGTCAAGACATGTGTGATGATTTCTCTAAAATCATGCATGACGAGTTCGAGATGAGTATGATGGGAGAACTTAGTTTCTTTCTTGGTCTACAAATAAAACAAGTAGAAGATGGTATCTTCTTTAATCAATCTAAATACATCAAGGAGATGTTAAAGAAATTCGGTCTAGAAGAGTCAAAACCAATTAGGACTCCAAGTCATCCGACACCAAACTCATAAAAGACGAGGACGGAGAATCCGTTGATAATACTAAATATCGTGGCATGATAGGTAGCCTTCTCTACCTCACGGCAAGTAGGCCGAATATCATGTTTAGTGTTTGCTTATGTGCTAGGTTTCAAAAGACCCTAAAATATCACACCTAGAAGCCGTAAAAGAATATTTAGATATATTAAGGGTACAACACAATTAGGATTATGGTATCCTAAGGGCACGGAGTAGAAACAATTCTATATGCGATTCGACCATGCGGTGATTACGTTGATAGAAAAAGTACAAGTGGGGTATGTACTTTTATGGGATGTTGTTTAACATCATGGTTTTCTAAGAAACAAACGGCACTTGCAATATCAACAACCTAAGGGACATAGCCATCCTATGTGACAACAAAGGTGCAATCGACTTAAGCAAGAATCCGGTATTACATTCTCGCATAAAGCATATAGAGATTCGTCATCACTTCCTAAGAGACAATGTTCAAAAGGGGAACATCTCTATTGAGAAGGTTGCATCCGAAGACAACATAGCCGACGTCCTCACCAAACCGTTGAAGCGGAACAATTCAACCTACTTCGTCTTGGTCTTGGTATAATGGAACAAACGTCTTAACTTAATTGACTCTACAAGGTATGTAAACACTAGCCTTCTTCTTTCTGAGTCTAGGATTTCTATTTCACGCACAACTCATAAACAATACGGAATTTTCAAACCCAAGATAAGTCTTCCATTTATAACTTTTTTACACATAACTACATACACATTTTTGAAGAAAATCTCCTTTCAAAATGTTTTCTAAAAGAATGATACCTTCCCGTATCAATTTCACAAAAGTAATTTCTCGTCTAGGACAAATCGCTTTTCATTATTAATACAAAGTAAAACCCGTTTTCATTGCATCTCATGTCTTTTGAATGCTAAAGGAACATATAACTAATATGTGTTTTGGTACATTCATTTAAGCAAAATGAATTAGGAGCATTGATAACACAATATTACGTACTTATGTACCAAATGTGTGTTTCGGGTTATCTCAATAGGATTTATTTTCTCTAGTTATTTTCCTTTTCTTTTTAGAGGTCGAGAAAACCGCAACTCCAAATAGTTTGCATATAGGCACACAATAGGCAAAAATGTTTCCAAAAGAAAATTTTGTCTTGCTCGAATCACCGGACCCACGGATCCCGGCCTTTATCTTTGGACGGATCCTCGAGGAAGGATCCGTGGGATCCGTGTAATGTCGTTTTCAACTTCTATTTTTCACTTTGGATGAAAAATCCACATTTGCTTCATTTTGGGAGTATGCTCTTTAATGCTTGTGTTCTCATGATCACATGCCTTGAATTCATATCTAATCATTAGATTTTAATCCACATTTTTGGTCAAGCATTCATTACAATGCTTTGTTTTTCTATATATATAACTCCCAAAATGCTTGCATACTCCATCTCCTTCTCACAAACACACTTCATCGTGTCATCCAAAAACCCTTTAGGAGAATCATCTAGTACAAACAATCATGATATCCAAACCTTTGTACTTTCACCATCCAAAATACCACAATCAAACTCTAGGATATCCGCACGGATTAGTATCCGATCGTGTTGCTTAGCAAAAACAACCTCAAATGGTTCATCCTCAACAAATAACTCACCACAAGATACTTCCATTATAGCACCACCCTCATCACCAACAAGTACACCAACTTCATCACCACCTAAAATAACTCTTTTGGAACTCCTTAAGACTCCAACAAGATCTAACCAACCTAAAGAAAAAGAATTAGTCTTTTCAACACCCCCCACATCTCCGAATACTATATTTCAAGATCTTGAAACATCACCACCATTAGCTCCCATCACATCACAAGAACATCTAGGTTCTTTTCCACCACCATTTACTAACATGCGGGATATTGATCCCTATTTTCCTATTTTTCCACCACAACTTCCGCATAACTCAAATCAAAACAACCCGAAAACTTCCGCACTCATCACCCACATCATTTACATTGTGAACATTGCCAATTCACTAGGAAATTGCAATAGAAGTTAGGGAAGAAATGCGTTTCATACTCAACCTCATCCTTGATCGCATCAATACCA
Organism: Chrysanthemum lavandulifolium; assembly: GCA_022545495.1. NCBI lineage: Eukaryota > Viridiplantae > Streptophyta > Magnoliopsida > Asterales > Asteraceae > Chrysanthemum > Chrysanthemum lavandulifolium. The sequence goes on from CM040239.1 coordinate 260,418,509, forward strand.
TTACTCATCAAAACCTCCATCCATAACCTTATGCAAGCATGGAAGGAATCACTACTACTACTTTCTACTTTTAAGTATTATTTTTGAAGTCATTTTCAAGAACAAGTCTTGTTCTTATTTTTACATGCTTGTAAGTGGCATACATACCACTACAATTTGTTGTTTTATTACAAGGCCTTGTTTACATACCTTGGCTCCCAATCTTGATTCTCGCAACCACAAGATTATATAAGCATGTTACTAACCTTTCTTTTGTAGGATTTTATTTTCTTCACTTGACGCCCAAACAAGGGGAGCTACCGTCAAGGGGAGTTAGAAGTTTGTTTATTTCTTCCATGGGTTAACTTTTGTTTTGACAAAAGGGAGAGAAGAAGTAAAACTTAGGGCTTTCAAAACTTACATCTATTCTTAAGTTTTGCTCATCATAACATTATGTTTTGTCATCAACAAAAGGGGAGATTGTTAATACAAATAAACCGTAAAACGTTTATTAATATTTTGCGATCTCTTTGTGTTTTGTTGATAACAAATGTAATGTTATCTTAAGTATAATTATAAAGGATACATGTTAGTTTTGTAAAGCATTTACATATAGCCATTCAAATACAAAATGTAGTAATTAAGCATTTGTTGTAATAGTTTATTAGGATGGGTAAATATCATAACCCATGGACCATAACCCATGGATCTTAACCCATACATAAAGAGACTTGATACAATGTATACTTAGATACATTGAATCTAGATATAACCCATGGACCAACCCATAACCCATGACCCATAACCAAAAACCCATGGGCAAAGAGGAGCGTTCCACGGATCCCTAGGATTACACTAGATGGATCCTTGTGGAAGGGATCCGTGATCCGTGGGAACAGTGAAGGAATTTGCCTATAAATAGAGAGCCATTTCTTCATTCTAACTTACCCTCTTCTTACTAAATCTCTCATACACTCTCATTCTCTTCTAACATATAGATCACTTGATCTAGAGAGTTGTACTTCTTTCTTTCTATTTGTGATCCTCATATAGGTCCTTCTAAGGCGAGATCACGAGCATTCTACAAGTCATCCAAGCAAGGGTCCTTGATTGATTTGTCACTCCGCAAGATTTCAGAATGAAGATCTTGTATTTGTTATTTCACATATTTGTTGTGTAATAGTTGTGTTGGTTTGGTCCACCGTGCTATGGACTCGGTATCAGCTTTGTCTGGGAAAAGTGTAAGCAACGCTGTGAAGGCTTCTCCGCCAAGTGAAGGAGTTTGTTGACATAGTGCTTGAACTCTCGAGTAGGTGACTCGGGGAGTGGAGTAGGCAAGGAAGGTGACCTTGTAGCCGAACCACTATAAATCGGTTGTGTCATTTCTATCCCTTAACTTTATTTATTTGCTTGCATTATCATTAGATCTACACGTTCTCAACATCCATACGATTTCACATAATATCGAATCTAAAGTTTTTGAAATCAACTTTAAATCGGCAAAACTATTCAACCCCCCTTCTAGTTTTCCACACTTTCTCATACAAGACTATGCTCTATGGGAGATCATCTTAATCGGTAATACCTTCAAGTCCGAGAAGAAGACGAGAAAGTTGGTGACACAAAAATTGTAACAGTTTACAGACGAGACTAATGATGAAAGAGCAAAGAAGAAGAATGACACGAAGGCCGAAGTTTATTACTAATGACTCTTCCTAAAACCGGATCATTGCTTTCAAGAAATTCCGGACAACAAAAGAACTTTTGAAGAGATTTGCTCGCTTTTTGGTGGCAATGATGCTACAAAGAAGACTCAAAAGGCATTGTTGAAGAAAAGTTATGAAAACTTCTCTCGCTTAAGCAATGACTCACTTGACAAAGATCTTCACCAAACTCCGAAGATTGTCACACAATGATCGTGTTTGGAATCGAGGTAGAAAAGGAAGACCTCAATTTGAAGTTTCTAAGAAGTTTGCTCACCGAGTTTCATACTAATGTTACATCGGGAAAATAAACTAGAGATTGAAACTATGAAGCTCAATGATCTTTACAAAACTTCAAACTCATTGAACAAAGACCAAGAAGGCATAAGGAAACTTGGTACAAGCTCTAGCGACTTGGCATTGTTGTCAACCTCTGTTGATTGTGATGATTCAAGAGGACTATGATGATGATTTTGCCATCTTTGGTTCTACGCTTCCATCGGTAATGCTAGTGTTACCACCGCAGTTCAAAGAAGAAGGTTCTTTGGTATTGGAGATCCTACCTTTTATGCTTTTATCTCCACTCAAGTTAATGGCTCTATATTAACTCATGAAGACATAGAGCAAATTGATGAAGATGACTTGGAGGAGATGGACATAAAGTGGCAAATAGCTCTTCTTAGCATGAGGGCTAGGAAATTCTACAAGAAGACTGGCAAGCCAATACACATCAATGGTAATGAAACTGCAGGGTTCGATAAAAAGAAAGTAAAGTGTTTCAACTGTCACAAGTTGGGGCATTTTGCTAGAGAATGCCGAAAACCAAGGAACCAGGACAAAAGGTCTACTTGGTACAAGCAAAAGAAAGAACCAATTGTGGAAGAACCAAAGGCAATGCCGACAATTGATGGTGTGAGCTATGATTGAGTTTCATGGTCGATGGACAAGAGGAACAACCGTCGATGTCTTTCTCTTATGTCTACGTAACATGCTCTCATGGCTTTCTCGACTCGAGGTACAAAACTTTGAAAGTTGTTCTAAAACATGTAGGGCTTCTAGAGAATGTGAAAGGCTTAATAAATTATTTGACAACCAAAGAACGAGTTGTATGTCGCTAATTATAGTGTGTCAAACCTTAGAAGAGGCATATCTGTTTTAGAGAAACAACTAGAGCATTATAGAAAATGAGTCAAAATATAATGATGATATGATTATTCTTAGAAGAGATAGATCATAAGACAACGATGAATGAGGCATTAAAAGAAGAGTTTGAAAACTTAAAAGATAAATGAGAATGTCAATTTAACTGTTGACACCGTTATTATCGATCTAAGTCAATTGATAAAATTTGGAATGCTCAAATTACTAGTAAAGTTAAATCGATATGGGATACAATCGATCCTCCACCACTGCGGGTGTTCCATCACCTCCGGCATAGATTTAGCTCATACTGGTCTAGAGCAATTTCGAGAACCGAATCATGAATATGGTCCTCCTAAATTTATGAAAATGGGAAGAGGTTAATTTGAAACCGATGTTTTGAAAGTGCTAGTGACTCATCGGTTGTAGATGAGAATGTTAAAAAGAATGTAGAGGCTTCTATCCCAAAAGTTGTTAATACTATTACGGAGGAACCTAGAAACAAGTTAACAAGCCTAGATCAACTGTGGGTATGCCGAGATGTATAGAAACAAGTCATCAACTCCTAGGGGTAACCGAGAGAAGTTGGAATCATGTCAAATCTCAACAACTAGGTAGTGATTGATTGATGTATTTTAATACAAATAAGCCGTAAAAACGTTTATTTATATTTTACGATCTTCTAATGTTTTGTCAATAACAAACGTAAAATCATTTTAACGAAACAAATAGAATACGTAAATAGTTTGAGTTAATAGTTTCCTAACACACTTACGTTTTAACATAAAACACTAAAACAAGTATAAGTGATTTTATGATTTAAATATATTTATGTACAACAACTAGTGTTTACATATTGGGTTAGCATATACTTAAACTAAGTATACTAAAATGGGTAAAACAAGTATATACTAAATGGGTAAAACTAGCAAATGGTATTGACCCATAACCCATGGTTTTATATATACCACTTAACCAAGTTCATTGTATCTAGAAAGAAAACCATGGATCAACCCATAACCCATGACCCATGACCCATAACCAAAATACCCATGGACAAAGAGGAGTTCCACGGATCCACGGCTTTGTACTAGCCGGATCCCAGTGGAAGGGATCCGGGGATCCGGGAACAAGAGAATTTTCTCTATAAATGAGAGCCATTTCTTCCTTTCTATTTATCACTTCACATACATACTTCCCAAGTATTATAACCTCAACCTCGGATCCAAGTGATCTATGTAGTTTGTCTTTTGTTTTGTGTGATCTTCTAGGTTCCTCTTAAAGGCAAGATCACCACTTCTTGAAGACGAGCAAACTCAAGTCCATGAGTTGCCATGCTTCGTCATCATCAAGATAACTAAGGTTCTCTTGTTGATAGTTCTTCCTTTCTCCATAAATGTTGGGTTGAAGGCATTAGTGAAGAATGCCGAAAGTGTCAAGATGAAAGCATTAGTAAAGAATGCTAAAGGTGTCAAGACGAAGGCATTAGTGAAGGGTGCCAAGCGTTGTGTCAAATACATTAGTGAAGGATGCCGAAGAATAAAATCAAGTTGCATTTGAAAAGAATTCCTAGGTCGTATAATCGATGAGGTGCATCGTTATACATATAAGTATTTGTTTATTTCCAAGGATGATGATATCCTTGATGATGTTGTAACAAGGAGTGGATCTCTTTGAGATTAGGTGTTGTGTCGTGAAGGGTAGTAGTTCCTCCATAGTAATGGAACTAGGTACTTAGCCTAGTACCTAATAAAGGGTAGGCGATGTTGTGATAGGATTAGTTCTCCTTGGTGTGAAAGAACTCGGAGGTTAGCCTAGCACCGTATAAAGGGTAGGCAACGTTGTGTTAGGTGTGGTTCGCCTTGGTGTGAAGGAACTCGGTATTTAGCTTTGTACCGGAAAAAGGTTAAGCAACGCTGTGAAGGCTTCTCCGCCATAAGGAGTTGGTGTAGTGTTTACGAACTCTCGAGTAGGTGACTCGGGGGTGGAGTAGGCAAGGAAGGTGTCCTTGTGGTGAACCACTATAAATAACTTGTGTCGTGGTGATGTGCTTCTTACTCTTTATCTTTCATTACACGTTTATATATCTATCTATCAACGTCCAACATAAACAATCAAATATATTGACATAAGTCGATCTAAATATTTAAAAGGAAGTTTTAAATTGGCAAAACTATTCAACCCCCCCTTCTAGTTTTCCACAATGTACAATAAAGCATATTATATCTGTGGTAGCTTTAATCATTTACATGCTAATTGTGACTATCATGTTTGGAGAAGGGAAGTCCATGGGAATAAAAGGGTGGAGTCAAACAGATTTCAAAACAAAATACACCCTAATTCATACAGCAAAATGATCCCAAGAGCGATTCAACTAAGAAGTGGTCTTAAAACTCTTACCACCGGTAAAGCTGTAACACTGCTCACCCTAAATCACCGTTATAAGTGCAAAATCCAAAACAACTTTTGCAAAATCTGCACAAACAGGGAAAAAGTCATGCTCAAAATAAAAGGGTTAATTATAACCAACGGTGGGTACCTAAAACTAAATCAATTACTACATCGCCACCAAAAGTTCCCACTGCAAGGGTTGTAAACAAGAACAGGGGAAACATGGGAAATGCTGTGAATGCCTTAGCACGTTGGGAATGGAAACCTAAAGGAATTACCTCAACAACCAATCCCAATGGTGTATCAATGACCTTTGATAGATTTAACTATATTGATACACGAGGCAGATCTAAGTCAATCATGGCTTGGGTCCCCAAAAGAAACTAACTCCTTTCTTATATGTGCAGGAACATCCAAGGACAAAGAAATCAGATCAAGGCTACACAAATAGTGGATGTTCAAGGCACATGACTGGCAACAAGTCCTATCTCTCAAATTTTGAACACTATGATGGACAGTTTGTCAGCTTTGGAGGTGGAGTTAATGGAAAAATTGCTAGTAAAGGGGTCATCAAAACTAGTAATCAACACAAAGCTTTTTGCAGATAAAAGAAGTAAATCACAACTAGTATGATGCAAGGAATTTAAAGCAAAAGACATGGATTTTTATTATTATTAAACAAATCTGCACACAGAGTGCAGAGGGTACATCCATTAGTTACAGACAACCAGCATCATTACATAAATGGAAAACAGAAAACATCATACAACTACCAACTGATGACACAAGCTTCACATTCTATCCCAACCCTACCCCATCCTAACCACCAACTACCACCTAAGGCTTCTTAGGAAAGGCCCACTCTGGCATCACTTTAGGCGCCATTCTCCTATCAATCACCCTCCACACTTTTGGGCATGCTAGCCCAATCACATTTCTTCTGACAGGTGGTGAGGATGATGAAGGACCCTTTGGTAGTGGTGCTGTTAACAATGGTAGAGAAGGTGATGCTTGCAGCTCTTTTGGAGGGATTATTGCAGCAAGGGGAGGTACACTCAGGACTCTTGCAGATGCTTCATCATCTGTGCTTTCATATAGAGATATATAGCTTGACATAGAATCTGAGCTATCCTCTTTGATGATGGCATTCTGTGGCATTGGTTGGAGTGATGATGGACCAACAACTGAAGGGGTAGTGCTCATGGCCAAATGAGTTCTCTTCCTTGAAGAAACTTCTTCATACACCTCTTTCTCCACTCTACCAGGGTTGTTCATCACAAACTCATCCCAAACTGGATCAGATGAGGAGCTGTCTGATAGGTTGATTGGGTTTGAGTAACTCATTCTTAGTGAGAGAATCTTGGAAGAATTTCTTGAAAGAGTGATTGGTGCTAAACCGTCAAGTTTAATCACTCAAGCTAACCACTTGTGAATGGCTAACCGTAATAAACTTAAACCGCCGTAAACCAAATGCAATTAAGATCGGAGGAATATAGTGGATTCACAGGTCGTTAAGTCCCACTGGAGGATGAATTGGTGTTTCACATGACGGATGTCGAATAATCACTAAGGATAGTGATCAATAAGGATTTTGATGAATAATTATACCTAAAGAAAAGATCTACAAATTACAATGACTTAAATGCAAATTAAAAGAAATTAAAAGTTAAAATATATTAAATAAACGCTATCACTATTTTTACAATGATGTTTTTTGATTTTATAAAACAAAATATCTTAAATAAACTATTTTAACTAAAACGTAAACTTAAATTATCTAAAACGTGATTTAAAATGAAAACGTAAGTTATTTATAAAAATTACAGCGAGTCATGTAACAAAAGCGTAAAATTTATGAAATAAAAGACCTATAAGTGTAAAAACAATTTTATTACGTACTATATGACAAAAGAAAATTTTAGAAAAAGATTTATATTTTTTAGACTTTTATATTTTTTATTATGAATTAAATAAGATTTTACACTAATTAAATGTTTAAAAATACTAAAACTAATGAGAAAAATCTGAAACTTTTTTATAAAATACTTTATACTAATACAATTTTATAAAAAATACAAAAACTGAAAAAGCTAGTTCAAATAGGCTAGAAATAAGCAATTAAGCTCGTATAAGCTTATTAGACAAATATGGGTTATATATTAAATGTTGCAAATAAAAGCGAAAAAGACCCTAGGCGATGGGGGTGTGTGTGGTGTGGTGGTGGGTGGCGGGGTTCGAATCCCAACAACTCCTTTTTGCTACTATTTTATTTTTTGATTTTTCTTTACAAACTTGTTAAGCTAATGATTATAAGCACTTTTCACAACTACAACTCTTTATGAAAATGATTAATAAGCTCAGAATAATTTGAAAATCTCAACAGCTTTTGACTTTTGGCTTATTTTGATAATTTTAAGTTCAAACAAGTTTCAAATAAGCTAAATAGTGGGAAACAAAGATGAGATAAGATGTAAATAAGCTAAAACTACTTGAAATGAAGCTAAAAGATACAAATAAGCATCTTGATAAGCTATATTAAGCAAATAAGCACTATGATTTAAACTACTCAACTAAGCAGATCCTGTGGACTTTTCAAGGCTAAAATAAGCTAAGCAAATAAGCTCACAAGCTCGGAACAAGCATTGAGTCAATAAGTCGACTAGGTGGGGTATCCAAAAGCCCAAGCTCACACCTGGGACCACCGTAGAGCTTGTGGTGAGCTTATGAATATGGTGTCGATCACTTTGCTTATGCAGGTTTACTCGAACATGGGACAAACTAAAAGCTTGTTGCATACCTATCTAACAAGCTACAAAGTACAAAATTAAGCTTGGATCAATGAGGCAGCTAGGTTAGCTACACAAAAACCAAAGTACTCAAGATTTGGCCAACTAATAAGCTTTTACAAGCTTAGGAAAATCAGCTATCATGTGCACGGGCACTTGTTGACTTTTTAAGAAAATGAAACAAAGTTGACTTTTATGAACTTGTGATCAAATCTACACACTGATTATGATGAATTAAGGTATATTAAGACTTGTTTGATCAATGGTAACAACTTATGAACATGGAAACAAGATCATGGATTATGAAAATCAAGCAGTTAAGAAACAAGATGAGATCAAATGCTATTTTGACTTTTACTCTAATAAGTACAGTGTTTCTTGGTTTCTTTGAGCTAATAAGACCTATTGTGACACAAAACATGTAGGATCGTATATTTTATTGTGTTAGATGATTCGGGTGGTCTTGGGAGATCAAAATACATGTTTTCCATTTTAGAGAGAGAAAGTAGTGAGAGAGGTGTTCTTGCTAGAGGTTTACACAAAAGTTGAATATTAGATTATGAGAGCACCACCCTTCCATGGATGGAAGGGTATTTATAATTACAAATACACGACCTCCTATCGGCTGTGGATCGGGCATACGGTGGGTAAAGACCCGTCCTTCCTCCACGGTGTTGCACTAAGCTATACTACGCTACAAACTAATAAATAAACTACTAAAAAGCGAAAATAACGATATGTCTCACGAGCTAACTTATGCTAGATAATATTAGGGTGACCGACTCTTCACTATGGAATTTTCTAATTCCTAACAATCTCCCCAAGGAGGTCACCCCATGTTATACATTTGAATCCTAGCATTCTATTCTTGTCTTTGTTCTCGAGCTCGTAGACTTGAATTCTTCATTTCATGATCTTTGTGCTTTTGTAGTGCAACTTCAAAGTCCGCATTGATCCGTACTTTCGGTGTAGGTCTTTGAACCGATCCACATCTTGATGATCTTGAGCTTTCTTTGAGATCATCGACCACGATAAATCTCGGATCACCCTTTATTGTGTTGCCATCATGTGAAGTTGTGACATTCGGACCGACATGCTCACACTTTTGAATCATGACATCTTTCCATCGAGTAGCGGAAGCCTTCTTGGTTCATGATATTTGCGCAGCGTAGCGAAGCATAGTATAAAATATCGAGCCGTGTTATGTAGATATGCACCACCATGATTTCTTCAAATTAAGTGTGGATCTTTGTGAGCATGCGGCTTTGGATTGACGCCTCAATTACGATCACCGCAACCATCCAAATGTACCGCAAACAACGATTAGCAATAAAACACACGAAAGTGTCTTTGACCACTTCGTTGAATTGAGTACACGCCCACGGTTCCCGTTGATCGCGACAAGTATCTTTTGTGATCGGTAGGATTCCTAAGAATCTCCTTGACGGGGTTTCGCAATGTTCTAGTTGTTCTCAAACCGAACGTCTCAAAGAAGACAACACGGAGTGAGTGAACCAATGAATTGAGATTCAGCGATTGAAGAAAATTGATTTGAAAACAATCGCGTATTGCTTAGAATAAAGAGTTTTGCAATACGACGAAGGTTTTATGAGAAAGATCAATTTTCAATCAAAACACTTTTGTATTTGAAAATAGTACACAATCGGCGTGCTAGTGAAAAGAAGAGATTCGCACATCGACGGGTTTTCTAAAAGTATTTTTCAATCGAGATACTTTTGAATTTTGAAAACATAAGTACACATTCGACGTGCTAGAGAAAAGAAGATTTGCACATCGAACGGTTTTTCCAAAAGTATTCGTCAATTCATTTCTGGACCAAGGTTGATTCAAGAATGAATCTCCCATTGTTTCTATCCGGTTGTCACATGGTTGATCTATAGAATAGATCTCACATGCCACCTACCAGAGCTTGTTTGATGTTGGCTCGAAGGCTTTCCATCTTCATTGTGAATATGTTAGCATATCACTCGGATGTTACGCAATACCACAAGGATAATCGTGGGACTCTTAATATATTCTTACTTTCCACATTGAGTGAAACAGACAAGTCTTCATTAATTTAGTGTCCTAATGAGATATTGTGGATGATCTCTTGGCTCTAGACTCAATAGTGCATTTTGGTTCCTTTCTTGGGAGACTAGGGAGAGGTCTCCTTCTTGATATCAACAATCTCTAAGAGAAAGTCGATAGATTATGTAGGTTCCCGTGAGAATGAAACAAGCCCTTTTAAGAGGAACTTGAGTGGTTTGGGAAGTTTAGTGCGGTGCATCACTGGGTCCATGATGTCTTGTCTTCAATACCGTGTTACCTTAGTAACCACCGAGAGCATATGAATTGAACCGGTTTACGCCTAAGGTTGAATTGATGGAGGCTATTTCTTTTCACCCTTTTCACATTCATTTCTTTTCATTCTTCAACCCCTTGATGCTTACGAGACTTCATAACTAGAACCTTGTTGGGTTTATTCCATTACTAGCTCTGTCTCGATCCGCACTCTTCCCATTCCTCATTTTCTCCCTGTTTTCATTATTCCTAAGGACTCTACACTATCTAGTGGATTGTCCTGGAAGATCCCTCCGGTTTTGGCGGATCGTGGGAACGAATACCTAACCTAACCATCCTTATAACTCCATGCATAAAGTAAATTGGTCGGTCTTTTGGTATTGTTCTTTCCTTCATGGAACCAATTGAAAAATCATTTGGAAAAACAATCAAGGTACTTGTGATACGAGATCAAAGCATTTTGTACCTTAATAGTTTTGATCATTTAGAAAACCTCCCCCTCAACATGTGCGTGTGATTTAGAAATTGTTTGGCACATGGAGCAAGAGGACTTTGAAATATTTTCTTTGATCACAATTTTCATCTGAAAAATCCATTTGATTTTCTTGGTAAAATTCTCCCCTCGATATGTGCATAGGATTTTGAAATCATTTTTATCACATAGAGGCAAGAGTTCTTTGAAGCACATCCACAATCACAAAATCCATTAAGAAACCATTTGAAAACACAATCAAGGTACTTTATAATCTCTTTTAAAAACTTTTGTACCTCGATGGTTTTGCTCCCCTCAATATGTGCTTCGAGATTGAAGCGTTTAGCACATATGAGAGAAGCGACTGCTAACCTAATCAAAGCGATCAACTTTTATCAAATTTCATTATTAAATCACAAATTCTCCCGGATCAAAAATATCAAATCCTTTGAGATTTTGGATCCCAAGTGATTTAATTAGGTTTAGAAAACATGGGAGAAAATGTAGCCTTGTTTAAATACTCATATGGTTTTGGATAAATCCTCCTCCTCAACATGTGCATTATGTATTTTGAAATCGTTTGGCACATGGAGGCGGGAGTGCTTTTAAAGGACTAAAACCAATTCCATTTAAAAGCAGATTTGAGATTTAAAACACGATCTCTACCCGATCGAAATATCAAACCATTTGAGATTTGAGATCCCAATGATTTAAGTCATTTAGAAAATTTGGGGAAAGGCGTGGCAAGATTTAATTTTGAAAGATGATGGATATAGACCATTTTAAGACATTAAAGATTGTTAGTGTCGGTATGATAGTTTTAAGAGATCTTTTAAGTAAAACAAAACAATTTCACAATCAAACAAGACGAGAAAAGATTTCATTTTGAAAGACCTTGATTCTAAAGAAAAATCATACCATGACATAACATTAAATCTTTAGATCACCACTTTTGTTGTACAAAGCGGACTTTTGAAGATATATTGTATGAAAATATTTTATTTTAAATCACTCTCCCCTCAATCCATGACAAGTCAATAATTGAGTGACTTAGGTTTGATAACATGAAGTCCGGTGATTTTCAAAATTTAGTCAATATATTTTCAAAAACAACATTTTCCATTTTCAAAACAATTTAATTCAATTTACTCAAAATTGTTTAAAAATGGTATCCCGCACAAAGATTCGTTAGTGGTTCGAGAAGCTTTTGTTGTTGTTCTTGAGGTTGGAAGAAAACCGTCTGTGAAGCGATGAGACTTCTTCTTACGTTGCATTTTGAATGCCAACCGAGGTCAAATTAAGCTCCGTTTCTTCACTTGAAGAAAACCATCTCACGATGCGATAAGACCTCTTCGTTGCATTTCATGCCAACTCTCCATTGAAGTCCGCTAAGCTCCGTTTCTTCATTTGTCAACCCAAGATATAGTTACCCTTTCCTTTCGGCATCCAATCATCATCAATTGTGGGATCCAGATCGGGAACATTCTTATAACCAATATACCTGCATACATTAGTGAACACACATACAAATATATGGTGGTCGACAACACCCAAACAACAATCGACTAATAAAAGTAAATCCAACATATCAATCATATCATGTAAGGTATGGGAATAATGTATTTCTCAAACTCTAATCATCTAAACCTAACAATCATATCCTAGAAACCTAGTCCTTCGACACAGGCAATTATCATTTTTAATTAAGCACGTAGGATAATTAAGAAAGTCCGTTAGATGATATAAATTTGAAAACATTCTCCCCTCAATCAATGACTTATTTTTCGAAAAGATTAAAAAGCGCTGAAGTCATTGATTGAGTTTTCGCTTTAACGAAAACTCGAAGCGATTGTATTTCAAGCAACTCATTTACCACCAATTTTGAAAACAACAAATATTTTTCGAAGAATTATAGGCGGAAAAACATTTGTGTAGGAGCAACGATCCTTGACATACTTTCCTCAAATTTGTTTTTAGGATAAGTGCACGAAATATTTGAAAATGGTTAAGCGTAGCACTTTCCTTCCTTTGAAGAGCGGGTTGCTATCGAAATAATAGCAAACCATGATATAAGCGCGGGTCACAATCAAATAACGCAAGCCATAGTTTAAGCCCGGTTCTGATCGAAATAGCGTAAGCCATAGTTTGAGACATGTTTTGGAAAGAATATTTACACCTCTGCTCGAACTTCATCTATGGTCCGTGCCATTATTGAATGACATTTCTAAGACCGTAGATGTTATCGATACCGAAGACATGTCATGAGAAACAATATTTTGGTATTTTGAAATTTTCGATTTTTATGGATTTTGAAGGTTTTATATTTTTCTATTTTCTTTTGTTGGTTTTATATTTTCTATTTCTTTTGTTGGTTTTATATTTTGTATTTTGTTTTCGAATAAATATTTACAAGGATAGAATAGATGATATAGCTAAAGAAGATGATGATCTGAGTACCGAGATAAGGATATCGAGCGACCCGTTGTAGAAGATAGAAGTCATCATCCTAAAACTTTCACCACCAAAGCTTCCGAGGCTCTTGCATTGAAGAAAGAAATTGAACCATCTGAAAGTGAGACTATGGCGACTTCCCCAAACCGAAAATCCTTTGGATGAGCGATTGAAGCTCTATTTCAAGCTTTCCTTAGCCGGTGCACGAGATGCACACCATAATCATAAATCCATTGCTCCATTTAAGAGCGATAATCGAGGTTCTTCGTTCGGGTTATATCATCAACAAGAAGAACAACAACGTATCATCCCACTCATAAATAATCTTCTCAAATTTCTTTTCCACCGAGGTCAAGCAATCCATTCCAAAAGGTGTCAAGAGAACAATTCCCTAATTAGTTGAATTGATGCGATCGGTCTCTTTGTATAATGCTCAAGAACTCTCCGAATACACATCATGAGGGTAATGAAGAACAACTCCCAATGTTCACATCTTTCGTCACGATGAATGTGTATGAAGCTCAAGAACCCAAGTACACCAATATCCAAGAACTCTCCGAATACATATCAAGAGGGTAATGTAGAACACCTCCCTATGTTCACATCTTTCGTCACGATGAATGTGTATGAAGCTCAAGTATCCAAGTATACCAATACACAAGGAATGAATAGCGAAAACATTGAAGAAGCGGGCCAAGTCACCGATTATCTCTGCGGGTGACAATCACTGCGGATGTCAACTCCGAATAAGTGATTAAATCTACGAATCATCGATTAAGCACTCAAGTGAAACGGTGATCAACCCCAATGTATACAATCTCTCCCCCGATCATTGCGATACCATCGAAATCACCACACACTAGTGTACCTCTGTTATCTTGAAACTTTCTAACATCACTTCCCCACGTAGTTGGAATAATAACACAAAAGCCTTGATGAGTAAAACCTTGAGTTTCTCTGCGGTCATGACAATTGTTTTCCGGGATATCTTCAATCACTTAGAAGTATTAAGCTCATCAAGTTTACTCGCCATGAGTCAAACCTTGAGTTTCTCTGCGGTACTAACATTTGTCTTCCGGGATGTCTTGATTACTTAGAAGAGTTAAGTTCATCAAGTTTACTCGCTTTGTGTTTATATGTGAGTCTCCTTACGCCTTCTTGGTTTTGACACTTGTAATCGACAACTCTTTGTAAGCCCAAATACTTGAAATTTGTTAAGAATATTGCTTGAACTCTTGTGGGAATCAACTTGTCAAGTACATTGTGAGCAAATCTAATTGGGGATTAAATCGACATATCACTTTCCCCAATTAGTGCTCTCCCTAAACCGACAATCAGTATGATGAATGACCAGATTAAGAAGAAGTCTTTTGATAATCAAGCGCAACTCGTCTTTTAGTCTTCTAACATGTAGCGAGAAAATGTAGAATAGGCATGAGACTTGACCTTCTTCAAGATTGTCCGGTTGGGGAATAGATAGTTAACATCTTCAACTCACCAAAACAAGAACATCACCAAAAGCATCCCAATCAACTTACATCTTGCAAATCCCTTAACTGGAATCCTCCCAATCAAACAAGAACAAAAAGATGTTCATCAAGGAAATCGACAATCGGCCATAGCGAACACACAAGATGGTAACACGGACTACCAATCACATCAAACAAAACAGATAGATTGTTCGGAATCATCATGTTGATGTATCGTGAAGCATTAACCTAAGCACTTTGTCAATAAACTCATCAATCCGAGTGAAGATGTCAACCAGCGGCTCTTAGAAGAAACTCCATGTAAAGATGATCCGATAAGAAGAAGCTCGGTTCTTACATGAGTTAGAGCCGTTTGACCATATATTCTCAAATATTAATCAATCATGCAAAAATTCACACTTCTTCTCCCCTCAAGAATTGCATACGGAGTTGCCATTCTTGATTAAATAAGTGAAAATCATCCGAATGTTCTATTCACACTTCTCTCCCGCAAAATAAGCACATGATGTCGCCATCTTCATTATAATCGAGCAAGTGGAATGAGAAAACAATCGGTGGTAGCCGGTTCACTTGAATCTTGAAGCGCATGGAAAAAAGCATGAAGCATGTTGATGAGAATGGTCATAATAAGAAGATTTCTCTTCTTGAAGATAAAGCGCTACCGACACGTACACTTTTCTTTTCTTTGGAGAGCGAGGCATGAGCTGTTGTGTTCATACGTCATAAGAAGATTTCTCTTCTTTCAAAGATAATCTTGACCAAACGTACATTTCTTTTCTTTGGAGTCGAGGCCTGAATCGATGTGAGCAGACGTCATAAGTCTCTCTCTTTTCAATCTCTTGGCAAAACATGTAATCAACCCCATTATCATTCGAGAGGCTATTTGTCGTGACGGTGATGAAGAAAACCTAATATGATAAATTTGACCACAAGTAAGCTAACCCGAACTCGTGACTTAAACTTGCACATATGTAACAAAGAGCGGTGCGAGAATTCATGCTCCATTGAATCTCTTAAGTACTCTATACTCTTCAACCAACCAACCATCAAGTAATAGGCGTACATTACCTCTTGAAAATCCACAATTGAATGTGACCTTTGAGCACTACAACGTAACTCCTTAAAGTGATAGTTATTTTGAGGTGATAAGAGCCCAATTCCCCAAGTGGTAACAGAAAAGGTAAAGTCACTCAACAATAACTAGATTTCCAAGTCTTCATTTTTGAAAATAAGTTCGAACAAGGATCTGAAGAATCTTCATCCATCCATCCCGATACCTTCGGATACTAAGTACACTCGCCGTGATATTTTACTTCAACCTCAAATAAATAATAGTGAATTAACCCGTTGTCACATCTTACGAATAAAAGCTCAATTCTAGCCTCCTTTGACGTTTTAAATGAACTTTGATAATAGTTCCATCCGACCATGGTTAGTAGCACATAATCCGTAAAACCAAGTAATAACCAAAGCGCCACGAAGACAACCCAAACACACACCCAATTCATGAAGTACACCTTTTATCCCTTCTTTGAGCGAAACCGTAGTACCGACATCGAAAAGATCTTGAGATACACTTTCCTTTTCTCCGGATGTTTCCATCAAAGCGGGATTTTACAACTCTATGGTTTAAACCGAAAAATAGTTTCTTCATGGATTTTACAAAACCAAGAATAAACCGTAAGATAGATCCGAAAATGCACTTTAATATTACCGGGATGTTTCCATTGTCACGGGATTTTACAAGTCTATGATTTAAACCGAGGAATAGATTCTTCGCGGTTTTACAAAATCAAGACAAAACCGTAAACAATGTCGACTTGAATGTGTCATGACAACTTTGGTTTCGGTGAATATCATTTTAGGGAACATCAGCGGTTCATCAACGAATCATTTTCCAACATCATCAACAACATCAACCATCCAATCAACACTTTGGAAAACACATCAATCACGCAATCATCGGCTATTGTAATGACCGCATGGAGAAGTAATCCCGATATACCAAACTTGATCATGAAGTAAATTTTCCGGTTGTTACTTAACCTTGTATTAATCCTTGTGAAGAAGAAGCGGTGTACCCAATGTACAAAACCTCTTGACATTCTCAAAAATGAGACACCGAGTGATAGCAACGTTGTTAGCGAGAAAGAATCACAAACGTAACTAAATAGCCAAGTCTTTATCACACTCTATAAAGCCCAAACAAGTCATCTTGGCGGAATGGTAGAGCGAAAGAAGGCGAAATAAGTAAACGTGCCGGAAAAACCTCACTTCAAATCCAAATAAGATATACTGTACAAACAATCCGTAGTCGGCATTGATCAACTTTTAGTTCGAGTCGTGACATAATATTTATCGTGAAAGTGTATCGCCAAAGTATCAAGCCCAATCACAACAGATCTCATCATTACATCTCATTAACAAGTTTTATCATCAATGATCAATTTATAACTCGCAACCCACAAATTATCATAAACCATAAATCCAAATTCACGATCGGTACCAATATCCAATGAACCCCAATCAATAAATAAATCCAATATCACACGACTTGATTCAATTTAGCACAAAATGATTGATTCATTTACCATGTATCACATAATTTCAAGCTGCGGCCCATGTAAAAGATATAGCACCGATCCATCAAGAAATCATTTATCCCCAACACTCACACAAATAGGTCACACACGCTAGTAATAAACCTTGTGATTGCATAAAGTGTGATTTCATAAACTCATGCCCAACTCACGGTCCACAAAACCATAACATCATCGTCCCAAAATCACTCAACATAAAAGATTATTGAAAATTTCGCCCACACCAAACTATCGGATCGGTCCATCTATGAATAAGGTATCCCTAAAAATTAGGTATTTAGTCTCACACACTCATTCACATTTAACCCTAATCATAAACTACATCCGCCTCTATATTTCATCACGACAATTAGCACCCAAAATCTCTCCAACCCTAAATCTCCACCATCTTAATGTCGCCTCCTTCCCAAACAAACAAAGAAAATTATATCATTAACAAATCATAGAATGAGGCGTTTCCATTAATTCCCAACCCTTGAGAACCTTCGTTGTATGCATTCAGTGAACCACGCCATGTGGATGGCTAGATGGTTTTGAATCGGTTAAGCCATTGTGATGGTTTTTCATAGAAGAATCGACCACAAGATATCTTTACAAACCAAGGTTCACGGGTAGGTTATATAAATCCATCTTACATTTTCTTGTTAAGGTCATAAACGAACCAAGTAGAAGGTTATAACATAATTGTTATACACCTAATCTTATGTTCGGATAGTGAATTGAAGTTCATCTTCAACATAGATCGATGATGTATTTTCGTTTATCACAAGAGTGGCCTTTGATGTCCCTTTAACAAAATGATAAACAAATCTGAGATCACAAGATTATCCATTTACTTGAGTAAGAGATAGATTATGAATCCTTTTACTTTAGACGAACGAATCAACAAAATAAATGAGTATACCATAATTGATATAACTCAATTTGATGTTCGAATAATTTTTTAAATATAAAGGTCTATGATGTATTATTTCCTTTGTGTATAGATCCTTTAGATCGAAGTGTTTGATGAACCACACACACAAGGAATAGAACTGAGATCTTTGATGTAGGTGAGACATGCCTGATTGTTGTGTCTTTATCCAGGATCTGTGATGTATTTTGTTCAACTAAAAAAATCTTTCAAAAGATATATGAAAAAGTTGAAACAATCTGAGATCTGATTTGCATTTAATTTCGTTTTTGTTCAATGAGTCTTGATGAATGGTAGAGGGAGATAGAGTTTACTTGATGGAGGATGAGATTTATTGTATTTGAAATTGAAGTTGTTGGCTGTTGGTTATTATTTTGGGTCTGTTAAAAGTTTTCATGGACTGATGATGCACGTTTGAAACTGAGGTCTTTGATGAGTCATGATACGTGGTCGTGAGGTCAAGTCTTCTCATTCTTCTTTTACATCCTTTGTCAAGTCGCTAGGCAAACTCGCCACGGCCAAGTCGCTAGGCTAACTCGCCACGGCCAAGTCGCTAGGCTAACTCGCCACGGCCAGTCGCTAGGCTAACTCGCCACGGCCAAGTCGCTAGGCTAACTCGCCACGACCAAGTCGCTAGGCTAACTCGCCACGCGACCAAGTCGCTAGGCAGTCGTGGCGACTTGTAAAGACAAGTCGCTATAAGAGGTGCAATGCATCCGTGGGTTTGTGTCAAATCGCTAGCAAGATTTTTTATGTTTTCAGATGAGTTTTCCTTACTTTTCCGTTCATCTTCAAATAAACCCGAAAAGTTGCATAAAGAAGAAACTTTTGACTCTTTTGACCATGAAAAGATATACCGGATAGTAAACCGGAAGAACGACATAAAAATGCTTAATTTACCGTTTGACCATATGTTATGACCACGAAAAGTGACCATATTCATAAAAACCATTTGAAGATAAAGTGACGACCTAGAAGACAATTTAACCATTTGTAACACAAAGACAGTTTCATGACCATTTGTAACACAAAGACGGTTTCTTGACCAACAAAATGCATAAAGTTGTGTTAAAGCAGGTTAACCACAATACCGGAGAAAACATAATTTCCGACCACAAAATAGAACAAAACCGATTAACAACATGATCCAAAACAAACCACAAACAACAACCATGGTACCACATAAATCAAAGATAACACAATAAACCTTGGCTCAAAACCAATTGTAGGATCGTATATTTTATTGTGTTAGATGATTCGGGTGGTCTTGGGAGATCAAAATACATGTTTTCCATTTTAGAGAGAAAGTAGTGAGAGAGGTGTTCTTGCTAGAGGTTTACACAAAAGTTGAATATTAGATTATGAGAGCACCACCCTTCCATGGATGGAAGGGTATTTATAATTACAAATACACGACCTCCTATCGGCTGTGGATCGGGCATACGATGGGTAAAGACCGTCCTTCCTCCACGGTGTTGCACTAAGCTATACTACGCTACAAACTAATAAATAAACTACTAAAAAGCGAAAATAACGATATGTCTACGAGCTAACTTATGCTAGATAATATTAGGGGTGACCGACTCTTCACTATGGAATTTTCTAATTCCTAACAAAACAAGCAATAACACTTTGGATTGAACACACTCTGTCTGATTAACAAAGAAAATCAAACACTATTTTATAAGACTGTCTTGATGTTTTCAAAGCAAATGACTGATCTAGACCATGCTATCTATTGCGACCTTATATTGTTATATATTAAAGCTAAATGAGCATTAAACAATAGTACTAACAACATTAAACTAACAAATTACACCAAAGCTAATTTAAGCTGTGAAAATGATATTTTTATCAATCTGTGAATTTTAAAGAACAAGCTCTTGGTTTTATGACTTAACTGTACTTAACTAATACTAATGAGTATGAAAACACAAAGATTTAAGCTAGTTAAGGATTTAAGCAGTTAAATGACCAAATGTACCAAAAGGGCTTACAAGATGGATTTGAATGAAAACCAAGAACAAGGATTGTGAATACACTTCCTATAGCTTACCAATAAGCTCTATACCAAGGCCATCCGAATCTACCTTGCTCCAAATTTTCTTGCATGTTTCACCATTGATTTTTATTTTCTATATTTTCTTGGTATTTTGTGAATTTTCTCGATTTTGATACTAGACAAAGTTTTAGAGTTTCTAAAAGCTTGAATAAGCTTTCTAGGGAGCTTATGTGGCTTACTCAGTCCATAAGAACATCTACAAACAACCTTTGATCATTCATGAGATTTTTAAAATAAGGAAAATTTACATAATCTGAGATATAACTTAATACTAGAATTAATGTTTCACAAATACTTTATTATAACATACAAACTTAAAATACAGAGTTTTAAGATTAAAACATACACAGGAATTGAAATTTAAGCTAAAACGACTTAATAAAATGAAAATTACACTAGATGATTCTTCACATAGCTTCCCACTTGTATTTATTGACCTCATTTGACCTTGTCGACATCTCTGAGCTAATCCCACCACTTTCTAGCCATTGGATTAAACCAGATCACAAAAATTGCCAAATGGCAATTTTGGCGCCAAATTTCCTACGAGCAGGTTCTTTCAATTAATGGGGTTTGGATTTTGTGGAGATGGAAGGGAGTTAATAACAGTGTAAGGGGTGAGGTGGAGTGAAAAACAAGTGGTAAAACCATCGGTTTTGGTGTTCTGAGAGGGAGAGAGCAGGTGTCTGATGATGGCGGTTTTCTCGTTTTTAAATATTGGGCCGGGTTTGGGTAATGGATTGGATTTGGGCTTGTTTAATTAAAATGGTGTCCGTTTGGTTTAAATAAGCACAAGGACCAATATTGCAATTTATGAATTCTTGAAGGGCTGATCCTGTCACTTTTCCAATCACATCACAAGGACTAAACCTGTAAATCTTGAATAGTACAAGGACCAATTGCATAAAATTCCATTTATTAAATGTCCAAGGACCATTTTGACAATTTTCAAACTCAGGGGACCAAACTTGCAATTTTCTCTAAACTTATCATAAAGGACCAATTATGCCACAATTGAATAGTACAAGGTGTAGTTTGAATAATTTCTATTTTAAACTCACCAAGGTCCGATTTTGACATTTTTCAAAGTTGAGGACTAAAGTTGTAAATTGTGATTTTGAACTTTAAAGGGTTTGTTTTGACAACTTTTGAATCTCATGGACCTTAAATGACATTTTACAAGTTTTTGAATTACCAGGACTAATTTTGACAACTTTTGTAACTTGGGGACTAAAGCGCAAATTATGCAAACTTGATCGTTTTTCACAGATTTTGATATTTTGCATTTAAAACATATAAAACACTTGTTTGTGATATTTTTATCATTTTAAAGCATTTACGAGTGTTTTCGGATGTTTTTGCGATCTAGATAATACAAAATGATGAGTATTTAGACACTCATCAATCCCCACACTAAGATATTGCTAGTCCCTAGCAATAATTTATGAAAAGTTAATGGATTTCATCTCTTTACCAAAAGCCATTACTTACGGAGTAGCCAATTGTTTTAGTTCAAGTAAGAACCTTGGTACAATGATAACCAAATGATTTTGAGCAAATCATAAGCTTTCAACGGGTTTGATTTGTCTTTACGAGCCGTTTGCTACGGACTAATAACTCTTAGATAAATTATCAATATTATCTTTGGTGAGCCGATTACCAATTATGGATTTCAAGCGCCTTTACCACAAGCCATAAACTTGCGGGCTAGCCAACTTTTCACTAGTTTAAAGATATGGTGAGTTGAACACCATACAATTTTGGGCAAATTGCAAGCCATAAGCGGATTTGAGATATCTTTACCAAGAGCCGTTTGCTCTGGATTAGCCAATCCTTATGTGGGTTAGACATGGCGGATGATTACCATTTGCTAAGTAAGTGAAAACACTTACTCCAAAAAAATTTTGGCCAAAAGCAGAATTAGGTGGAATAATTACATGATAAAATTTAGAAATTCCCCACACTAGAAATGAATATTGCCCTCAATATTCAAAGTACCGTGGTTATGCGAAACATAGAACATAAAAGGGAAATACTACGGCCATTATTTTATTTTTGATATATACATTTTTTTTTTTAGAACTTATATACAACGATGGGAAACTCCCCACACTAGGGTGGTAGAAAAGGGTAAGAATACGAAACATGGGTGAAAACCCATATGGTGTGTGCTCTTTTTTTGATTCCGAGTCACTAGCTTGACTCGATCCCGCATTCATTGGTTCATGGGGAAAGTTTGTAAATCCGGACAATCACGGGTGGAATGTCCTCTCCAAAGTAATGCTTTAATCGATGACCATTCACTTTAAAATTTGGACCATCGGTGAGATAACTCAATGGTGCCATAAGGATAAACCTTAGTGATAGTAAATGGACCGACCAACGGGACTTAAGCTTTCCCGAGAAAATCTTCAACCTAGAATTGAAAAGAAGGACTCGATCACCAATGTTGAAAATGCGGTTCTTGATTTTAGAGTCATGAATCTTCTTTGTCTTTTGTTTGTAGATCAAAGAATTCTCGTATGCTTGATCACGAAGTTCATTTAGTTCATTCATTTGAACTTTTACGTGATCACCGGTATGTCTCAGATATCGAAGTTTGCATGTTTTAAGGCCCGAGAAGCCTTGTGCTCTAGCTCAATCGGAAGATGACATGCCTTTCCGTACACTAGCTTGTATGGAGTACACCGATGGGTGTTTTGTAGTATCTGAAAAGCCCAGTCGTCATCTAGTTTATCCGACCAGGATGCACGATTTTCGCCTCTGTCCTTTCCAAAATTCTTTTTATACCACGGTTTGAAACTTCCACCGCCCACTTGTGCGGGGTGGTATGCGAGAGAGAGGCGGTGGGTAACACCATACTTTTGCATGACACGATCAAATTGGTCATTACAAAATGTGTACCACGATAGCGATTATATACGAGGAGTTCCAAACACGGCAAAAGAGATTTCAAAATTTCACAACAACTCGGGCATCATTGGTAGGTAAAGCTTTCGCTTCAACCCATTTTGACAAATAGTCAACACCACGAGTATGTATTTGTTTCCTCGAGATGATGGGAATGACCCCATAAAATCAATACCCCGGATGTCAAATATCTCACAAACTTGAATGGCATTTTGTGGCATTTCATTTCTTTGAGAGATATTTCCATGACGCTTGACAAGCGTCACATGCTTTGACAAAATCGGGCATCCTTATAGATGGTGGGCCAATAAAACACGGAATCAAACACCTTTTGGCGGTGTAGTTTGGACTATGATGTCCCCAGTGGGTCCAAATGGCAAGCTTTGAGAATATCCATAGCTTCTTGTCCATAAACACACCGTCGGATGACTTGATCCGCATGATTTTGAATAAGAAGGGTCGTCCCGAGTAATGTTTAACATCTTTGAAGAATTTGTTCTTCTGGGGTCGACATCCCTTTCACAATGAAGTTACCCGCATGGTAATTTGCGAAGTCGAGAAACCATGGGGTAGAAGAGTTTCCACGAAAAGAAACCACATTGAGTGTCTCGAGAGGAAATGTTTCATTTATTTCCTTTTCTCGAAAACATCTTGGTGAGGGTTTTCTAAACGGACGAGATGATCGTGACGGTGTTCTCGGCTCATTTTTATCACGTATGATGATATCAAATTCACGGAGAAGGAGAACCCAACTGAGCAATCTCGCTTTGCATCTTGTTTTGCAAAGAGATATTTGAGCCGAGTGATCCGTATACACTACACATTTGGTCAAGATTAAGTACGGCCGAAACTTTTCAAATGCATACACCACGGCTAATAGCTCTTTTTACCGTGGTGGTGTAATGAGTTGAGCTTGGTCATAGTCTTACTTGCATAGTGGATAGGTGAAAATGCTTAGCTCTACGTTGTCCTAAGACCGCACCGATAGCAAAATCACTTGCATCGCACATGAGCTCAAAAGGCAAGTCCCGGTCGGGAGCAACGAGAATGGGTGCTTGATGGCTTTTTCTTCAATGTTTCAAAAGCTTCTATGCACTCGGTGAGAAGATAAAAGGAGCATCCTTTTCAAGAAGATGGGTCATAGGTAGGCGATTTTAGAAAAATCTTGTATGAATCTACGATAGAAACCGGCATGACCTAGAAAACTCCTAATACCTTTGACGGTAGTAGGATGAGGTAATTTAGCAATAACATCTACTTTTCTCTATCTACCTCAATCCCATTTTTGAAATCTTATGGCCAAGGACTATGCCTTCTTTGACCATAAAGTGGCTTTTCTCCCGTTTAGACAAAGATTGGTGTCTTCACACCGTTTAAGCATTTTATCTAAATGGGAGAGACATGTTTGAAATGAATCTCAATGACCGAGAAGTCATCCATAAACACCTCCATTGTTTCCCGATCATGTCGTGGAAAATGGCCATCATACATCGTTGGAGCGTGCGGGAGCGTTACATAAGCCAAAAGGCATACGTCTGTAGGCAAAAGTTCCGTATGGGCGGTGAATGTAGTTTTATCTTGATCCTTTGGATCAATGGGGATCTGAAAGTAACACGAGAAACCATCTAGAAACAATAGTACTGGTTCCTCGCTAATCTTTCAAGCATTTGGTCCATAAAGGGTAGAGGAAAATGGTCTTCGGGTGGCGTCATTCAACTTACGATAGTCAATGCAAACACGCCATCCCGTAACTGAGACGAGTTGGAATTAACTCGTTATCTTCATTTGTGACAACGATTATGCCACCCTTTTAGGAACACAATGAATTGGGCTAACCCAAGGACTATCCGAGATTGGGTAAATCAATCCTGCATCAAGAAGTTTGATAACCTCCTGTTTGATAACATCATGGATTTTGGATTTACTCTTCTCGATGTTGAGCTCATTGGTTTGAAGTCATCCTCCATCAAGATTTTGTGAGTACAAAATTCGTGGTTGATACCTTTAATGTCGGAGAGTTTCAAGCAATTGCTTGCTTATGTGACTTCAAGATTTTTATGAGAGCAACTTTTCATCTTTACTCAAATCTCTAGCAATAATGACGGTAATTTATCATCACCTTCAAGAAATGCATACTCGAGATGAGGCGGTAAGTCCTTAAGCTCAACCTCGTGAAATTCTTGATTTTCTCAACCGACTTGACTTCCTTGTTATGAAGTTCGACGGGAGGGAGTGAAAATGATGATGGATCATCATTAAGCAACTTCGAATGAGAAGTATGTCCCCTCGATGTCGATGGGAGCGTGATCAATTTCCCATGGAATGTAATCACTAGACAAGTAAGCTTCAATCTCTTCCAAGATGAAGTCACTTTCCTCAAATGGGGTGAGAGAAGGAGTAGAATTGGCGATAATAGGTTGAGATGAATGAGTGAGATTATCACTCGAAGAATTATGATCATAACCAAGAACTTCTTGAGAGTACTCTTGAAGCAACATCAATGATATCTATTCGGTTAACCGACTCGTAATCATAATTTGCGGAGTACCTCGAAGTCGATCAAGGTTAAAAGTGACGACTTCATTACCAACACGTAATGTGATTTCTTGCTCAAATACATCAATGAGAGCACGGCCCGTTCTCGGGAATCCTCGACCAACAATGAGAGGAACCCGATGATCGGCATCAAAATCAACAACCACGAAGTCGGTGGAAAATGGAACTTTCCTACTTTCACAAATACGTCCTCGGCAATGCCAAGAGGACGGGATATTGTACGATCCGCAAGCTCGAGAGTCATGCATGTAGGAGTAAGTTCCTAAAGAAAGTTTCTTCCATCTTGAATAAGGCATCGGTTGATGCTTGCACCAAGATCGCCAAGGCAAAGCATTCAACCATTCTTGGAAATACACAAGGTAAGAGAAATTTTCCAGGATCTCCTAGCTTTTCCGAAGCTTCTTCGGATAACTGCAGAGCGAGTTCTCGTTAAGAGGAGTTTAGCCATTTCAAACGACTTTTCCTTGTTGCTTAACATGTGTTTGAGAGTTGATGCAAACTTGGGCATCGGCATGATAGCATCCATAAAGCTTATGTCAAAATGTAGTTCTTGGAAAATTTGAAATTTTTTCCATTTGATGACCGGCTTTTCACCGAGCTTTGCTCATTCAAACGATGGGTAAGGAATAGAAGATTTGGATTTGGTATTTTCAACGGAACTACAGGTGGTTCAAAACAACTCTGGATTAGACTTGGGTTTCGGACAACTTGAGGTTGGACTACCAAGGTAGGACGTGTGTGGTACTTTGTGGGCTTGAATAATGCACCTTGTCCGTTGTATCCTTGGTAACTTGACTCATTTCTCCTAGTGGAGGAGGCATTGGAGTCGTAGGTCCATTGTGTGTCTGAGGTTCATTTTCTACTACCTTTGGGAGAGAAGAAGAAGAGGTAGTAGGAATAGCGGGTCCATCATATGAAACACCACTTACGGTTGTGATCGCCTTTGCATCGCCCCTCGGGTTAGCGATCGTATTGCTCGGAAGTTTTCCGAGCCCGAGGGTTGATCATTTAAAGACTTCTTGAGATCGTGATCTGGTGACCAACAACTGCTCATTTCATCTTGGGATTTCATGAACTGCTTCAATAACTCATCGGATGATGGTCTTGGAGGATGTGGAGGGAAATTCGAGGTCGGATGTTTTGATTAGGACCTTGTTGTTGAAAATTCCCTTGATTAGGATTCACATTCCCACGAAATTGATTCCTCGATTGAAATTGTTTTGATGAAGGTTCCTTGTTGTTGGAAACCTTGATTGGGTCCAGGATAGAAATTACCTTGGTTTTGATAACCTTGGTTCATTCTAGGTTGATTCGATTCGGTTAGGATTCGGTTAAAACCGGTGGTGCACGATAAGTATTAGCACGGTAGCTTGGTTCATTTTGAGGACGATATTGATTACCTCCTTGATTTGAAGTACCGGCTATAGCATTGGCTTCAAACGGACTACCATCGGTGGCGATGCAGGTTGTAGTATGCATGAGGACCACCACAAGTAACACAAACTTCAACTTTCTTCACTTTACCATGTGATGGTGTCGAGTGAAAGTGACTTTCTTTTGGTTAGCAAGAACCAAAGCTCGAACAATATCCGTGAGTTTATCAATCTTAGCATCGGTGCTAGATGTACTCATGAGATGAAGTAGAAGGTCCACATTAGGCGAGTCGATATGTCTTTGTGCGGAAAGAACGGACACAGGACTTGTTTTCAATGATTTGTAAGGCTTCTTTGGTGGTTTTGCTAAGAAATTACCTCCATGGAGGCATTCAAAGAGTCTTGGTCGACTTGTCTCGCACCATTATAGAAAGTATCCATCTGCATTAACTCGGTAAAACCATGATGCGGACACTTGCGGAGCAATTCTTTATAACGATCCCACGCCTCCCGAATGATTCATCAAATCTACGAGAAAATTTCATTATCTCATTCTTAAGACTTGTAGTTCGGGATGGAGGATAGAACTCGTTAACAAACTTGGTAACTAGATCCTCCCATGTCTCAATAGAGCGAGGGGTTGTTTCTCAAGCCAATTCCGGGCTTGTCCTCTAGAGAAAATGGGAACGAAGAAGCTTAATGGCTTCATGTGGGACATTCTTGTATTTGATGGTAGATGCTATCTTGTTAAACCATCGAATGTGTGCATGAGGATCATCCGCTCAAAACCATAGAATTGGCTTTGGGTTACAGTTAAGTAACCGGTTTTGAGCTCAAAGTATCGACCACAATGGTTGGGACAACAATGGCATCTCCATAACCCTCGATGGGTGCTTGGAGAAGCTCATTCATCGGCTTGTCTTCCGCCATTTCGGCGGGGTGGTGGTGGTAGGCGTTCCTCGATCACGGTTGAAGGAGCCGAGCGTCCTCTACGTCTCGAGGAATCTTTCCAAGTTACGAAAGTGGACTTGTAGAGCTGGAAGATCAGTCGCATGCACTAAGTATAAAAATCAATTTTCAAAACAAATGCGAGGCAAAGCGACAAGTGAACTTAACCAATAATCACAAATGAAATGGCTTCTTTGAAAAAGGTACACCAAATCACAAGGACACAAAGGCAAGTTTTAAATCGATGTTCGGAACTTATTATGGTCACACCCCAGTTAGTAGGTGTCTTGCCTTGATTTGCGGTGGTTGATTTTATGTATATATTAAGTACCACCGAAAAGACGTAGCTATGATTTGTGCAAAGGGTTTAAAAACTTTTGGACAATATTTTTGGAATCGTCTCGTTTAACCAAATCGTATTTCTTTAAGAATCACCTTAAAAGAAACACAAGCTAGAAAACGTAACGATTGTTTTGTTGTTTTATATATTTTGGTGTTTTTAACACTTTAGGAAAAGTGTTAATGAACTTTTGATTTATATTAACTTTACGTGAAACTGCTTACAAGCGATGGTATATGTGCAAGTGCGGGTCTCGAAATGCTTAAAACACGCTTCTGACCTCCCGGCAAGCGCCAAAATTTGATTGGTGCTAAACCGTCAAGTTTAATCACTCAAGCTAACCACTTGTGAATGGCTAACCGTAATAAACTTAAAGCGCTCGAAACCAAATGCAATTAAGATCGGAGGAATATAGTGGATTCACGGGTCGTTAAGTCCCACGGAGGATGAATTGGTGTTTCACAGACAGATGTCGAATAATCACTAAGGATAGTGATCAATAAGGATTTTGATGAATAATTATACCTAAAGAAAAGATCTACAAATTACAGCGACTTAAATGCAAATTAAAAGAAATTAAAAAGTTAAAATATATTAAATAAACGCTATCACTATTTTTACAATGATGTTTTTGTGATTTTATAAAACAAAATATCTTAAATAAACTATTTTAACTAAAACGTAAACTTAAATTATCTAAAACGTGATTTAAAATGAAAGCGTAAGTTATTTATAAAAATTACGCAGTCATAAGCAAAAGCGTAAAATTTATGAAATAAAAGACCTATAAGTGTAAAAACAATTTTATTACGTACTATATGACAAAAGAAAATTTTAGAAAAAGATTTATATTTTTAGACTTTTATATTTTTATTATGAATTAAATAAGATTTTACACTAATTAAATGTTTAAAAATACTAAAACTAATGAGAAAAATCAAAACTTTTTATAAAATACTTTATACTAATACAATTTTATAAAAATACAAAAAGCGAAAAAGCTAGTTCAAATAGGCTAGAAATAAGCAATTAAGCTCGTATAAACATTAGACAAATATGGGTTATATATTAAATGTTGCAAAAAAAGCGAAAAAGACCCTAGGGCGGATGGTGTGTGTGTGTGTGGTGAGCTTGGTGGCGGGGTTCAATCCTAGCAACTCCTTTTTGCTACTATTTTATTTTTTTGATTTTTCTTTACAAACTTGTTAAGCTAATGATTATAAGCACTTTTCACAACTACAACTCTTTATGAAAATGATTAATAAGCTCAGAATAAGCTGAAAATCTCAACAGTTTTGACTTTTGGCTTATTTTGATAATTTTAAGTTCAAACAAGTTTCAAATAAGCTAAATAGTGGGAAACAAAGATGAGATAAGATGTAAATAAGCTAAAACTACTGAAATGAAGCTAAAAAGATACAAATAAGCATACTGATAAGCTATATTAAGCAAATAAGCACTATGATTTAAACTACTCAACTAAACAGTCATGTGGACTTTTTCAAGGCTAAAATAAGCTAAGCAAATAAGCTCACAAGCTCAGAACAAGCATTGAGTCAATAAGCTGACTAGGTGGGGTATCCAAAAAGCCCAAGCTCACACTGTGGGGACCACTGTAGAGCTTGTGGTGAGCTTATGAATATGGTGTCGATCACTTTGCTATGCGCTTTACTCGAACATGGGACAAACTAAAAGCTTGTTGCGTTTCTATCTAACAAGCTACAAAGTACAAAATTAAGCTTGGATCAATGAGACAACTAGGTTAGCTACACAAAAACCAAAGTACTCAAGATTTGACCAACTAATAAGCTTTTTACAAGCTTAGGAAAAAGCATAAGATCGTACATGTGGCACTTGTTGACTTTTAAGAAAATGAAACAAAGTTGACTTTTATGAACTTGTGATCAAATCTACACAATCGATTATGATGAATTAAGGTATATTAAGACTTGTTTGATCAATGGTAACAACTTATGAACATGGAAACAAGATCATGGATTATGAAAATCAAACAGTTAAGAAACAAGATGAGATCAAATGCTATTTTGACTTTTACTCTAATAAGTACAAGTTTTCTTGGTTTCTTTGAGCTAATAAGACCTATTGTGACACAAAACAAGCAATAACACTTTGGATTGAACACACTCTAATACTGATTAACAAAGAAAATCCAAACACTATTTTATAAGACTGTCTTGATGTTTTCAAAGCAAATGACCGATCTAGACCATGCTATCTATTGCACCTTATATTGTTATATATTAAAGCTAAATGAGCATTAAACAATAGTACTAACAACATTAAACTAACAAATTACACCAAAGCTAATTTAACTGTGAAAATGATATTTTTATCAACTGTGAATTTTAAAGAACAAGCTACTGGTTTTATGACTTAACTGTACTTAACTAATACTAATGAGTATGAAAACACAAAGATTTAAGCTAGTTAAGGATTTAAGCAGTTAAATGACCAAATGTACCAAAAGGGCTTACAAGATGGATTTGAATGAAAACCAAGAACAAGGACGTGAATACACTTCCTATAGCTTACCAATAAGCTCTATACCAAGGCCATCCGTAATCTACCTTGCTCCAAATTTTCTTGCATGTTTCACCATTGATTTTTATTTTCTATATTTTCTTGGTATTTTTGTGAATTTTCCGATTTTGATACTAGACAAAGTTTTAGAGTTTCTAAAAGCTTGAATAAGCTTTCTAGGAGCTTATGTGGCTTACTCAGTCCATAAGAACATCTACAAACAACCTTTGATCATTCATGAGATTTTTAAAATAAGGAAAATTTACATAATCTGAGATATAACTTAATACTAGAATTAATGTTTCACAAATACTTTATTATAACATACAAACTTAAAATACAGAGTTTTAAGATTAAAACATACACAGGAATTGAAATTTAAGCTAAAACGACTTAATAAAATGAAAATTACACTAGATGATTCTTCACATAGCTTCCCACTTGTATTTATTGACCTCATTTGACCTTGTCGACATCTCTGAGCTAATCCCACCACTTTCTAGCCATTGATTTAAACGGATCACAAAATTGCCAAATAGCAATTTTGGCGCCAAATTTCCTCTGACGAGTTCTTTCAATTAATGGGGTTTGGATTTTGTGGAGATGGAAGGGAGTTAGTAACAGTGTAAGGGTGAGGTGGAGTGAAAAACAAGTGGTAAAAACCACTGGTTTTGGTGTTTACAGAGGTGGGAGAGACAGTGTACAGTGATGGCGGTTTTCTCGTTTTTAAATATTGGGCCGGGTTTGGGTAATGGATTGGATTTGGGCTTGTTTAATTAAAATGGTGTCCGTTTGGTTTAAATAAGCACAAGGACCAATATTGCAATTTATGAATTCTTGAAGGGCTGATCCTGTCACTTTTCCAATCATATCACAAGGACTAAACCTGTAAATCTTGAATATTACAAGGACCAATTGCATAAAATTCCATTTATTAAATGTCCAAGGACCATTTTTGACAATTTTCAAACTCCAGGGACCAAACTTGCAATTTTTCTCTAAACTTATCATAAAGGACCAATTATGCCACAATTGAATAGTACAAGGTGTAGTTTGAATAATTTCTACTTTTAAACTCACCAGGGACCGATTTTGACATTTTCAAAGTTGAGGACTAAAGTTGTAAATTGTGATTTTGAACTTTAAAGGGTTTGTTTTGACAACTTTTGAATCTCATGGACCTTAAATGACATTTTACAAGTTTTGAATTACCAAGGACTAATTTTGACAACTTTTGTAACTTGGGGACTAAAGCGCAAATTATGCAAACTTGATCGTTTTCACCGATTTTGATATTTTGCATTTAAAACATATAAAACACTTGTTTGTGATATTTTATCATTTTGAAGCATTTACGAGTGTTTTCGGATGTTTTTGCAGTCTAGATAATACAAAAATGATGAGTATTTAGACACTCATCAAAGAGAAATTTTTGGATTGTGTGAGATGTGTGTGGTATGTAAGTTAATGTGTCTTAAATAAAGCTAAGTGCATATCATGAAGTTATTATGGGGAAGGTATAAGTTGTTGAGGAGTAAATGAAGTCTTTGACTTTGGTGACCGGATTAATGACTTGGAGTTGACTTGTTGACCGGGTGGTTTAGTATTGGTCAACCAACGCGGAAGAAATTTTATCCACTTCTAGTTATTTTCTAACCACTTGCTAACCTTAACAATACTTTCGGTGTTTGGTTTATGTTTGTGATATGCAGGTATGAAGGATTACTTGTATACATTGGAGCTGTTGCTGTATAGTGCTTGTATTTTTGCTTGTCCACTGACTTTTATGCAAAGAATAAGGCTAACAGTGGAAATCACAATGCAAGCAGTGGTAAAAGTTACTCTCACAGTGGAAAAAGTAAAATAGAGAAATATCATTCCATAAGAAAGGTTCATTACATTCAAAGAGAGAGTGCTAATAACCACAATCAAAACACAAAAGATTAAAACTTAAAACATCCTACATTCCTACACCCTACACCAGCTACTCTATTGGCTTCTTGCCCTTGCCCTGATAGTCATGCTTGTTCTTCTGTGCTCTCTTCCTTTTATTCTCAAAGGTTGACTGCATTCTTGGACAAGCAAGCCCAAGAACTTGTGGAGGAGGCCTTGGTAATCTTGCAGGCTTCTCTGGTATGGATATCTGCTTCATGTTTGAGAGAGATGTTTTCAATGCTTTTTTCAGAGCCCTTGGCAACTCCTTGGACAAGGAATAGGTCTCATCATCAGCATCATCATCTGATGAACTGTAGTAAAACTCAAGAAAAGGTACAGGTCTGGCATCTGTTGCAGGATTGGTAGTCTTCTTTGTTGACTTCTTGGAAGATGTGCTTGCAGCCCAGGGTGGAAAGTAACCTTCCCACCCTGAGACCTCTGAAGATGACTCAGAATCGATCACAATCTTTGTCTCAGAATCAGAGGAGATGTCAATGATGTTGGAAGGGTTGCTCATGGTGATGTTTAGGGATTTTGTGAGTTAGAATGTGTTTTGATAAAGACTATGATGTGCCGAGCCTCTTTATATAGGCGAAGTCGATCACAAGGGTTCATTAATGAATATATTTATTTTTCCCTATTTTGGTAGGTTGAAGAGTAAATATAGATATTATCAGGTTAACTTTGGGAAGATATTTTTTAGATAGTGGCTTGGTTAAATGTAACTTTGGTTAAAACAAGTTGGTTATTCATATTCCTTGTATTATGCTAACACATGCAGGTACATAACCAATCTTGGCTGGGAGTTGATCATAAAAGGTGTGTATCTGAGACACACAACAAATGGTTATTGATTCACCATGTATAATCCACATAAGAATCAACTAGTCCATAGCAAACGACTCTTGGTAAAGACTTAACAAATCCGTTTATGGTTGATAGTTTACCAAAACTATATGGTTATCAACTCACCATATTCTTTATGATTAAGAGTTGGCTAGTCCATAGCAAGCGACTCATGGTAAAGACATATCAAATCCGTTGATAGCTGGTAGTTTGCTAAAAACTATAATGAGAGCGCTTCAAATTTTCATATGTTTTTCTTACCACCGCTCTTTGAAAATTTTGTGAAAATTACCATCGCTAGTTCACGCTTCCATCGACAATGTTATTTTTACCATCTGTTGATCTAGCGTTACAAGCTGTTGTGTCGAAACAAATTTTTACTAGCCTTTGAGAGAAATTGCATTCCATATTAATAGGGTAAATTTTTAGAAGATTATCTACTTTCCAAATTGCAATTTATCCTCTTAAGATAAATCTTTTTCTTAGATAATCTTTCTTGCGCAAAACTCTAAACCCTAACAGTATATATCTTCTCTCTCAATTGGCAAGCTATTCATACAATTCCTACTAACACAACATATTTTTCATCAAAAGATTCTATGACACCTATCACTTTTGCAGATGAGCACAACCAAGTGGCCTATTTGGAAAAATCAACCGACAAGAGTGGCCCTGTTTTTCATCAGATTGTGGATTTTCTAAACACTACCCATATAAGGTATGCTTTACTTCTTAATCCCACAATCTATATCTCTCAAATCAAACAGTTTTGGACTTACTTGGTCTATAACCATTGAAAATAGAGATACACATGAAGCGATGGATGCTCTTGGAGCCACTGTGGACGGGGTAACTATTGATGTTCTTGAGGCATCCTTGAGGAGAATTCTCCAATTGGATGATCTCAATGGTATCATCACATTACCTATGCCGAAATTCATGAAAATCTTTCATCCATGGGTATGATACCACGGACAAAAGGCTACTTTCAAAAGAGTGGTTTACATCCTCATTGGAGATTTTTGATACATACTACATTACATTGCCTAAGTCCTAAGAAAACTTCTTATGAACAATTCAGTTCAACAATGGCTTACCCTTTGGTTTGTCTAGCTACTGATAAGATTTTTAATTGGTCAAAATATATTTTTACAAGTATGAAAGGAAATGTAAAGAGTTCAACAAAATTTTTGATGTATCCAAGGTTTGTGCAAGCAGTGTTAAATGAATTTCAACTGCAACCCCATACAAGAGTTTATAAAATCCGTTGCCTTAAGCCTAAAGTTTTTCAAAACATGAACAAAGATGGCAATAGGATTATTACACCTCTTTTTCTCAAATGCTTGCAAAGATTTCACAGGTACAAAACTCACCCATAATTACTGTTCCAAACATTGATTACATTCCACCAGTTTCTCACACCTATGAGAGGAGGCACAAACAACCAACTTCTCTCATTACAACACAAGATGTCCCGATCCTCTTGGTTTAGGAACAAGCGTTGGTGGTTCGAGCTTTACTCTAGTCCAACTAGGAGGAATCGAGCCAATGCCCTATGATTCACCTCTCCAAACAGTCACACAGGTTGGAAGTGTTGAGGCGAGGGCACCAAATGGAATTGATGGAACTTTGTACCAAATTAGCAAAGCGAGTTGAATCTACGGAACAAGACTTGGCACAAGTAAAGAAGCGACATGCCAAGGATATTACACATTTAAAGAGGAGATTCGAGACCTTGAAGGAAGAGTTGCGGTGAAACAAGAGAGAAAACTACAAAGATTGTGATATGATCTCCATCCTCACCGATGATGGTGATTCAGAAGATTTCAATAAATATTTGGGAAATTATCCCAAACAGGGGAAGAAAATAGATGCTGAAACCAAGGGGATGAGAATTGACTTTGGAGATGAAGGTGTTTCAAGTAAAGGTATCGAGGAAGTTGATGATATTCAAGAAGAAGTTCCTCACCAACAATCAGAACAAGCAATTTTCACTGATGCAACTGCAACTGCAGATTTTACCACTGATACAATTTCCACTGCAGAACCAAGAGTTCCTACTTCTGGACAAGATATTACCACTGCAAGTGAAGAAATTGAAAAGCAGAAGAAAGAAAAAGGTAAAGAAGTTGTGCAGAGTGAAGAGCAACTAAAAAGAAAGATTTCAAAGAGAGAACAAGCTCAGATTGCTCATGATGATGAAGTTGCTAGAAAGATTAAAGAAGATGAAGTTGTAAACTTTATGGAGGCTAAAAGGCTGGGCAGAATGGAAATATTAATCCAATGGATGTCAATCCAATTTCTACTGTTCCACCTACTATTTTCAGAGAAAAGACTCCAGAGTTTAGCTATGTACCTACTGAAGAAGAAATTGATTTCTTGATTACTAATGATCCAGTAGTCAAGAAGAAGGCAATTGACCTAGTGGCTGATAAATCTTTAACTAAAGAACAAAGAACAACACAGTTAAAGGATTTCATTTAGATGAAGAATAATCAAGCACATCAAGATGCTATGTTTCAGTCAAGAAGGGTCAAAAGAAACCAAAACAACCAACCAAGGCACATGTGATTTCAATGATGAAATATTATTGTTGCAGTGTTGGTGGTTGGAAAAGAAATCAGTTCAAAGGAATGCCTGATGATAAAGTTGAAGGTATCTACTACAGAGTTAAAAGGCAAGACCAAGATTTTATTCCAATGAACTATGAAGAAGAAGAAAGAAGGTATCCTAATCTGAAGAGAAAGGCCAAAGATAGTGAATCTCAGACATTTAAGAAGACAAAATTTGGTGAAGAACAAGAAGTTCAAGTGAGAAATTCAACAAGAATGGATGACCGGAATGATATTGATAGAAGAAGAAGATTTTATCCCAACCACTTGCTAGTCGACATCCTATTATTGATTGGGAAGTGTTTCTCGCTAGTAATCTTGCTCCAACATAGAAGATTACAAGGCTAGGTGGTGAAACTTCATCATTCATTCAATTTGAAGAACTCATCAAAGCATGTGATGATATGATCTGGATACTTTGTGGAGATTGGTTCAAGAAAGGTTTGATCTTGAAAATCTCAAAGATATGAATGAAATACGCTTATGGGTTAATCTAAGAAGGCTCTATGAACGGATACTAATGATGATTTACGGAAATTCTCATGTTCATGTCCCGTCCTAAATGGTTTTATTATGATTCATGTGAGGTTTATCATGTTTCTACATCGGATAGAGTGAATGCATTCATGTTTCTTGAGAAAGAATACCCACTCGTAGTTGGAACTCTCACTTTGTGATGTTGTGTACAACAATAAGAGTTCATGAAGATAATGAGAAGGTTAGAGCATTGTTACTTAGGCTTCAAGATCAATGTTCAAGAGCTATTCGCATTAAGGAGAAAGTGAAGTGTTTGAAAGAATTCCCAAATCCTTACGAGAAGATGTAGATTGAAGAAACTTATTAATTTGCGAGAAATTATAAGTTTAGGGAGGATTGTTGGGAATAAATCTAACAGATTACCACGAGATAAGTCATGGAAGACATCGCTAAAAATTACACTAGCGTGGAAACTCATTACCACCGCCAGTACATTATTACCACTGCTATTAGGATAATTTTTATATATCCGTGTATTGATAAGTATAGAAAAGATCTTGTGTATATTCTATATTGTTAGCATTATACTTATCTTGTAAAGGACTCCTTTTGCTATAAAAGGAGATCCTAGGTCATTGTTTAGTATATGAAATACTCACGTAAGCTTCAAGGTGTAACCCTAGTGATAAGAAAGATCATTCGTATTATTTCTTAATAATATTGGAGCTTTGTGTTAAACTGTTCTTACTTACATTACATCTTCTAAGTATTACTAAGTATATTCCGCGTGCTTATTAATATAATTTAAAATATCACTAACACAAGGTGTGTGTTTAGATCCATCAAGTTGGAATGATCACTTCTTCTGGGTTGATGCTTTTGCCTGCCCTGTTATTTATCCGTGGCATACTGCTAAGAGCATTCCTAGAGATGCTACTCCTGAAGATGATGATTTTGCTGCTGAACACTTTGCTTCCCTTGCTGCCAATCCTTCTCCACTTCATAAATTTCTGGAACCCTTTCTTTGCTTGGTTGGGTTGAGTCATAACTATACATTAGATGCAGATTCTTATCCCCCATTTTTTTGATGAGAATGGACAGGTGGGTATGCCATATATGCATCCTCTATTTGTCTTTATGTTTTCTAAACCGTAGTCCTTATCTTTTCTTTTCTTTTTTAGGGATGGATTTGCTTTCGTTAATCCAAGTTAAGGATCCTATAAAGTTAAAGATTGGGGCCCGGGAGCGAAGGAAGGTGAGCCCAGGTTGTTGGATCTTACTGCAAATCGGACTGTTTCCCTCAACCCTCCGCCTTCAGGTGATGGGTTAGGAGCCAATGAGGATATGGGAGTTGGTTATGAAACTGATAATCCTCATCTAGGTGACATTTCTGCTAGCGCTAATGTTGCGGAGCCTATTCATTCCATTGCCAGAGCTGATGTTTTGATGTCTGAAGTTACGCTTGAGACTGTGTCAACATTTACTTGTGACATGGCCACGGGTTCTCGTCAGAAGAAGAGAAAGGGTTTTGTTGAACCTACATATCCTTCTAAAAAGTTAAGGAGCAATCATGTGGATTCCGGTAGGTCTTCTGTTGGTGGTAAGTCTTCGGAATCCATTAAGAAGCTGTTGGCTCAAAGTGTTCAACATCCGGAAGTTTGCTTTAAAGCTTTGCCTGCTCATTCCTCTTCTTCTCTTTCGTTATCAATCACTCCTTTTCGTGAAGTCGGAACTGTAAGTTATAAGATTTCACAAACACATCAAACCATATCCATATGGGGCGTATAAAATGTTTAGAGAGAGAAAGTTCTAGAGAGAAAGGGAAGAGAGTTGGGAACTATGTGAAATAAAGAAAAATGGTATTGAGCTCCAACCTCTACCTTGGAAGGTAGAGGTATTTATAGTGTCTTCAATAAACGCCACCTACGGGCCGTGGATCGGGCATACGGTGGGTAAAGACCCGTCCGTCGTCTCACGGTGTTACTTAACTAACTACTTATTAACATAACTTGACTACGACTACGAGCTTTCTAACGAATACATATACTTGAGGTGACCGACTCTTTAACGGTGGATTTTCTAAATCCTAACAATCTCCCCAAGGAGGTCACCTCAAATTACAGAATACAAACAAATATTACATTAAGATTGTTCTTGGATTCTTGTTTAAGTTCATTGCTCAGAGCACGTAGTCTTTGATTCTTCATGTTTTGAATGTTTGGATAATTCAAGTGGAGGTCTTTAAGCGATCCACGTGATGATGAGTTTTGAGCAGTTTGAGATCATCGACTTGCATAAATCTCGACTCTTCCATTTTAGTGTTGACATTATGTGATGTTGTGACGGTGGACCGACATGCTCACATTACGGATCATGATTTCTTCTCATCGAGTGGCGGAAGCTTTAGTTGATTCATGATATTTGCGGCGTGGCGAAGCATGGAGTGAGAATATCGAGTCATTGATGCACTAATCATGATTTCTTTTGAAATAAATGTGATGTGTGAGCATGCGGCTATGGATTGACCTCTCCATTACGATCATTTGCAAGCATCGGTGTACACGCATACAACGATTAGCAATAAAATTGAGGTACACGCCCACGGTTCCCGTTGATCGATCAAATCTTGCTGTGATCGGTATAATTAGAAGAATTTCCTTGACGGGTTTCGCAATGCTCTAGTTGTTCTCAAACCGAACGTATCAAAGAAGACAACACGGAGTGAGTGAACGGCCAATTTGAGATCCAGATTGATGAAAAATGATTTGAAAAATAATCGTGTCTTGCTCAATAAAATGTTTTGCAATACAACGAAGGTTTTAAGGAAAATCAATTATCAATCATAAACACCTTTTATTTTAAAGTATTAATACGATCGATGTGCTAGAGAAAGAACTTTAAGCACAACGACCGGTTTTCAAAGGTATCCGCCAATCCATATCACGAACGAGATTGATTCAAAATTTTGAATCGCCCCATTGTTTCTGTTTAGTTGTCACATGGTTGATCTATTGGATAGATCTTACATGCCACCTACCAAGAGATTGTTTGATGTTGGCTCTAGAAGGCTTTCCATCATCATTGTGAATATGTTTGCATATCACTCGGATGTTACAGCAATACCACAAGGATAATCGTGGGACTCTTGAAATATATTCTCTCTTCCACATTGTGTGAAATAGAGAGTCTTCATTGATTGTGTCCTTAATGAGAT
Organism: Chrysanthemum lavandulifolium; assembly: GCA_022545495.1. Lineage (NCBI taxonomy): Eukaryota > Viridiplantae > Streptophyta > Magnoliopsida > Asterales > Asteraceae > Chrysanthemum > Chrysanthemum lavandulifolium. The sequence continues at coordinate 260,458,552 of CM040239.1, forward strand.
TTATTGATGATCTCGTGGCTCTAGACTCGATTGTGCACATTTGGTTCTTATGCGGAGACTAGGGAGAGGGCCTCCTTCTTCCATATCAACCATCTCAAGAGAAAGTCGATAGATAATGTAGGTTCCCCATGAGAATGAAACAAGTCCTTTTAGAGGAACTTGAGTAGCTTTGGGAAGTTTAGTGTAGTGTGTCACCGGGTCCATGACGTCTTGTCTTGATACAGTGTTACCTTAGTAAACACCAAGAGCATATGTATTGAACCGGTTTACGCCTAAGGTTGAATTAATGGAGTGCTATTTGTTTTCACCCTTTTCGCATTTATTTATTTTCATTCTTGAACCCCTTGATTGCTTATCGAGACTTCATTACTAGAACCTTGTTGGGTTTATTCGGTTCTAGCTCTATCTCGATCCGCACTCTTCCCGTATCTCGGTTTTCCTCCTTTTTCATCATACCTAAGGACTACTACACTATCTAGTGGATTATCCTTGGGTAGATCCCTCGACTCTGGCGGGATCGTGGGAACGAATACCTAACCTAACCATCCTTATATCACCATACATGAAGTAAATTTGGTTGGTCTTTTTGGTATTGTTCATCCGCCATTGGAACCAATTGAAAACCATTTGAAAATCAATCCGGTACTTGTGATATATTATCAAAGAATTTTGTACCTGAATCGTTTTTGATAATTTAGAAAACGGCTCCCCTCAACATGTGCATCGTACATTTGAAATAGTTTGGCACATGCAGGGAGGAGAGCTTGTTAATCACGTATAAAACCATTTATCGAATTATCAATTTAAATCCAATTTAAATCACAAATTCTCCCCCGATCACAATTTTCAAATCCTTTGAGAGTTGTGATCTCTATTGATTTAAATTAAATTTTGATAGCTTTTGAGGAGAATAGTGACTTGCTTTTGAAAGACATTTTAACTTATAAGGATTAGATTTTGAGACTTTAAACTCCATTGACCAAATATGCATAAATATCTTTTGAAAACATAACATTAGCCAAGGTCTTGAATTAATTGTATAAAACATTGTTCTTTTTGATTTTCCAAAAGTAGACCTTGCTCTTTTACGTGCTAATTGTTTGAAAAATAACCTTTTTGATTGAATTGAAATCATTCTCCCCCTCAATCAATGACATGAGTTGTTGATTGAGTGTTAGAGAGTTAGACAAAGATAAGCCGGATGATTTTCAAAAATAGAGTCCGAGGTATTTTCAAAGTAATTTTGTTTTCATTAGATGACAAATATTTTCGGAAGAATCATTAGACGGAAAAATATTTGGAAAGAAAACATTTGTCTTTTGGTGACAAACATTTGTTTTAAGAATCGAGCATGAGATTTGAAAAATAAGATTAAGCATGACTCTGTTCTTTCCTTTTAAAACAGTTCTTGCACAAATGACAATAAACCACCATTTTCACCGTTTTTTAAAGCAACTTATGTACATTCAAGAACATCTAAAACCCGTGACATTCTTTGAATGTCAACACAAAATCCGTAGATGATATCGAATTAAGAAAAACAAGACAAAATAACAATATTTTTGGGATTTTCAAGATTTTCTAATTTTATGGATTTTGAAAATTTTATATTTTCTATTTTCTTTTGTGGGTTTTGAAATTTTGTATTTTGCTTTTGAAAAATATATACAAGAGATAGATGAAGAAAAACATTTACCCTAAGTCTTCCTCTTGAAGGCATTTGAGTGTTTACGGTTGAAGACTCTTTAGACCAAGTCGTGGAAGGATAAACTCAAAATGTTCTCTAGGAAGAGCTTTGGTGAAGATGTGCGCTAACCGGTATTCGATCCTCACAAAATAGAGTTCTACCACACCTTTTCCACTTGTTCCCGAATGAAATGATGTCGAATGTCGATGTGCTTTGCTCTTGAATGTTGAGCGTTGTTGCAAGAGAGCAATGGCACTTTTGTTATCACAATACACGAGATTTTGTAGAATTCAAAGCCATAGTCGGATAATTGGGATCTCATCCATAGGATTTGAGCACAACAAGATGACATGGCTATGTATTCAACCTTTGTAGAGGATATAGAAGTACTCATTTGTTTCTTAGAAGACCAACTCACAAGCTTATCACCCAAAAATCGAGCACCTCAGGGCGTGCCGGCGTGTATCTTGACATCTGCATGGTCGGCATCTGCATAGGTCGTTAGTGACATACCGGTGTCCTTGGTGCCAAAGTCCCATGTTGATGGTTCCTTGGAGATACCGAAGACCCGTTTAACCGCTTCAAGGTGCTTTTGGTAGGCTTAGCACTCGTATCTAGCACACATGCATCTGTGAACAAAATATCGTGTCTCTTGGTGTGAGGTACATCGAGGATCAATCATACTTGACATTTCGTTTGATCTACCATGATCCCTAAGTGGTCCTCATCTAGTTTGATACGTTCCACCATGGGAGTGTCAGCGGTGTCACAAGTGTCAAATCCAAATTTCTTTAGAATTTCATTTGCATATTTAGATTGATTAATAAAATGCCTCCGGGACTTTGTGAAATTTGTAATCCCAGAAAAATGACATTTGTCCCATCATTGACATTTGAAATTTGGAACCCATCTCCTTAGAAAAGCGGTCACATTCATTGGGGTCGATCGAGACAAAAATAATATCATCAACATAGATTTGAGCGTGGATTTAATGTTTGCACGACTTTACGGTGAACAATGTCGGATCAAGCTGCTCCTTTCTTTGAATCCGGTAGATAAAAGAAACTTTGATAGCGTATCATACCATGCCCTTGGAGCTTGCTTCAAACCGTAAAGAGCCTTCTTCAAGCGATAGACATGAGTAGGATGCTCGGATTCACAAAACCTTTAGGTTGGTGGCGTATCGACTTCTTTAAGATCTCCGTTAAGAAAAGCCGTCTTTACATCCATCGATAGACTACCATGTTCTTATTTGCGGCATTAGCCAAGAAGATTACGATTGCCTCGATCGTGCAATCGGAGCAAATGATTCTTCAAAGTCAATACCTCCTCTTGACGGTATCCTTTGCAACCAATCGAGCCTTGTTCTTTAATACATCACCATGCTCATCAAGTTTTACTTTGAAGATCCACTTTAGAGCAATGATCATAGCACGATCGGAGGCGGTACTAATTCCCGTACATCTAGTCGATCGAACTCATGAATTTCTTCTTGCATGGCATTGAACTGTTGTCTTCATTCATTGCGGTTTTAACGTCTTTTGGTTCGACCTTGGGCGGTACATAGTTGAAGAAGCACCATAAGGCATCAATTGCAAGTTGTTTACGTGTGGATCTTTGGACTAGAGGATTTCCAATGATGTTGTCCAATGGATGATCATGTGTCCATTTTCTAAGGTGTTCGTGTGGTTGTTGTTGAGGCTGAAGTAGCGAGTCATTTCTCTGATGAAGATGGTTACGATGATGGTTCGAACAAATATGTTCTCAAAGGAGCATCTTGGGGAGTAGTAAAGGGTTATCTCCATCATAGGTTCCCAAACAATTCCATGATGTACACTTGATGATTGATGAATTGAAGATGATACCGAGTGATCGGCAGCAGCGCTTCTTGACTCAATGACATAGAAATTGAAGGGTTATCTCGTTGGTCGGGATAGGAGCGACCTCTGTTGATGGATTTGACGGATCATTAGCAATTGGCTCATAGTGTTCATCGAACATTGGATCAAATAATTTCTTCAACTCATCTTACGAAGGTGGTACATATGGAGTTCTTTGGTGAGGATTGTGTACAAGAGTAGAACGATGGGACTACTTGATGAAGGTTGTGATGCGGGTCCGGCTGGGTTGTCCTAGAGCCATTTGACCGTCGACTCATCGAGCGTAACGTGAATTGTTTCCATGATATTTCGTGTTCTTTTGTTGTAGATTCGGTATCCTTTTACGCTTGGTGCATATCCTACAAATACTCAATGTGCGCTTTAGCTTTAAGTTTGCCTAAGTCTTGACCCTCATTAGTTGGATAACACAATGCACCAAACACACGAAGGAATGAAAGATTAGGTTTTCGATTGTGGACAAGTTCATATGGAGTTTTCCATGAAATGTGTGAATAAGGGATCGATTTTGAGTGTAGCATGCGATGGCAATGGCTTGACCAGAGAAACATTGAAACCTTTGAGTAAATCGGCATTGTTCTTGCGGCTTCAACAAGAGTTCGATTTAGTCTTTCAACTACACCGTTACGTTGAGGAGTTCGTGAAACACTTTTTGATGGTGATTCAACACTTTCATAAAACTCACTAAGTTCTTTATTAACAAACTCGGTTCCATTATACATTGGATGATTACGATAGTTTTGTTAAGTCGAACTGCAATTGTTTGATAAGTTTAATGATGATATCGGGTTTCATCCTTTGTCCTTAAGAACTTAAGCCAAGTGAATCGAGGTAATCATCAACCACAACTAACACATATTTCTTCCGTAAATATTACGCACTCTCATGGGTCCACATAAATCCATGTGAATGGTATGAAGAACTTCCATAACGGAGTTTGTAGGTTTGGGTTTGTGGGCATACTTCTTGCTTTTTCCCAATTTTCATGCTGAACAAAGATGATCCTTTTCATACTTTAGTCTAGGAAAGATCATTTATGGTGCCGAAGTTCAAGTGATTGAGACGACGATGCCATAACCATGACTTTGTTTTTGAAGCCTTTGACAACAAGAAAATTGGAGAAGACTTCATCATATCTTCGATAGAGATGGTGTATAGGTTAGAACCACGTGTTCCTCTTAAAAGTTCTACACCATCAAGTTCTCTAACGAAACAAGTATGTTTTTTGAAAGCCACTTCTAGATCAGAATCACAGAATTGACCGACATAGAATAAGTTATGACCAAGACCTTCAACGTAATATACCCTGGAGATTACACTATCACCAACAACATAGTCTCCATAACCCATAATTGCACCAAAATGGTCATTCCGAATCTAATGTCCAATAAATTTACTCAAAGTTCATGAGTCGTGATCGGTCTCGATCGTATGCTTGGAGCGACTGAGTCCGGTACCACAAAGCGATTTGAGCGATGCGTAGTTGAACCACGAGACAAGAATGGATAAGCTGGATAATTGGGATCCCCATGCAAGAATGGGTTCCATTTGGTTAGTAACAATAATTGGACAACCCACGCCGGAAGTAGAAACAATGGAATCATCGGTATTGATGCGGTGCTAGTGTATGCATTAGTCTAATCAAAGTATGTTCACTTCTTAAAGGAATAGTTCTACCAAGGGCATCCATTTCCTAATGGGCATTGATCACGGATAGTTTAGGGCACAATACATTGAGACTAAATTTGTGCCCGATGGGTATCCAACGATAACCTACATTGCAAAATTTTCTTCTGTGGGTTTCAATGTTTTCTAATCTTCTTCGCTTTGCTTTCTAGCCTTCTTAGCTCGAATTTTGGCATTAACAGTTTTAACTGGGTATTAACATCATTAATCAAACCATTCACACCACATTCATGATTAGTAACAGAAATCAAGCAATCATCATTACATGTTTTGTCAAAAGTAGCAGAATTCGAATTAAGTACAGTACGCTTATAGCTAATACTAGAATCAACACGATTCATTTTATTCAACTAAAACTTAAAGTTCCTAGGGTGGTCTTCTACTTTCTTCCACTGAACATTCCTAGCTTGCAAGGTCCTATCATTCTTTGTGTTGCCTTGAGGCTTTGACACGCTTGCTTTGGTGTCACTTTTACTCTGTAGAGGAATGGGAACATTAGTTGGTATTGCTACTTTTGCTTTTCGGGTTTAGAAGTCTTGGAATCGAACTACTTGAAGGCACATTGAAGCTTACATGCTTAACTTTAGGCATATAACAAGGCATCACACCTTTATCTTTCTCATAAGGATTTAGGGCATGTTGCTCTTAAACATTCTAACACTCCCGAGATCGTTTGGCACGAATGCAAGCAAACCTAATTTCTCTCAAGTGGCTTATTTATGAAATCCTCTTCTACAATCTCATGGAGATATTCTAGATTATCCTTAAGGTGGCGAAATAGTTATGAAACACAAGTTCGTTATTCCTAATATGAGGAGGAATGTATTTAATATCATAGTATATTTAGAGTGCGGATGACTTTGATGCAACATTCTCATTAAAGACAAGTGGCATTTTCCTTTTACGACTCCTCGATTCTCAATTTCCTTTTTAAAGGCGTTATTTTTCATTGTTCTTGTCACGGTGACTTTCATTGAATCATATAACTCTTTAAAGTGTCGTTTAACCTTTCCATTTTCTTTTAGAAAACTCTCATTTTCCTTTTGTAAAACATTAACCAAGTTTTGAAGATCAAAAGTTTGAAACCACCGAGAATCTAAAGGAGGAGGCATTTGGGAGCCAGGTCACATTGTTCTTTTCACCCTTTAATTGTGAAATTTGGGCTTTCAACTTCGATCGTGTTACGATGAGCTTGAATATGTTCGTTCGTTTGTTTATTTCAAAAGAGAATCAAACTACGGAACATTTGAGGATGTCTTGATGTTTGAGGTTTTGACATTTTCTTTGAGATGTTGATATTTTAGTTGCAAATCAAAATGTTCAACTTCTAGTTTAGAAAGATGTTTTACCAAATTATCGTGATCATCACGATCAATTTTCTCATTTAGTTACGAGTTTTGTTTTCAAGCTCAATGACACGATCATGGGAAACTTTCAAAGCAACAGTTAATTCATGAAATTGAGAAGCAGTAATATAATGCTTAGTAACAGTATAAAACACATCTTGAACCACACAACTCAATACTAAGTTCTCATTTAAGATATGCAGATTCGTCCTTTCAATTTCATTATATTCGAGTTCCCGTTCATAATCATTGACTTCAATTATCATTGCATCAAATTCCTTTTCCATTCCTTTAATATCTAAGGCTATCTCCTTTTTAAGACTCTCAAATTGACCTTTTAATTGTTTAAAGAAAGGCATGACCTCGAGTTAGATAGCATTCTTTAGTTTGTTCAAAACCCTCTCCCTTGATTATCCCAATGGGTGTGATCCTTTTCTTACATGTCTTCTCAAAATCAACAAATAGTTGATAAACAACATACAAGGTGATTAAAGTCTTGCTCTTGGTGGGAATAGATCTAGGGACTAAATCGTTGGTGTATTCGGAGGATACACGATTCTTTGGAGGCATTTTCCTAAGGGAGTGTTTGTTTTAACAAGTGCATTAGCCTTTGCATATCTATGTCCTTTTCCAAAAGACTTGATGCAGGGGTTAATAGAGTTTGAGGCTTAAATCTATTCGGAAATCATATTTTCTTTAGTGTAATCATGGGGTTTTAACGTTATGTTTTGCTTTTCACGCTCGGGATCGATTGTACAAAAGATTGCACTACCGAGGCTTGATGAGGATCAAAGTAATGAGGGGTGTATGTTCCGGCTAAGACTTGCCTTTCACACGAGAATAAAAAATACGAAACACTCGTTAAGTGATTACGCAGGTGGGACCTGCGAACCACCTCCGGCGAGAGTAAGTATGAGTTATGGATGTTTAAGTATGTGTAAGTAAAGAGATGAGTGTGTAGTGAGCATACCATAATCCATTGCCCATCCAACCTATTTATAATGGAAGAAATACGGTTGGAGGTACTCTTGCATGAATGTCGGAGATCATGGGGCGTCCATTATTGTGGGTAACCGGCGGGTCTTAGTGACCAATGTTCTCGGACTTGACGGGAAGCCAAGAGAGAGGGAGATCATGGGTTTGACCAAGTCGGGAGGTTCCCTATCCATTGTTCCTTCGTCGACCATACCCAGAAGACTTAGGGCTTGAATGAGCGAATTCCCTTTAGGTAACCTTCTTGCTAACGAATGGTTTGGCGCTTATGGATATTTGGAATCCTAACTTGGGCCTTCGTCTTGAAGGGCTTCGACACGTCTTGGAGGTGTCCTTGAGCTACTCGGAGGTACATCATCAAGCCCCAGGTCGAAAGTGATGCATATGGGTGAAGAGGTATTGCTTTCGACTTCATGCTTCGAAAAAAACCGACTTCTGCGAATTGCATTAGTTAGAAGATAACAATGCACCTAACTTAGCGCATTTAATGCTAATTAAACCATCCATTTGCCCTTCACGGTGATCACTTATTCCCATATTACCCGGAGACCAAAAGTCTTCTTTTCTCAAAATTTAAAATTTACATCGGATAAGGTAATTGTTGGGACACGTGTGCGGTACTTAATAGATGCAAAGAGAGTATAAAAGGGGGGTAGATGAAACCCTAACTCATTTTACTCTCTCCGTCTATTTTCACCTTGTGAAAGCGCCATCGCCATCACTTGAAATCAAAAGGTAATCCTTCCTTCGCCTTTGGTAGCTTCTTTTTCTTTTCTTTTAAAAAAAAATGAATTCCAAGTTTATCATAAAATAGCAAAAGTGTACATTATGCAAAAGATTTACATGATCATTTAGCCGATTACCCCATTCCCTAGAACACAAAGTGATGTTACCCAAACCTAATCGGGGTATTTTGATGCACCTCAAGGTTTCATAGGGTTTGTCTGTGCATGCATTTAGCCACTCTAACCTTAGGATTCCTCTCGCACTTATATTAGAGTTCATGCAATACTACAAGGTTTACATCTCTAGGTTTAACCCCTTTGGTCTAGCCAAACCGACCACATTCATAGTGATGTGTAAAACATACGGCTATGAACCACTTATATTAGAGTTCATGCAATACTAAAGGTTTTAAGAGGATTTTTGAACTTGTATCCTGGGGGCAATTGGTTAACTTTAGCAAAAAGGCATGAGGCAGATGTTCCTAACCTGTTTGGGAAGGTATATACAAACATAACGAGTTGGAAAGGTAACTTTTCTACGTGCAGACACTATTGTTCCCCTAAATATCCAAAGCTCTTGAATAAGGAAAATATGTTTGATGCAAAGCGGTATAATGACCCTTGCCATATGAGGTGCGAAGGGATCCACATTATCAACGTTTGGCCAAATATCACGTGGATGTGCAAGTGTTCCTGAAGCCATCTTATACATGGTGGGATTGCCCAAAGTGGAAGGGTCTCCCAAGAAGCTGTGATCATATACCAAGGACAAAGTATGTTTATCTAGTTCTATGTAGGACCAATGTAGCAATGATATTTATTTCTTCTTGTTTCTATTTTGCGAGATGTCATTGAAACTTCATGTACCAAGATTTGGATGAAGATTTAAGCTTTATACTGCTTGAGAAGGTGAAGAATCTTATGGTGTTGGCTCCCTTCAACATCTGTGAACAACAATGAGGTAGATGCTCGAATCCGAGCTCTGTTGCATCGGCACCCATAACTTGCATTGGAGGTCCATCCCAACTTGTTGAGAGCGTTCTTGACTCGGACGATCCTGCGGATGAGGATGTCCTAGTTGTAGGTTCAAGAGGATAGGTGACGGGTTGAAAAGTAGAAAGGAGCAGCGAGCCAAGGCATTAAGTCTACCAACAAGAGGAAAAATCCTTTATCGCCTCCGGAGGCGAGTTGTGAAGCGTAAGAGTCTTTGGCGAGAAAGTTTGTAAGTCGACCTTGAATTGCGGATGGATCGGTGGAGGTGCATGGTAGCGGTTATGCCGTATAAAATATGTGAAGTCACAATTGTTACAACTAACTTAGCCTTTATACATTGTATTGGGCGCAGCCTTCCAGACGAAGGAGCTTCCCAATGCTTTGGCCTATCACCGGATTGTCGATCATGTCACCCTCCTCAATGGAAGGTATCTTTGGAAAATATGTCCATTGAAAGGTTTTGTGACATGCATGACAATGGGGTTCTGACGGTATTGGATAATCACTTAAATGCCAAAACCGGAGAATTGCTCGAGCTGTGGCCAAGATGGAGGCTAAGTGTGGCGAGATTGAGGGAATGTTGAAAAGAACCCGTCGTCCAAGACCTTCGTGAAAAAAGTAGCCCGGTTGACAGTTGAACTCGACAATCTGAAGTTGGAAGAAGCCAAGGTCATCACTCTAACAGTCGAATCTTGCTCTTGAGGCAAAATGTCTTTGGATTGGAAAGTGAGAGGACTAGGCTTGGAGAGGTAGAGGTGAAGTTGAGGAGGAAATCGATGGCTTCGGATGAGGTATAAGATGCTACAAAGGATCGTGCGGAGGTCGTTTGAAGGTGGTGCCTTACACGGCTATGGAGCTCTACCACGGTGATGAATTGGGAGCTCGGATGTGGAAGGTCATCAAATCGACCATATTTCATGGGCGGTGCTTGGCGTTGGAGGAGGCGCCAAAGCAGGTGAGCCGTGGACCTCTCAAGATTGAATGCTACCGTCCCACTTGGTGAGTATGATGAGGCGGAAATGCGTTCGCAACCACAGTACTCCTTCCTTCTTTGAGGCTACCAAAGATCTATGGCACCCTCGAAGACCTTCTTTCCAAGAAACCTCGAAAATGAAGCCTACCACTCCCACCAAGAAGACTATGTCTACAAGCTGTCTCAGTTCAACCATCCTCCACTCCATCTCCAAAAAGCAGAATGAAAGGCGCCATGTTGGCGATAATTTGGTTTCAATTGGCATGTACCGTTAAAACAATTTATCTTTTCGACAATGCTTGTCTTGTTCTTTAAACAATTTAAATGCTTGTGATGTATGGCCATGGGCCAAAAACAATTTATTGGGGCTTAGGCTCCTCGTGCGGTACAAGGGCACTAGCCCTCATTTGAATGGTATGGTGTGGGGAATACCTCTACACTTTATTATTGTGTTTGTTTTGTTAACTTCTCGTACTCCATTTTCCAACGCTTAAGTTTTACAACCTAAGGTTAAACAACCTCATTGTGTGTAAATTACAACACCAAGAATATAATGACCAAATTTGATCATTGACGGGTGCGACCATCTATCTCAAATTCTTTACGTAGCATGGCGTTGTATATAGTTTTACAAGCGTAAAACTACTAGGAGAGTTAATGTGAATATTAAAGTTGGCTTGATGAGGGGCATGTACCGCACCTTGAGCCATTTATTCGACATTGAAACTCATTAACGACTTGGCTGCACAAATCTTTGTGTTTAAGAAACGAAGCAAGAGATTTGTGGGAAATGTCTTGTTTATCATTGAATTGGTAGGGAGGATTACATCATTCTTGAAATGAAAACTAAGATAACTACCAATAATGTTTGCTTTCCCTTGAGAAGCTTTTAATTACAAGAAGAAAGTAAAAGTACTTCTTAAACATAGAACTTTCGAAGGTTCGTACCATTCCATGTCATCGATGGGTTCTCAGGAAAAGTGGCCAATTTGTAGGCTCGTTCTTGTAGGCCTCGGCTAATATGGGGGTCCTTCCCAAGTTGGTCCCGGCTTTCCACAGTACTCTGCTTTGCTTGCCTTTGTTGAGGCGTAGTACGCATTCTCGAGCTTGAAAGTGGAAGGTCGACCCTTTTGTTATAATAGCCTTCAATCTTATGCTTGTGTATTGCTTCCGAATGGAGCTATTTCGTCTCTCTTCTAGCGGATCAAGGTTTTCCTAATCCTTTCGTCATTTTGGGAGGCATCATATGTTGCCACATGCTCGTGTGTACACTAAGCTCAGAAGGATGACCGCCTCATTTTCGTATGTTAGGCTAAAGGGGTTTCACCATTGCTTGACTTAGGGTGCGTCACAGAGCCCATAAAACTTGAGGGAGCTCATCTACCCACCCATGATGAGTTCGTCCGGCCTTTCTCGATCCCTTTGTGATGTCTCTGTTAAATCGCCTCCACCATTCCATTTCCTTGCGGATGATAGATGGATGTCCACGCGCTTTATGTTGAGCCCTTGGCGAAGTCGTAGAAAACTCCTTCGGCGAATTATTTACCGTTATCGAGATATGATTATGTGGGGCACTCAAATCGCACACAATGTGCTCCATCTGAACTTCTCGATCATCTCCCGTGGCGGAGGCCAGGGTTTAGCCTCCACCTACTTAGTAAAGTAATCGATTGCCACGGTGGGAATTTGACTCCTACGGAGCTACGGGCATAGGACCTCACGATATCGATGCCCCAGAGAGAAGGGCCATCACGGATGTCACACTTGTCATGTCACCTTGGCATCTTTGGAGCGTTTGAATGTATCGACAAGGTTCGCATTTGAGAATGATTTCGGCCGCGTCTCTGTGCATCGAAGGTCAATAATAGCCCAATTTCATTATCTTCGAGACAACTGAGCGGGGTCCTGCATGGAGGCCGCAAGATCCTTCATGGACTTCAGAGATAATGCTCGAAGCCTGCTTGGTCCCACACATCGTAACCAAGGTGACAAAAATGACCTTCTATATAGGGTTTCCCCTATTAGTCGGTATTGCGGTGACTTAACCCGAATCTTCCTTGCTAACTTGGGATCTTCAGGGAGAAGACCGCTTATCAAATATTCTCTGATGTGGGTCATCCATGTCTCCCCTTCCTCATGAACCACATCTGCACCTTCCTTCTGAGCGATGGATCTTTCGGGTAAGACTTGACAAGTACCTCTTTGGTGAGATGGCGAAGGCCATAGAAGCTAGTTTGCTCGGTCGTGCGCTTTCTTGTTCTAATTCCTCTGAACATGTTGGATGGTGTAGGGTCAAGCTTTCGACATCTCCTTTGTTTTTCAAGTATTGTCGATGGCGGTGCCTTGCTTCATAGGAGCACTGTCGCGGTTTGAACCAATTGGGAGTCTCTGAAAATAGCAGCTTTGACCTCCATATATTTAGCCAATCGGAGCACCTAGCAATGCTTCGTATCCCTTCATTGTTTGTGGCTTGAACTCGAACAGAAGGGCATATGTGTGCTCCTTCCCTTGGTGACCAACATTAGACACCTTTCGAGAAAAATCGGGCTGGGCGCTCCTTACATATAAAGTTTCAGTTAGCTTTGTACTTGGCGAGATTGGTTTGAGCTCTTCCTTTCCTCGTCGGAGTTCGGAAGGTGTTTACGCCAAAAAGTCTGCGAAATTTGCCCTTTGATAGAGTTTAGTCCTTTGAACTCTATTTCATGCTCTCAAGCTCAATAGCCCATTTAGCCGCCCTCCACGACTTTTCGAGGCTTGACAAGATCTGTTTGAGTGGCTTGTCGGTTAAAGGCTGATTGGATGGGCACGGAAATAGCGTCGAAGCCTCCTTGCTGCGTAGATTAAAGCGGTATTAACTTCTCCAATGTTGGATAGTTGATCTACGCTCCTGTGGGACCACTGCTAACAAAGTAAATGGGGATCATCGTTTGTCTCGTTACGCCATAAGAATTGCGCTAATACTCTCTATTGAGGATGCTAAATACATGAACAACACTTAGCCTTTGATTGGGGTTGTAAGTGTTGGAAGGATTCGATGAACTCCTTCATCTTACGAAAGCGACTTGACATCGACTCCATTGAAAAGTTTTCTTGTCTCGCATCCTTGAGTGTTTTGAAGAATGGTAGGGACACATCATTACCCGACAAAAACCGGCTTAAATTGCTAGCTTCCCATTCGAACTCGCACATCTTTTAGACACTTAGGGGCTTGGAGATGCGAAATTGCCTTTATCCCTGTTTAGTGATCAAATGCCTAGGAATTGTCCTCTTGACACGAAGGAGCATTTCTTAGGGTTGACTTCATGTTAATCGCTTGAAGGCGGTCAAATGTTTCTGTACATCGAGGTAGGTCCTCCTCCGTCTTACTTTGATAACCATGTCATCAGCGTGAGCTTGAGTTTACGCCTGTCATTTGTTGAAGGCTTTATCCATGAGGCGTTGGTAAGTTGCCTGCATTCTTCAATCGAAGGGCATGTTTACGTAACGATGAACACCTTTGCTTGTATAGAAGGCTAACTTTTCCTCGTCCTCCTTTGCCATCTGGATCGATGATACCCTTTGTAGGCATCTAAAAGCATTTTAACAGGAAGCACGCCAAGGACTCTACCTTCAGGTCAATTTACGGTAAGGGTAGCAATCCTTCGGGCATGCTTTGTTGATGTCGATGAAGTCAGCGCACATCGCTACCCTCAAATCGCTCTTTTGACCCGATCTTGGGTTGGCCACCCAAGTTTGGTACTTAACTTCCTCGGGATGCACCTTGTGTGAGTTCGTCAACTTCTTTGCGGTACATAGCGTTTCTTTAGGGGCTAGGCTTCTCCTTTTCATTTCCTTGGCTCAATGTGTTTGTACTCATTGAGTTTATACTCGTTCAGAAGAATTGTCCGTCTATCGACAATGTTCTTGGTACCCTGTCATGTCGAGAATACTTCCAAGCAAAAACATCAAGGTTAGTCCATTGATTCGTGAGCTTCGCCTTGAAATTTCTTGGGACTTGCTTTCCTACCACCGTTTGTTCGGGGTAGCTAGGGTTAACTTCTGACTCGCTCCTCATCATCATGCGACTTAGAATCACTATCGGAGGTTCCTCCGATTCTTCTTTGATCTTTTGTCACCGTATACACCCTTATCCGCCCCATAACTAGAATGAGCAGTTCCTACTCTAAGGGGTTTGGAACTTAATAGCGACATGTATGGTGGAAACAACAATGCCCATCTTTTGCATAGTTGTTCTCCTATTAACAAATTATAAGGAGAGTCGGCGACTATGGCGAAGGTGGTATTTCCGTGCGGGATAAGGGGCCTTCGCCTATGGTGACTTCTAGCAGTACTTCTCCAGGGGCCATGAGTGTTCACGGAGAACCCTACCAGTGGTGCTTCGAGTCTACCCTCAGGTGGCGTATGGATGACTTGAGCTTTGGGAAACAATGCTCATAGATGATCTCGCGGAGCTTCCACAATCCATATATGCTGGTTTACCTCCTGTTTGAGATTCGTACCTTGATGACCACGGGATCGAGTTGAAGGTGTTTGCCCAGATGTAAGGAAGGTTATTTCCCTACGCTGACTCCCATACACTTCCTTCCTTTTCAAGGTTGTATTGTGCTGTGCACCATTAGTATCGAACTTACGTAGGCGTAGCTTCCTTCTTGTTCCCTTCCATTCACCCATTGGGTGTCGGAGAACTGTCCTTTCCCTTTTTAATGCCTTTGACGGATGTGCTAGCTGTCAGGACCGTACCGCCTCTTGATCTGCTTCTTTAGTTCCCTACGGTTGTTCGTGTCATGTCCATGATCTTCATGGAAATGGCAATACTTGGACATGTCTCTGGCTTTGCTTCGTCTTTGTCATCAGGGTGGTGGATCGAAGGACTTTCTTGACTTTCTCGGTGCGAGAATCTCAGGAGATTTGACCAAGTTCGCCAGAGTCCATGGTTCGAACCTTTGTTGTATGGAGTGAAGCGGTCTGTTCTTCTTCTTGTTCTTGGATCCTTCCGGAGGACCCTCGAGAGAACTTGTCGAAGCTTCCTTTTGCTCTATCAGACCCCGTTTCTTGCTACCTCTTTGGACTCAATCCGGTGTAAGCCTTCTCGATCGATGCCTTGTATGTGTTGGAAAGATCGGTGGATAGGAACTCCACCAAGCTTGAGTCAGAAGGCCATGTACAAAACCGAGAGATCCTCGATCTTGATGCAACCCTAGAATTTGTAAAGTTTCTTGATATACACAGTAGCGAAGGCCCTTGTGCTTTCGTTGTCCCTTGTTGATGGTGTGCAGGTTAGGTGAGTCTTGGTGTACTTCTTCTCTGGCTAAAGTGTAGGAACTTAGCCTTAAGATCGTCTAGACTTATAATGCTCCCCAACCTCTATCCGTTCCACCATATTCTCGCGGAGTCTCGGCGTGTAGTAAACATGTGGCATGCTACGGTATGACCCACTTTGCATCTTGATAAGCGCCTTGAATAAGTGGAGGAAGTTATCGGGATCGCCTTTCCCATCGTAGGTGCCTATATGTAGAGCATCTTTACCCGTCGGTGGGGGTAGTCTTGATCAATTCTGAAGGTGTGCAAGCTCAGGAGGCTTGGCATAGTGCGGGTTGTATGGAGGTGGATAAGCAGTTGTAGGAAGTGGTTGCGTGTAGGTAGAGTAAAGCAGTAGAAGGTTGAGTACGAAGGGTTTCACCCATCGATTGTGTAGGAACATGTCCATAGGGCATTTCTTTGGTAACTACGGTTGGGGAGTGAACCATTCGGAGGTAAGTGTTGTAGGTTTGAGCAAGTAGGTAGGGGTTTAATCACGGAGGGTGGCGATTCATTCCGAGTATGGAGGAGGCCTCAGACACTCGAAACATAAGAGGGTTCTGGGCCCAGTCCGCCTCTTCCTAAATGGGCGGCTAGAAGAGGGGTAGGTTTACCCTCCGTTTCCTACGGGTTGCTTCCTCCGTTGGAGTATTCGCTCCTTCTTTCACCATGCATTCTTTCCCTTCTTCCCGGATCTTCTCCGGGTCCTTCTTCAAAACCCACGGTCTTTCCATTCCGCCTTCTAGTAGAAGGAGAACCATTTCGTAGGACTGAGCGCCCCCTGCTAACAGGTTGAGGCCTCTCCTCTATTTCAATCTCTTTGTCATACTCCTCACTGGATTATTCCAACTCCCTCCGCATTTCAGTGTTGCAAACCTGCCTCTTATGAGCCCTTAGTAAAGAATCTAAGGCCTCGAAGTTTGTCTCAACGAAGGCGGGGCTAATATCTGGAATAGGGTTAGCGAATGTTGAGGCATGATGTACGGGAGTAGGTTCCATATGAGATCGTGTGGTAAAGGTTGAGACTGTTATGGGGGCGAGATTATCGGTGTTGGTTGTGTTGGCGGGACCGGGTAGATAAACACAGGTGGAGGTGTATCTTCTCTTCACGGTTCCATGCCGAAAATGTAGTGTAGTGGTTGGGGTTTTAGGGCTTGGGTGATTACGGGACTAATAGTAGTGGTCCCACGGATGGCTCCATGATTGTACAAAGATTGCACTACCGAGGCTTGATGAGGATCAAAGTAATGAGGGTGTATGTTCCAGCCAAGACTTGCCTTTCACACGAGAATAAAATACGAAACACTCGTTAAGTGATTACGGGGGTGGGACCTGCGAACCACCTCCGGCGTGAGGTAAGTATGAGTTATGGATGTTTAAGTATGTGTAAGTAAAGAGATGAGTGTGTAATGGGCATACCATAATCCATTGCCGTCCAACTTATTTATAATGGGCCGGTTGGAGGTACTCTTGCATGAATGTCGGAGATCATGGGCGTCCCATGATTGTGGGTAACCGCTAGGGCTTAGTGACCACGTTCTCGGACTTGTGGGGAAGCCAAGAGAGAGAGGAGACCGTGGGTTTGACCAGTCGGGAGGTTCCCCTATCCATTGTTCCTTCGTCGACCATACCCAGAAGGGCTTAGAACTTCGAATGGCGAATTCCCTTAGGTAACCTTCGTGCTAACGAATGGTTTGGCCTATGGATATTTTGGAATCCTAACTTGGGCCTTCGTCTTGAAGGGCTTCGACACGTCTCGGAGGTGTCCTTGAGCTACTCGGAGGTACATCATCGGGATCTTTTAACTTTATTCATTTCTCCCTAGAGACTTCATATAATTGCCTATCTTCCTCGGTGCACTCAGTAAACTAGGTCTCTGCCTAGGCTTAAGGATTTCGTTACCATCATATATTACCTTACGAGCTTCTCTAGCCACTTTACCATATTGAGTTGGGTTCCTTTACTAGGGAATACTATGCTTATCGCTTAAGACTCTATGCTTAGTGATAATGTGAGCGGTCGAAGGGTGTTTCCTTGTCGTACAACTTATTTTCAAGCTTGTTTTCAAAGTTTTAGATTGGAAAAGTCATTCAAAGTTTTGATTCCTTAGCATTAAATTCTTGTTTAAGCACTTTAACATTATTTTGGAGTTCTTGTACCTTGAGTTTAGAAAGCTTTTCTTGTAAGGAGTTTAACTCTTGTTTTAACACTTCTTCTCTAAAATTACTTTTCTAATAATTATGCGCATTTGGTCATCCATTTCTCACGGGTAGTTAACTCAAACTTAGCACGTTGTTCATAAATGGCAACTTGTTTTTATAGGCATTAAGTTCGGAGATAAGAGAATCATCGAGGCATGCGGTGTATTCATAAAAACATAGTCTTCATTGATCTGCGAAGATGTATCACTTGGTACAATCTCACTTTCACTTTGTATCACATATTGATCATATGGGAAAATATTACTATTACCCGCATTATCCATATCGATTCATTTGGTTACATGTGATTGTACTGTTATGCATCCACGCTCATCAACTTCATCGTATAGTTTTAATACCTTAGAGATGATTGAATCTTTGGATGGACCCGATCTGTTGTGGTGATGAGACCTTTGGAGAGACCATAGGTGAGATGCTTGCCATGAAGATTATGCGGGAAGTAGGTTCATCATCGACATCATAGTCAAATGCATCACGATGCGCAACTTGAAAGGCATTTTGATGATTGTGACCTATTTCTTGAATTGGTTGCTCATCCACATCGACATCATATGTCTTAGCATTCCTTCTTGACGAAACAACAACTCCTCTTCATCAAAGCTGCTCCATTATCTGAGCTTGCACAAGCAACATCTTGTCTCTGAAGTATTTTGCATTATGTGGGCGTTTGGAGATGTGCGGTTCCTCGCAATATGTCCTCACCACCACATTTGTAGCATTTGATTGGCTTTGCTTGCCCTTGATTGGCATTCTTTCCTCGATTACGATTAGCCACATTTCCTCCACCAACTCGATATTACCATAACGGCTCCAATCATCCCTTGTTCATACCGTCTTCCTTGAACATTACGCACCACTACCTTACCATCTCGGCGGTAGCTTGATTGTGTGGATTGGATCTTTGTTACGAGGTTATTGTTGGTGTGTGGAGTGGAATTCATATTTTGACTAACCATGAGAGCAGTTGATTGATAAAGTTTTCCATGAGTGTGTTTGAGTGCGGAGGCTTATATCTTTGGATCGGGAATGAGCTTGTAATTACCATTACCGGGGTATGACTTGAGAAGCTTTGGTGGTAATTCCAACATTGGTGTAAAAGGTGTTGAATCATTTGGCGAACTTGTTTCTCCTGTTTAGTTTGAGCTTGTTCAAGAATCATTCGTTCAAACATAGCATGTCTCTCATTCGAAGAAGGAAGGCATCTGATTGCTCATAGTTGGTGTTCTTTAATCCTTTGGTTAGCTTCACGGGTGACAAATTTGTGCCATTCGGGTTCTTGTTGTTCACAAACTTTGAGTTCGGTGAATATTTGGCATGGTCATTTGATATTCCTCATGTCATTCACAAGCTTGTGGAATCTCACGTAATATTCATAGACACTTGCTTACGGTTTCATCTTAAAGTGCTCAAATTTATCATACAATTGTGATTCTCTATCTTCCTTAGTCAATTCGAACACGAGAGAAGCATCTTGACATTATCCCAAACGCCTTGGCTTCGGTGTTGTGATAGATCAACTTGTAGATGTCTTTTGGAAGACCACAGTATAATATTTGAAGCCACGATATCGACATCGTATCTATTCTTCTCCTTATCAGAGCTCATCATACATCTTTGAGTGCATCCAATCCTAAGGTCCTGTACCATTTGCGTGATTTCAAGAACATCTCTGGTAGTCTTGATTTGATAAGGTCCTTCATCAATTGACTTGAGAATGTTAACTCAATTTTCCTTTCCCAAACAATACAACCTAATTCGTTGAGCCCATGAGTCATAATCGATTACATCGAGCATAGGTGGGCGAGTATCACGATCCGGTGTGAGCGTCCTCATTTCTGATCGAAGCGATAGTAGGTATGTTGTTAAACATGATTACAATTTCTACGGGATTTTACTATTCTTTGATTAAATCGGAAATTGATTCTTTCCGAGATTTTACTAAACCAAAGAACAACAGTAAAATTTAACACGAAGATGTGACAAGTCTCGATAGACAAGTAGCTAAGCGATCGACTCGCTGGTATCAACTCGATAAGCAGGTCAACTCGCTTAAAAGACAAGTCGCTTAAAACTCAAGTCTCTTAAAGAAACAACTAGCTTAAAACCCAGTCGCATAAAGAGTCAATTAAGCTAAATAGTCAAATCGCATCTGAGACGACTCGCTTAACAACCAAGTCGCATAAACCAACTCATTTGCCAATACAACTAAATAACCAAGTCGCTTTAGAACTCAGTCGCAAAGAATCAACTCGCAATAGTCAAGTCGCATAAACCAACTCGCTTCCAATAATAAGGCAACTCGCTTCCAAATTGACAAAGCAACTCGCTTGAAGAAGCGTTTCTGGTGGCTCGACTCGCTTAGTACAATATTCAAAGCAACCACTTTAACAATAAAAACAACCCAACCACGATGATTCAAGCCTTCCAATTCGAAACCTAAGCACATATGATGATCCTAAACACAAAAGTATTATCAAAATTCAAACTTTAACACAAGAAATTGACCAAATGATTCAAACTCTTCTAAACACTTATAACCCCAAAAACCTTATGAAATCCACCAAAACAAAAAGCATGAAAGACGAGTGATCAAACCATGGATCTTGATACCAATTGTAAGTTATAAGATTTCACAAACACATCAAACCATATCCATATGGGGCGTATAAAATGTTTAGAGAGAGAAAGTTCTAGAGAGAGAAAGAGAAGAGAGTTGGGAACTATGTGAAACAAAGAAAAATGGTATTGAAGCTCCAACCCTCTACCTTGGATGGTAGAGGGTATTTATAGTGTCTTACAATAAGCGCCACCTACGAGTGTGGATCGAGCATCTGGTGGGTAAAGACCCGTCCATCCTCCACGGTGTTACTTAACTAACTACTTATTAACATAACTTGACTACGACTACGAGCTTTCTAACGAATAGATATACTTGAGGTGACCGACTCTTTAACGACTGGATTTTCTAAATCCTAACAGGAACTCCTAGGGCCTCTACTTCTGGTTCGCTTCGTCTTGATGGTTCTCCTGTCAGGTTTGCTTCTTTTTTGAGTTTTATCCTTTTTAACATTTTAGCATTTTCCAATTTGGTCGACTTGCTATTGTTTGTTTGTTTTTGTAGGTCTCTGTTACGGTTATGATGGATCTTTGTTACTACTCATCTCTTTGTTATTGAGAAGGGAAAGGACAAAACATGCGACCTTTCTTCTCTTCTGATGTTTGAGTCATTGGCGGTCTGGCGTCTAATATTAGCAATTTTTCTGATTGTGAATTTTCAATTGGGGATATCCGTGCTGCTGCTGGTGCAGATTCTAGCTCTTCATCTGATGTTCTCGTTCCAAAGTGGGGTATGATCAAGAGCTCACTTCTTGATGACTCTGACGAGTGTCGCGGGATGGTTGATGAGTTTGCTCCTCCTGCCTTCTTTTTCTGCAGTTTATAACATGGACTATGATCGACTTTTGTGGAGTTTAATGTTGGGACTGCTCGTCAAGTATGCCTTAGTTCCGAGGTGCGTATGATGGAGAAGAGGCGTCTGTCGGTTTTGCTAAAGGAAAAAGAAGAGGAAATTGCGACCCTGAAAGCGGAAGCTGCGAAGGTGGTGTCTACTGAGGACCGAGCTTCTGCTATGGAGGCTTCCGAAGCCCCCCTTGCTGCTGAAGTTCATTCTTTGAAAGGTCTAAATTCTGCATTGAGCAGAAACGAGATTCTCTTCGGGCTGAGTTGGCGGCCCTTCGGTCGTCTGCTGGTGAAAAATATCATGAGCTTACCATCTTGAGCGCTGAGGCTGCTGTAATTAAATCACAGAATGCCAATCTTACGGGCCAGGTATGCGGTGTGATTCTTTGAACATTCTTCCATTTACTTATTTGTTGTTATCTTTTAACTTTGTTGTATTTTCTTCTTGTGCCGCAGATACACACCTTGGAGGCTTAATGTTCTGAGCTTCGTAGTCAGATCCCTTCCTTTGATGCCTTAAAGGAAGAATTTTGTAAGATTCAAGATGCTCAATCAGATTTGATTGCGAAGA
This sequence comes from Chrysanthemum lavandulifolium, assembly GCA_022545495.1. NCBI lineage: Eukaryota > Viridiplantae > Streptophyta > Magnoliopsida > Asterales > Asteraceae > Chrysanthemum > Chrysanthemum lavandulifolium. Next base: position 260,480,403 of record CM040239.1, read on the forward strand.
AGATTGATTCGTTCAGTGCCGATCTCTCTGAGTTAGTTCTTCATCTTGACGAGGAGTTTTACCCTCGCTTCCTGACTGTTTTGTCCAGCCGCCGCTGGCTATTGACTTATGGTATGAAGTTTGCTGTGTTTAAATGCCTGAATTCACCAGAGTATTCTGCGGCTCTGGCGACAGCTTTTAGCCGTGCTATCGAGAAAGGCATGCAAGATGGCTTGGCGGCAGGTATTTGTCATGGTAAGGAGAAGAGGGAGCTCGCAGACCTTGATGTGCATAACCCTTCCGCAGAAGCGGACTAACGTTCTGCTGTTCAGGCCCTTAGCGATGTGGAGTTTTCCTTACTTGCTGATCTTAAGTCTCATAAGGATGCTAGCATTGCAGATGTTATGGATCTCCTTCATGTTGAGGGACCTCATGCAGAAGTTCCTGGGATAGCCGAGTTACAACCTGATCTAGAACAACTTGTAGTCCCTATTCATGATAGGAAGACTAGCGCTGTTGTTGGCACCGACTCATTATCACGTTCTTTAGAAGTTGTCCAAAAAAAGGTTGATCACTTTAAAAAATATCTTGCTACTCATCAGTCTGCTATTGCTAATGTTTATAACTCTTTGGTGGATCCTTTGTCTGCTCGGAATGTTATGGGTGTAGAAGCGTTTTTGAGCGGCGAGGTGGATATTGTTCCCACCACTTCCTTGCCATTGGCAGTTGTTTCCGTCATTCCTACTGAGTCCATTTCCACTGACGATTATGATATTGGAGAAGCCAGTGTTTTGGTTAGCAGCGTAAGTGATCCGCACCCTGGGCGAGCAAGATCTCTTCCGCTTTGCTTGAATCAGAAATGATTGAGACTGATTTGGGGCAGAACTAATTTGTTTATATTTAGGTCCTTGTAATGCTGAACAATTATTCCATTCTCTTTGAATATGTATTGAATATTTATCATGGTTGCGTGCTACTTTTCTTTGTGTATTGTTTTTCTGCACTTTGTTTTTACTTGTGCGATGCTATTATCATAATTTCATACTGATATGTATGTTATAATAGTCTTTGTTGAATATTTTTGACTTATTCTCTCGGTACTGGACTTGCAATACCTCTTATGTACTTTGGTGACTTTTTTGATTTGTTACCTTTCCTTTATGCGGGATAACGTATATCTTTTGTTATTCGGAACAAAATTTTTTGGGTCATGCCCAAGTATGTGCTTGCGCGTCTTATGTAGTAATAAAATAAAATTATTGAAAAATAAAACAATGAAGGTAGCTAATCTTCACTTTTTATTTATTTATTTAACATTTTCCAAAATACAGTACAAAATAGATAAAATCAAATACATCGTACATAATTTCTATAGCCGACTGCTCTTACCCCTTACACGTAGTTCTCTTTGTTGTTATCCGAGTTCTATGCTTGTTGATGTCATATTTTTTCCGGAGGTTTTAGACGACGAACATCATTTTTTGCTGAAGTTATACTTCTTAACACGTTCCCATAGTGATCTTACTATGCTTGTAGAAGTCTGCTCTTGTTTTTGTGCGTAGCTTGTCCATAGCAGAGTGCTATGCTTTGTTAAGATTGTAATATTTGTCCTTGAAGGACTCTCCTGGCGGAATGCCTCTTTGCGGAAGTCGCCATGTTTCCCTGAAGGGATTCCCTGCGGAATGCTACTTTCCGAGGGTTGTAATTTTTTTTGGACCTCCATGGTGGAAGTTATGCTTACGGATATTACGCCTTTATGCTGAAGGGCTAGAATCCTATTCTTTTCTGCCATCCTCTTCTCCGTATTTTTCTCCCGAAACTGGAGTAGCTGGCCTCGCTTGTCGGAGCGGGTGCATCAAATGAACAAAGCCATTCAGATAACTTTTCAGACAAATATGCCTTTTCCGTGATAGTAAGGCTTAGTGGGGTAGCTTTCCCACCCGCGCAGTTGTTTAATTTATCCCGACCTTCGCAAGCTTGTCATCTTTGCTTAACCCAGTCTTTCCAACCCCTTATTCTTGAGTTGCTGGGCCCTACCCTTGCTTGCAGGCTGGGCTGAAACAAAGGAAAAATTAAGGCATTGTTTCCATCCTTTGTTGCTTTGCATTGTAAGGGAAGTTTCTTGTTCGTTAGGGGCCGCTTTATGCAATTCCTTGCCCCTAACATTATTTTTTGTTCTTCCCTAAGGACCCATCCTTTTCCACGTTGGATCGCTCCTTTCAGTACCCCCACAACTGTCATCATTCCTCTTTACCCTGGTAAATAATGTGGTTAACCAGGGAGCACCTGCATTATCTATTCTCCTAACGACTAATGGGAGTCTAATTGTAAATACGACTCATGTCGTGGAAATCACCGTATTGCTCAAAAAGTTACTAGGAGATGTCATAGAAGGGGGTTTGGTTGAAGGAGTGTTGTGAAGGATTGTGGTGGTGGGTTATTAGTCGTCATTTTAGAACGACTGTTATTAGTAGTCATTTAAGAACAAATTTGAGTTACCGTAGTATCCACTTGGATTTTGCGTCTTCTTTTGGTTTTTTCATCATAGGGATAAAGGCTTAGATGATTCGTCAGTTTTTTTTGGAAACAATCAGAGATGAATGGCGTGTTGCTATTGAATAGAGACTATGTTCTTGCTGTGTTATGTACGATCGTGTTTTTCTTCTGAATAACATCTTCAGCTTCTTTCGAAGTGCTTTTTAAGTTTCTCGCAGGTGGTTACTATGCCAAGGTTTTTAGTGTTAATGAATGATTCTTTCATTCTTGCTTTTTCTGCCTTTCCCTTTTTTACTTCGTGTATTTATAGCGTAGTTTTAATTTTTCTTGCACGCGTGAGCATTAACTTTGATCTACTGTTTGGTAGGTAGGCACGTGCCTAGACTCGTAGCCTGAGCGTCTGCTTGCTCTGTTAGATTTGACATAAAGTTTCTTGGGAAGGAACATAAATCTGTACTTCCCAGATTTTCTTTCTTGTTTGTATATTTGGATAAGGATCATCCTTTTATTTCCGCAATGGCTGGGTTATTATGTCATTATTGGGAGCTTTGCCCCTACGAGCAGCGTGCTTGTCTTGATTTTGTTGCTACTTTCCCTTGTAGCGTTTATGATTTAGGAATTAGAAATTCCGGTATTAAAGTCGGTCACCTCAGTATATGTAATCGTTAGAGGAAGCTCGTAGTCGTAGTTCTTTTAAGTTAAGTAGTATTTAGTTAAGTAACACCGTGGAGGACAGACGGGTCTTTACCCATTGTATGCACGATCCACGACCCGATGTGTGGCGATTTATGTAAGACTATAAATACTCTCTACCTCCCAGGTAGAGTTGGAACTCATAATAATATCTTTCACTTTCTCTCACTAAGTTCCCTAAACCTCTAACTTTCTCTCTAGAACTCCATTCATCGCCACTTTGTGTTATGGTTTGATGTGTATGTGAAAACTAATATCCTACAATTGGTATCAAGAGCCATGGTTAGATCATATCTTGCACATCTTTGGATTTTAGTGGTTTTAGGTGGTTTTGAGTTTGAAAAGTTTAGTGGTTTGTGCATCATTTGGTTGATTTCTTGTGTTAAAGCTTGGATTTTGTTAGTACTTTTATGTTTAGAATCATCACAAGTGTTTAGGTTTTCATTTGGTAGCTTGAATCATCTTGGTTGGGTTGTTTTGGATTAAAAGTGATGTTTATGTGGTTTTCTTGCTAGCGACTTGATATCTGGATTTCTTTCTTCGTAGCGACTTGCTTCACAATTTTGTAGCGAGTTCTGATTTTGGAGCTAGCGACTTAGACCTAGCGATTAACGGTACAAGTAGTGGACTCTCCACTACGGGTGGCGACAGTGGTAGCGACTTGATGCATGCGAGTTGCTCTTTAGCGACTTGAATCTTTAGCGACTTGTGTGGCAATTCTTGCCAAAATTTTGCTAGCGACTTGAGGCTTAGCGAGTTACTACTAGCGACTTGCATTTGTCTAGCGACTTGGGACTTTAGCGACTTGGGAGTGTAGCGAATTAGGTGTTAGCGACTTGGTGCATTTTCTTCTAGCGACTTGGGTGATTGTTTACGGTTTTCTCTTGATTTAGTAAAATCCGTGAAAGAATCTATTTCCGGTTTAATCATAGAGTTATAAAATCCCGTATAATCATTAACATGTCTACCAGCGTTCCTACTATCATCTCCATTTTTGCGGGATGTTCAAGCGGTGGCTCGGATACTCGTCCACCCATGCTTGGCAGGCGACTACGATTCTTGGGCTCAGCGAATCAGTTATCTTGCCTTGGAAAGGAAAATGGTGTCAACATTCTCAAATCCATTGATGAAGGACCGTATCGAGTTGAGGCGACTAGAGATATACTTGATACTAATGAAGATGGAACTCCTATTTACGGAATGGACGGACCTAAAATGTATGATGAGCTTGATGATAAGGAGAAAAAGAGATTCGATCACGGATATCGGGGCTTAACATTGTTCTTCAAGGTCTTCTAAAGACATCTACAAGGCGATCAATCACAACACGAAGCAAAGCGGTATGGGATAATGTCAAGATGCTTCTCTCGGGTTACGAATTAACTATGGAAGGCAGAGAATCACAACTCTATGATGAATTTGAACACTTCAAGATGAAACCGGATGAGAGTGTCTATGAGTACTATGTGAGATTTCATAAGTTGGTGAATGATATGAGGAACATCGGGATGACTATGCCTAACATTCAATTTGAACTCAAAATTTGTGAACAACATGAATCCCGAATGGCACAAGTTTGTCACCTCTGTGAAGCTCACTAAAGGATTGAAGAATACAAACTATGAGCAACTCTATGCCTTCCTCCTTGAGAATGAGAGACATGCTATGTTTGAAAAATGATTCTTAATCGGTTTAAAACCAACCGAGGAGAGTCAAGCTCGTCTAATGACTCAGCGCCTTCTACTCAAACATCGGAATCACAACCAAAGCCTCACAAGTCATACCCTTGGGTAATGGTAATCACAAACTCATTCACGATCCTATGTTCAAACAAGGCGATCTTGATGCACACGTGGGTAACTTCATTAATCAACTAGCTCTTACGATTAGTCAAAACATGAATTCTCTCCCACAAACCAACAACAACCTCGAGCGACATCTAACCCACACAATCAAGCTCTTGTTAAAGATGGAAGGATCGTGGTGCAACCGATTCGGGAAAAGGCAGTATGATCGGGGAAGAGGTGGGTGGTAGAGGTTATGTTGGTAACGAGAATCGAGGAAGGAATGGTAACCAAGGTCAAGCTAAGCCGATCAAATGTTATAAGCGTGGTGGTGAGGACACATTGCAAGCGCACATCTCAAAGCGTCCACGAGAATCTTGATTACTTGAGAGATAAGATCTTGCTTGTACAAGCTCGGGACAATGGTCTTGCTTTGGATGAAGAGGAATTCTTGTTTCTAGGCGAGGGCAATGCCAAGACCTATGATGCGAGATGTGGATGAGCGACCTATTCGGAGATAGGTCACAATCATCGAATGCCTTTCAAGTCGGCGATTGTGATGCATCGACTCGATGTGGATGATGGACCTCTGCACACACAATTTTTATGGCTAGCATTTCTCCAATGGTTTCTCCCAAGGTCTCTTCTTCACCACAAAGTGGCTCATCCAAAGACAAACTCATCTCGGAGGTATTAAAACTATATGATGATCTTGATGTGCAGCGGATGCATGACAAAGTACTATCAAGCTGAAACTATTGAATCAAATGTTGAAAATATGGGTAATATCGATATTGTCCCATATGATCAATATGTGAAACAAAGTGAAAGTGAAGTTGTACCAAGTGATGCATCTTCTGCGATCAACAATGACTATGTTTTTGATGAATACCTTGCATGTGCCTTGATGATTACGTAATTTACGAACTAAATGCCTATAAAGAGCGTGTTGCTATTTATGAACAACGTGCAAAATTTGAGTTGACCACTCGTGAGCGGGAAATGGATGACCAAGTGCGTACGGTCATTAGAAAAAGTAATTTTAGAGAAAAGTATTGAAACAAGAGTTAAATTCCTTGCAAGAAAAGCTTTCTAAAGCATTAAGCAAAAACAAGAACTTCAAGAAAATGTGAAAATGCTTAAGCAAGAATTTAATGCAAAGGAATCAAAACTCTTGAGAGACTTTTCTAATCGAAAACTTTGAAAAACAAACTTGAAAACAAGTTGTACATACAAGGAAACACCATTGATTTGCTCACATGATCACTAAGCATAGAGTTCTAAGCGATAAGCATAGTGTTCCCATTATAGATAAACCCAACCACAGTGCGGAAGATAGCAAAAGCGACTCAAAGTGTGATCTATGATGGCAATGAGATTCTTAAACCTAGACAAAAACCTAGTTGCGTTGAGTGCACGAGGATGATAAGAAACTAGATGAAATCACTAGGGAGAAGATGAATAAGAAACTAAATGATCCTAAATGCAAAGAAAAAAAAATTATCACTCCTCATGACTACAAGAAGGAAAAGCTGGTTTCCTTGAACAAGTTTAAGCCTCGAGACATTGACTCCCGAACAAGTTTTACGGAAAATGGATTTAGATAAGCGAGAAAATTTGAAAATATTGTTGAAACAAACCCTCCCTTTGGAAAATGCCTAGAAGCATTGTGTATCCTCTAATACACCAATGCATCTCGTTCCTAGAACAATTGCCACTAAAAGCAAGACCTTAATTAGCCAATATGTTATATTTCAACTATTTGTTGATTTTGAGAAAACTTGCAAGAAAAGGATCACACCAGCTTGGTATAGCGAAGGAGAAAGGGTTTTGAACAAATGAAAGAATGTTATTTAAGCGAGGTCATGCCTTTCTTTAAACTTCTAAAGATCACTTTGAGAGTCTTAAAAGGGATAGAAAGCGATATTAAGGGAATGGAAAAGGAATTTGATGCAATGATTGTTGAAGTTAGTGACTATGGCGTGCACTAAAATATAATGAGATTGAGAGGAAGAACTTGCATACATTAAATGAGACTCTTATTCTTGAATGTGTTGCTCAAGATGTGTTTTCAACTGCTTCAAATTGCTCTATTAATGCTTCCCAATTTCATGAACTATCTGTTGCCACGAAAGTCTCTCATGATCGTGTCATTGAGCTTGAAAAACTAATTCTAAACTAAGCGAGAAAATTGAGCGGATGATCACGACAATTTGGTTAAACATTTTTCTAAACTAGAGGTTGAGCATTTTAATTTACAACTAAAATATCAACATCTTAAAGAAAATGTCAAAACTTCAAATATCAAGACATCCTCGGATGCTCGAGTTTGATGCGGTTTTCAAATTAACAAGCGTGATGAGCAGATTCAAGCTCATTGCAACACGATCGAGAAAGTTGAAAGCCCAATCTCTCAATTAAAGGGTCAAGCGAACAATATGACGGGCTCCCAAATGCCTCCTCCTTTAGACTCTCAGTTTCTCAAGCGTTTCATCTTCAAAACCTAGTAAATGCATTACAAAAGGAAAATGAAAGTTTTCTAGAAGAAAATGAAAAGTTAAGCGTCATTTCAATGAGTTATTTGAATCAATAAAGGTCACTCGTAACAAAATAACGAACAAATAGCTTCATTGCAAAAGGAAATTGAGAATCGAAGAGTCGGGTAAAGGGAAAATGCCTATGACCAATGGGAGAATGGTGTATCAAGGTTCACTCTTGTAATAAATATGCTTTATGCGTGAATTATGTCCTCCTCATCTCGGGAACAACAAACTTCTTTGTTCAAACATACTTCTCATCCCTTAAGGATTGCTTAGAATGTCTGCGTGAGATTGTTGAAGAGGATAAGTTAGAAAACCTCATGATAATGCAATTGGACATGCATGCTTATATGCCAAACGATCTCAAGAAATCTTAGAATGCTTGATCACAATATGCCCAAAGTCATTAGGTGAGAGAGTTAATCCTTTGATTCCATGCTCGATGCCTAATGCCAAGTATGATATTCATTCGATTCCTAGTGCTTTGAATATGAACCGTAGTGTGCCTTTAAGTAGTTGATTCGGATCATCAATGCTAAGAAGAGAACTCAAGTGTACCTTCTAGGAGGAATACAAATATCGGTACTTCTAGTTTCAAGAAAGTGAACCTTAGTGTGCTGCATGTAGTTCGAGATCGGCACATCTAAGCGGTGATGCAAAGAGTAGTAAAACCAACTAATGTTCCCATTCCTCTACAGGGGTGTCGGTGACATTAAAGGGAGCGGTCAAAGTCTCAAGACAATACAAGGAATGATAGGACCTCATGAAGCTAAGAATGTGCCTTTGGAAAAGAGTAGAAGAACAGTCTAGGAACTTTAAGTTTGAATCGAATAAAGCGAATCGTGTTGATTCTAGTATTAGCCTTAGGCGTCTTGTAATTAATTGAATTCGATACTATTTGCAAACCTTGTATTGATGTCTTGAAATTACATCTCTAATCATGAATGTGGTGTTAATGCTACGCCTAATGATGCTAATTGTCCGATTAATATTGTTAATGCTAAAACTCATGCTAAGAAGGCTAAAAGGCAAAAGCGAAAGAAAGTTAGAAAGCGGTGGAAACCCACGGAAGAACATTCGATAAAATAGGCTATTATTGGATACACATTGGTCATAAGACTAATCGAGATAATGCCCACTAGAAAATGGATGCCTCTTGGTAGAACTATTCCCTTAAGAAGTGATCACTGCTGTGAGCAGGGCTATCTGAGACACTAATCTTGCATCTATTCACAATGATTCCATTGCCTCATTTTACGATATGAATGCTTCTATTTACGATGTGGGTGTTCCAACCATTATTACTAACCAAATGGAACCCATTCTTGCATGGGGATCCCAATTATCGATTATCCATTCTTATGCATGTTCAGCTGCGGATCGTTCAAATCGTTACGTGGTACACGGACTCAGTTGTTCCAAGCATATATTTGGCGACGGTCACGGCTCATGAACCGTGAGCAAATTCATCGGGGCTATTAGATTCGGGAATGATCATTTGGTGCTATTATGGGTTATGGAGACTATGTTGTTGGAAAAAGTGTTATCTCGAGTTTACTATGTAGAAGGTCTTGGTCACAATTTGTTCTCTGTTGGTCAATTCTGCGATTCGGATCTAAGTAGCCTTGAAAAACATACACCTTCGTTAGAGAACTTGATGGTAAGGAACTTTTAAGAGGCTCACGAGGTTCAAATCTATACACCATCTCCATCGAAGATATGATGAAGTCTTCTCCAATTTGCTTCTTGTCAAAGGCTTCTAAAACAAAGTCATGGTTATGGCATCGTCGTCTCAATCACACGAACTTGGCACCATCAATGATCTCACCAAAAGGACTTAGTTGTAGGTTTACCTAGACTCAAGTCGAAAAGGATCATCTTTGTTCGACATGTCAATTGGGAAAAAGCAAAAGTATGCCCATAAACCCAAACCTATTAACTCATCACTTGAAGTTCTTCATATGATTCATATGGATTTATGTGGACCAATGAGGTGCGAGAATATCTTTGGGAAGAAATATGTGTTAGTTGTGGTTGATGATTACTCTAGATTCACAGGTCAAGTTCTTAAGGACAAAGGATGAAACTCGATATCATCATCAAACTCATCAAGCAGTGCGAGTTCGACTTAACAAAACCGTCGAATTATCGAGCAGATAATGGGCGGGTTTGTCAACAAACAACTTAGTGAATTCTATGAAAGCGTTGGAATCGACCATCAAAGAAGTGTTCCACGAACTCCTCAGCGAGCGGTGTAGTTGAAAGGCGAAATCGAACTCTTGTTGAAGCCGCTAGAACAATCTTGATTTACTCAAAGGTTCCAATGTTTCTCGGGTGAAGCAATTGCCCTGCATGCTACACACAAAATCGTTCTCGATTCACCTTGTTCATGGAAAAACTCCATATGAACTTGTCCACAACGAAAACCTAATCTCTCTTTCCTTCGTGTGTTTGGTGCATTGTGTTATCCAACTAATGAGGTCAAGACTTAGGCAAACTTAGGGCTAAAGGCGACATTGGAGTATTTGTAGGATATGCACCAAACAAAAGGGATACTGAATCTACAACAAAAGAACCCGAAATATCATGGAAACAATTCACGTTCGTTTGATGGTGACCGGTCAAATGGCTCTGGACACTCCACTCGGGACCCGCACTTCAAAAGCAGTCCCATTGGTTCATCCCTTGTTCCAAACTCCTCTCAAGAAACTCCATATGTACCTCCATCGAAGATGATTTAAAGAAATTGTTTGATCCTATGTTTGATGAACTTTATGATTCAAGTACTAATGAGGTGTTGATCCCTACAACAGAGGATGCTCATATTCACGTGAATGAAGTCAATCCTCGGTCTCAATATCGTTAAGTCAAGAAGCGCCTCTGCGATCCTTCCGTCTCATCAACAAATCATCATTCTTCAAATGTACATCATGGAGCTGTTTACGGCATCAATGATGAAGTTAATCCCTTTGCTACTCACGAAGATGCTCCATTTGAAAACATATTTGCTCTGAATCATCATCGAACCATCTTCTTGAGGAGACATCGACTCTGCTACCTCGGTCCCTCAACAAGCGCCACATGAACACCTTAGAAAATGGACTCACGATCATCCACTAGACAACATCATTGGAAATCCCTCTCGTCTGTATCAACACGGAAACAACTTGCAACCGATGCCTTATGGTGCTTCTTCAACTCCGTACTATCTAAGATCGAACCAAAGATGTTAAAACCGCCATGAATGAAGATAGGCGGTTCAATGCCATGCAAGATGAAATTCATGAGTTTGATCGACTTGATGTATGGGAGTTAGTACACGCTCGAGGCGTGCTATGATTATTGCTCTTAAATGGATCTTCAAAGTGAAACTTGATGAGCATGGTGATGTGTTGAAGAACAAGGCTCGATTAGTTGCTAAAGGATACCGTCAAGAGGAGGTATTGACTTTGAAGAATCTTTTGCTCGGTTGCTCGAATCGAGGCAATCGAATCTTCGGCTAATCTTGCTAGTAAGAACATGGTAGTCTATCGGATGGATGTAAAGGCGGCATTTACGAGCGGAGATCTTAAAGAAGTCGTCTCGTCGGTAACTGAAGGATTTGTGAATCAAGAGCATCCTACTCACGTTTATCGTTTGAAGAAGGCTCTTTACGGTTTAAAGCAAGCTCCAGGGCATGGTATGATACAACATCAAAGTTTCTTCTATCTACGGATTTAGCAAAGGCGATTGATCCTACATTGTTCACCGGAAGTCGAGCAAACATTTAATTCATGTTCAAATTTATGTTGATGATATTATTTTTGCCTCGGCGGACCCAATGGAATGTGATCGTTTTCTAATGAAATGAGTTCAAAATTTCAAATGTCAATGATGGGACAAATGTCATTTTCTTGGGATTACAAATTTCACAAAGTCCGGAGGCATTTTCATAAATCAATCTAAATATGCAACAGAGATCTTAAAGAAATTTGGATTTGATTCAAGTGACCTGTTGACACCCCATGATTGATCGAACCAAACTAGATGAGGACCACTCGGGGATCATGATTGACCAAGCGAAATATCGTAGTATGATTGGATCACGATGTACCTCACTTGCTAGTAGACCGACATCTTGTTCATTTGTTTGCATGTGTGCTAGATACCGAGCTAAGCCTACTAAAAGCACCTTGAAGCGATTAAGCGGGTCTTCGGTATCTCAAGGAACCATCAATATGGGTCTTTGGTACCGAAGGACACGGTATGTCACTAACGGCCTATCGAGATCTTGATCATGCGAGTTGTCAAGATACACGTCGAAATGCGTGCGGAGGTGCTCGGTTTTGGGTGATAAGCTTGTGAGTGGTCTTCAAAAAGCAAATGAGTACTTCTATTTCCTCTCTGAGGTGAATACATAGCCATGTCATCTGTTGTGCTCAAATCTTATGGATGAGATCTCGATTATCGACTATGGCTTTGAATTCAACAAAATCCCTTTGTCTTGTGATAATAAAGTGCTATTGCTCTCTCATGCAACAACGTTCAACACTCAAGAGCAAAGCATATCGACATTCGACATCATTTCATCGGGGAACAAGTGGAAAAAGGTGTGGTGGAACTCTATTTTGTGAGGTGCGAATATCGGTTAGCGAGACATCTTCACCAAAGCTCTTCCAAGAGAGCGTTTTGAGTTTATTCTTCCGTCTTGGCTTAAAAGCCTTCAACGAAACACTCAAGCGTCTTGAGGAGGAAGGCGAGGAGTAAAGGTCTATCTTCATCTATCTCTTGTATATATCTATTCGAAAAACAAAATACAAAATTATAAAACCTTCAAAAATCAAATAGAAAAATATAAAACTTTCAAAATCCATAAAAATTTGAAAAATTCGAAAAATCTTCAAAAAATATTGTCATTTTGTCATGTTTCTCTCGATTCGATTATATCTACGGTCTTGTTGTTGTCATTCAAAGAATGACACGGGACTTTAGATATTGTTCGAATTTTTATTATTTAAAAAAAAAAAAAAAAAATCAAAAAAAAATCAAAAATATTTTTGGGAGAAAGAGAAACAATGGTTTATTGTCATTTTAGAGCAATAACCGGTTTTAAAAGAAAAACGAGCCATGTTTTACCATGTTTTCAAATTCCATGCTCGATTCTATAAACATTTATCTGCTTGAAAACTAAATGCTTTAAAAAATAACTCGGTCTCTATTTTTGATAATCATCGGGACTTATTTGTCAAAATCTCTATCTCTCAATCAACAACCTATGTCATTGATTGAGGGAGAATGATTTTAATTAAATTAAAAAGTTATTTGGCATTCAATTGTTTTCAAAAGATATTCATGCATGTTTTATCAATGGAGTTTAAAGTCTTAAAATCCGATCCGTTATCGATTAAAACGCTTTCATAATCAAGTCACAATTCCCTTAAAAGCTTTCAAAATCAATTTAAATCAATAAGAGATCACAAATCTCAAATGATTTGATAATTGTGATCGGGGAGAATGTGTGATTTAAATTGGTTTAAAGCGATAATTCGGTAAATGGTTTCATAAGGATGTACATGCTATCCTTCCCACATGTGACAAACGATTTCAAATTTTCCATGCACATGTTGAGGGGAGCATCTATCTTAAAACCTATGATTTGAAACGTGATCAACTTATCTCAATGTGCGGTTCCTCTAGTATGTGCAAAACTCTTTTCAAATCTCGAGGCACATATTGAGGGGAGCAAACTTATGAAAACCTCATCCTTCACGGAAATGCTTTATCTTCTTGATTTGATCGGGGAAGTGATGTTGATATCTTTAGAAAATGGTAATCAAAGTAAATTCTTCCTCTTGCCTCCGTGTGCAAAACGATTTCAAACATTTGATGCACATGTTGAGGGAGCACTTGTTCTAAAATATCAAAAACAATTCGGTGCAAAATGTTTTGATAATATATCACAAGTATCGGATTGATTTTCAAATGGTTTTCAATTGGTTCCATATGGAAGATGAACAATACCAAATAGACCGACCAACTTTACTTTATGTACGGTGATATAAGGATGATAAGGTTAGGTATTGGTTCCCATGATCCGCGAGAGGGAGGGATCTACCGAGGACAATCCACTAGTTAGTGTAGAAGTCCTTAGGTATGATGATAAAGGAGAAAAAATGAGATATGGGAAGAGTGCGGACTGAGGCGAGCTAGTCTTGGAATAAACCCAACAAGGTTCTAGCTATGAAGTCTCGGTAAGCTTGAAGGGTTGAAGAATTAAAAAGAATTGAATGAGAAAGGGTGAAAACAAATAGCCCTCCATTTATTCAACCTTAGAGGCGAAACGGGTTCAATTCATATACTCTTGATGGTAACATCGGTATTGAAGACAAGGCGTCATGGACCCGGTGGCCTTGCACTTCAACTTTCAAACCACTCAAGTTCCTCTTAAAGGACTTGTTTCATTCTCACGGGAACCGACATTATCTATCGACTTTCTCTTAGAGATTGTTGATATTGAAGAAGGAGACCCTCTCCCTAGTCTCGATACAGGATCCAAATATGCACAAATTGAGTCTAGAGCCACGAGATCATCAATAAATCTCATTAGGACACTTTCAATGAAGACTCTCTTTTCACACAATGTGGAAGAGATTATATCTTGAGTCCTCGCATTATCCTTGTGGTATTGCGGAACATCCGAGTGATATGTGAACATATTCACAATGAAGATGGAAAACCTTCGGAGCCAACATCAAACAAGCTCTGGTAGGTGGCATGTGAGATCTATTATATAGATCAACCATGTGACAAGCGAGCAGAAACAATGGGCGATTCAATCTCTTGAATCAATCACAGTTCGAGTTATGGATTGCGGATACCTTTGAAAAACCGGTCTTTGTGCTTAACAACTCTTTTCTTTAGCACATCGACCGTGTACTCATTTTCAAACCAAAGGTGTTTTATGATTGATAATTGATCTTCAATAAAACCTTCATTGTATTGCAAAAACAATTTCTATTGAGCAATACGATTGTTTTCAAATCTCTTTTCATCAATCGGTGGACTTAAAATTATTTGGTTCACTCACTCCGTGTTGTCTTCTTTGAGATGTTCGGTTTGAGAACGACTAGAAGCATTGCGAAACCACATCAAGGAAATTCTTGAATTATACACGATCACAGGCGGTACATGTCTTGATCAGCGAGGAACCGTGGGCGTGTACCTCAATTCAACGAAAGTGATCAAAGACACTTTCGTGCGATTTATTACTAGCTGTTGTATGCGGTGCGCACCGGCGTTTGCGGTGATCGAATGAAGCGGTCAATCCATAGCCGCATGCTCACTTAACACATTCAACTCAAAAGAAATCATGATTAGTGCATCAATGACTCGATATTTTCACTCCATGCTTACGCTATCTTGAATCAGCGATGCTGCTGCCAATATCTTGAATCAACGAAAGCTTCCGCTACTCGATGAGAAGATATCATGATCGAAATGTGAGCATGTCGGTCCTAAAGTCACAACATCACATAATACCAACACCACAATGGATGTCTCGAGATTTTTATAGTGATGATCTCAAAAGTGGCTCAAAATTATTATCACGTGGATCGGTAAAGACCTCCACTTGGGTAACCAAACATGCAATGTGAAGAATCAATGACTACGAGCTTAGGAGCAAAGTACTACATCAAGAATGCAAGAACAATTGTTAATGTAATATCTATTTGTATTCAATGTAATTTTGGTACATGATTGAGGTGACCTCCTTAGGGAGATTGTTAGGAATTAGAAATTCCGGTATTAAAGTCGGTCACCTCAAGTATATGTAATCGTTAGGAAGCTCGTAGTCGTAGTTCTTTTAAGTTAAGTAGTATTTAGTTAAGTAACACCGTGGAGGACAGACGGGTCTTTACCAGCTGTATGCACGATCCACGACCGATGTGTGGCGATTTATGTAAGACTATAAATACTCTCTACCTCCCAAGGTAGAGTTGGAACTCATAATAATATCTTTCACTTTCTCTCACTAAGTTCCCTAAACCTCTAACTTTCTCTCTAGAACTCCATTCATCGCCACTTTGTGTTATGGTTTGATGTGTATGTGAAAACTAATATCCTACAGCCCTTATTTGATCACTTTTGTATCCGTTATTACTTAATATCGTTCCTTTTCACTTTTAGGTCTCTTGAAGGCAAATTCTGGAATGGCACTTATTTGGACGAAAAGGCGCGAATATCTGAAGAAAATGGCCAAAGTAAAGAATCGAGACACTCAAGTTCTTTGAAACACAAGGGGCCGCGTCAGTGTTATCTGCGACGCCGTCGGAGCACATGTCGTGACGATCTGATAGCTAAATTGCTTATTTACAAGTGACGTGTCGAGCTTTAAAAGAGTAGGTCGTCGCAACTCGGGCGGCCTAGATTTGATCGAGGCAGCGTCGAGAGGCGAAGGGACGGCGTCACAAGCATAAGGTGACACCGTCGCAATACTAACGTGGCCAAGGCGAAACTCTAATATGGCGACCGGCGTCACAAATTAATAGGTGACGCCGACGCGAATGTAATCTTATATATAGAATCCGAATTTTTAGTTTTCGGTGTGTAGTCTTTTGGAGTAAAACGTAAACCAGACCAAGGGCGTCTTGTACAGTATTTTAGGGTTTCAAACCCTATCTTACATCAAGATAAGTGTTTTACTTCATTAATTAAATTATGTCTTCAATTATTTGTGTGTATGCTTGCATGTTCTCCATGTCCGGCTAATTTACTTGTGTGTTTGCATAGGGAATATGAAACTTAATTATTGAATATTGATTGGTTGTCTCTTATCTTAATTGTTAATGATCTAGTAATGCGATAGGTCATTCGTTGTGTAGTTAATGCTTGATTAATCTTTGTGAACCTTAGACTATAACACCTAGAGTAGTTGTAGGTTAAACCATCCAAAGAGTACCTTAGAGTTAGAGTTTATAAATCCTAGAGATTTTGTAGACGAGACCCTTTGGTAGTTTCAAAGAGTTAGGGATAAACGCATACCCTACGACCTTAGACACACAGCGCAACTAAGAATAAGGGCGTGGCAATTCAACCATCAATAGGAGATAATTAAGGAGTAATAAAACCTAAGTAAACACATCATAAACCATCATACGAGCACACAATAATTAGACATAGACTACCCTCACCTTAGTTAATTAGATAATTAGATAGTAGAGTAATCGGTGAAATACCAACCCCCAAATCGAAACCCCGAGATTCGTACCTTTCCATTTCCTAAAAAATATAAAAGATAAAAATAATCTTCCTCAACCCCAACCTTAGCGTAGTAACCTCTCACTAGCATTCCTATTCCCTGAGAGAACGATATCAATTCCGTGGCTTACCCTAATACTACACTACAACGATTAGGTTCACTTTGCCTGGGGTGTTGAAAAACTTGCTCGACGAAAAGGAAGTTCCTTTGACCCCGAACGACGCGTGTAGCGTTATCATCATCGCCAACGCTTGCCTTCCATTTCTTGGATCCGGAGTTCCGATGTCCGCTTCTACTATTTGTACTTTCAGAGAGCTCACCTATCTTCCTCGAATGTGCCCTATTGTTTCCATGACTCTTAGAGTTAGGTTTTGTTTTTCGCGAGAAGGAGCTATGATAATAGCTTTTCCCCTTCTTTGGGAGCTGTGGCGAGTTGATCGTCTGGGATCTTCAGAATACATTGAGATGCTCTTTTCCGTCTCTCCCAACCTGTGGAATACACCTTTGCGTAGCATTTTAAACACCGCCTCTCATTCCACATCTTCCTTTCTCGGCGATCTAGACCGAATGTGCCTCCGGTCCTTCTTGTGCGTCTCGGTGTTCCTTAGACTAGGGCTTTTGTCTCAAATCTCTCCTTCCTTTCAGCGTTCCCGACCCGAAACCTTGTGGTACTTTGCGGAAGTCAAGCCGAGTTTTTATTGCATCCAACGCTTTGGCTCTTTCTTTCTGCTTCCGGACTTTCTCTGTCACAACTGGTAAAATCTGGTCGTAATACTTGTCGCAGTATCTCTTGAGGGTTGCGTCGGATGCGGGTCCCTCAAGTTCCACCAGAGATGTATCACCTTCCCTTTCCAACACATTCCGCGCGACGGATGCAAAGGCGGGAATCGGTCCAGGCCGATTGCTCATGGTGAGTATTTTTCGAGAACGCAGTTGTGTACTGGTCCCACGAATGGTGGTAACTTGTTAGTACAAAAAGTGTGACGGGTTATATTGAGTATGTATGATGCTTGTTGGATTGGGCCGACAAGGTATTGATGGGCTAATCTTGTACAAATCCAAGTGATTGAGTGAATCCCTGAACAAGTGAGAGTAAACCGTTAGCCTTACCGTGGGACGGACCACGATTAAACTCCGGCGCGAGAGTAAGTATACATTCTTGTCAGAGATAATAAGAGTGTATGATTATGAGAGAGAAAGTTGTACCTTGTAAGAGAGTTAGAACCCCTTTTATAGGCGAGGCTCACTGCTAGGGTTTCCTAACAACTCGCATATAAAAGTTAGTGGCCGGAGTGGGAACCTTGTCGGGCAAGGTTCCTTAATAATCGAGAATGCGGACGCAGAATACTTTCTGCGACCAGAGGTTTGGTCCGCTAGGCATTCTGCGTGCGTCTTTAAGTCTGGACCGTAACCAATTTTGCTATTGGGCTTATTGTTGATCCAGTACTTGTGGTTGTTTTGTTGTTGGGCACGGGCCCAGAGAATATATAAACACGAAATGAGCCCAAGAGGGGCACTGCCAGACGTGCTATCGTCATCATCATTTGTATCACAGAAGGTGAAACATAACCTTTTATGTGCATTAGGTTATCTCCAACCATGCTATGCAAATCATCATTTTTATAGTTGAAGAATGAAGTATCAAAACTCATCTTCAACCATGCTTTAGATTTGAATTTTTAAGCATTGCTCAAATTCCTCCATATTTAAAGGATTACTAGTTATCCTCCAAATATATTATTGTTAAATTATAATACGTTTGATTTTTTATTGGACTATTAGTTGAGGGGTTGAAATCCTTTAAAAAGGGACTAACTTTAAAAAGTTAGAAAGCCTATGAGCTATTGTCATGTGTCCCCACCCACTCTCTCTATTTTTTATTATTATTTTCGGTTAGGGTCAATTTGGTCCTTTTAACTCGCTTTTATAATCTACCCTAAACTTCAAACGTAAATATTTTTCAAACGACCAACTTTTACAAAAAATCGATTTCACCATAATTTTTCAAATTCAATTCTTTTTAATTTGGTATGCCTTTTGATATATAAATCACAACATTTATTTTTAACTTTTTAAGTGGGTGTTGATTTTCTTGAAATTTTTGACATTTTCGGCTATAATTTTATCTAGTTTAAAGGCCGAATTATGCAAAACTCAAAACACGAAAGTTTTAGCTTTTAGCCATTCTTTACCCAGAAATTTGAATCACTCAAATCTAATATGATATGAGCGAGATATCGTACGTTAAAGACGGTGTTAGTCATATTTAGTGCACACAAAGTGTTTGATAAAATGCCTAAAAAAGATTTTTCTTATAAAAGTACATTTAAATGCACTAATTAGTGTACCACAATACATCTTTTGTTATTTTTGTTATTTTAACTTTTTTAACTGATGAACAAACACTTAATGATGAACAAACTAACTGATGAACAACAAGCAACTAATAAACTGATGAACACTGTTACCATAACTGATGAACATTGTGATTTTTTAGACAACTGATGAACATTATAATTTGTATTTATTGATGAACAATATTTTTTATTGATGAACAAATGAATTCATTTATTGATGAACAAATGAAAATCTATTTTCATTGATCAACAACACTTTTTATTGATGAACAATACTTTCTATTAAAGAACGAAATATAAGATGAACAATGTTTTTTTTTTACTTATGAACATTGTCATAAAACTGTTGAATAAAATTAAAGAGAACTAATGAACAATTTTTTTTATTGATGAACAAATATTTTTTATTTATGAAAACATGAATATCACTTTTTATTGATAAACACTTTCTATTAATCAACAAAATATACGATGAACAATGTTTTTTTATTGATGAACATTGTGATGTAAGTGATGAACAAAATTAAAGAGAATTGATGAACAACTTTTTTTATAAATGAACAACATTTTTTATTGATGAACGCTACGTTTTTTGTTAGAATACTGATGAACAACATGACTAAATGATGAACATTAATCTAACTAGAAGTTAAAAAGACATCTTTATCTTTTAAAGTACCGGTTTAGTGGTATTATCTCAAATATTATACGGCAAAATAATAGCAATGAATAAAATTAAACCAAATATTATAATGTGATGTTATTTTATATTACAAAAGCGATGAACAATTAGGTAAACCAAAAGAAAAGCATTACGGAGTATTTTAAAACAAACACTCAAAACTCATGTCACTAAAAGTTTCTTACAAAATCAATAAACTTTAGAAAGCTTAAAAAAAGGAAAAGCACGATCAAATCCTCATAAAACCCGTGGTCCCATGTGACAATTACAACTCTTCACACACCGATTAATCCCCACCTTCTTAGCATCTCAACTCTTTTCACCGTCACCGTTACTTAACACCTAAAAATTTATTATTAGGTTGTTTTTTTCATCAGTTAGTGTCGGTTGTTTTTCAACTTGTTTTTGTTCATCAGTTAGTGTCGATTGTTTTTCAACGTATTTTTGTTCATCAGTTATTGTTTTTTGTTCATCAGTTAGTGCTAATTATTACTCATCATGTTTTTATCATTAAATATTATTCATCGGTTATTGTTCATTAGAAGTATGTCTTGTTCATCAGTTAATACTAACTGATGAATGAGGTTAACTAATGAATAAAAACTAACTAGTGATATTGATGAACACAAATAAAATGGAAAGACAGGTGATGAACAAAATCTCGTTTTGATGAACAGAAGTATGTCTTGTTCATCAGTTAATATTGTCCTTCACCTCATCAGTCTTGAACAAGATTATTAATGAACAAAGACTAATTGATGAACAATACTAACTGATGAACAAAGACTAACTGATGAACAAAGATTAACTGATGAACAAAACATACATTTCTTTAAGAAAATTAACGGTTAAAAAACCCCACTTTTTAATAAAAGGATTAATAATGCGTTGTGGAAAAAAAATTAGAGCATTTGACGCAATTTTAACACTAAAAATCTAAGCTAGACATTTCATCAAACACCTTGTTTGCAAATAAAATATGAGTAAAACTTCATCTTTAACGGGTGATATCTTACTCATATGACATGGGATTCGAGTGATTCAAATGTACCTTTTTGAGGGGTCGTTTAAGCCCTTATTTGATCACTTTTGTATCCGTTATTACTTAATATCGTTCATTTTCACTTTTAGGTCTCTTGAAGGCAAATTCTGGAATGACACTTATTTGGACGAAAAGGCGGATATCTGAAGAAAATGGCCAAAGTCAAGAATCGAGACACTCAAGTCTTTGAAACACAAGGGGCGTCGGTGTTATATATGATGCCGTGGGCACATGTTGTGACGATCTGTAGAGCAAATTGCTTATTTACAAGTGGCGGTGTCGAGGCTTTAAAAGAGTAGGTCGTCGCAACTCGGGCGGCCTAGATTTGATCGAGGCGGCGCCGAGATCAAAGGGACGGTGTCACAAGCATAAGGTGGCGCCCGTCAAAGACTAACGTTGCCTAGACGAAACTCTAATAACGGTGACCCGGCGGCGTCACAAATTAAAGGTGGCCGTCGCGAATGTAATCTTATATATAGAATCCAATTTTTAGTTTTCGGTGTGTAGTCTTTTGGGTAAAACCTAAACCGAACCAAGGTTGTCTTGTACAGATTTTAGGGTTTCAAACCCTATCTTACATCAAGATAAGTGTTTTACTTCATTAATTCAATTATGTCTTCAATTATTTGTGTGTATGCTTGCATGTTCTCCATGTCCGGCTAATTTACTTGTGTGTTTCCTTAGGGAATATGAAACTTAATTATTGAATATTAATTGGTTGTCTCTAATCCTAATTGTTAATAATCTAGTAATGCGATAGGTCATTCGTTGTGTAGTTAATGCTTGATTAATCTTTGTGAACCTTAGACTATAACACCTAGAGTAGTTGTAGGCTAAACCATCCAAAGAGTACCTTAGAGTTAGAGTTTATAAATCCTAGAGATTTTGTAGACGAGACCCTTTGGTAGTTTCAAAGAGTTAGGGATAAACGCATACCCTACGACTTTAGACACACAACGCAATTAAGAATAAGGACGTGACAATTCAACCATCAATAGGAGATAATTAAGGAGTAATAAAACCTAAGTAAACACATCTTTAAACCATCATACGAGCACACAATAATTAGACATAGACTACCCTCACCTTAGTTAATTAGATAATTAGATAGTAGAGTAATCGGTAGAGATACCAAACCCCCAAATCCAAACCCCGAGATTCGTACCTTTCCATTTCCTAAAAAATATAAAAAGATAAAAAATAATCTTTCTCAACCCCAACCTTAGCGTAGTAACCTCTCACTAGCATTCCTATTCCCCTAGAGAATGATATCAATTCCCGTGGCTTACCCTAATACTAAACTACAACGATTAGGTTCACTACCTAGGGTGTTGAAAAACTTGCTCGACGAAAAGGAAGTTCCTTTGACCTCGAACGACGCGTGTAGCGTTATCATCATCGCCAACGCTTGCCTTCCGTTTCTTGGATCCAGAGTTCCGATTTCCGTTTCTACTATTTCCACTTTCAGAGAGCTTACCTATCTTCCTCGAATGTGCCCTATTGTTTCTATGACTCTTAGAGTTAGGTTTTGTTTTTCGCGAGAAGGAGCTATGATAATAGCTTTTCCCATTCTTTGGGAGCTGTGGCGAGTTGATCGTCTGGGATCTTCAGAATACATTGAGATGCTCTTTTCCCTCTCTCTCAGCCTGTGGAATACACCTTTGCGTAGCCTTTTAAACACCGCCTCTCGTTACACATCTTCCTTTCTCGGCGATCTAGACCGAATGTGCCTCCGGTCCTTCTTGTGCGTCTCGGTGTTCCTTAGACTAGGGCTTTTGTCTCAAATCTCTCCTTCCTTTCAGCATTCCCGACTCGTAACCTTGTGGTACTTTGCGGAAGTCAAGCCGAGTTTTTATTGCGTCCAACGCTTTGGCTCTTTCTTTACCTTCGGACTTTCTCTCTGTCAAAATCGGTAAAACTGTAATACTTGTCGCAGTATCTCTTGAGGGTTGCGTCGGATGCGGGTCCCTCAAGTTCCACCAGAGATGTATCACCTTCCCTTTCCAACACATTCCGTGCGACGGATGCAAAGGCGGGAATCGGTCCAGGCCGATTGCTCATGGTGAGTATTTTTCGAGAACGCAGTTGTGTACTGGTCCCACGGATGGTGCCAACTTGTTAGTACAAAAAGTGTGACGGGTTATATTAAGTATGAATGATGCTTGTTGGATTGGGCCGACAATGTATTGATGGGCTAATCTTGTACAAATCCAAGTGATTGAGTGAATCCCTGAACAAGTGAGAGTAAACCGTTAGCCTTGTCAGAGATAATAAGAGTGTATGATTATGAGAGAGAAAGTTGTACCTTGTGAGAGAGTTAGAACCCCTTTTATAGGCGAGGCTCACTGCTAGGGTTTCCTAACAACTCGCATGTAAAAGTTAGTGGCCGGAGTGGGAACCTTGTCGGGCAAGGTTCCTTAATAATCGCGGATGCGGACGCAAAATACTTTCCGCGACCAGAGGTTTGGTCCGCTAGGCATTCCGCGTGCGTCTTTGAGTCTGGACCGTAGCCAATTTTGCTATTGGGCTTATTGTTGATCCAGTACTTGTGGTTGTTTCATTGTTGGGCCTGGGCCCAGAATATGTAGAGCACGAGCTAAGCCCAGTAGGCCTGCTGTACGTGCTATACGTCATCATCATTTGTATCACAAGAAGGTGAAACATAACCTTTTATGTGCATTAGGTTATCTCCAACCATGCTATGCAAATCATCATTTTTTTATAGTTGAAGAATGAAGTATCAAAACTCATCTTCAACCATGCTTTAGATTTGAATTTTTTTAAGCATCGCTCAAATTCCTCCATATTTAAAGGATTACTAGTTATCCTCCAAATATATTATTGTTAAATTATAATACGTTTGATTTTTTATTGGACTATTAGTTGAGGGGTTGAAATCCTTTAAAAGGGGACTAACTTTAAAAAGTTAGAAAGCCTATGAGTTATTGCCATGTGTCCCCACCCACTCTCTCTATTTATTCTTATTATTTTCGGTTAGGGTCAATTTGGTCCTTTTAACTCGCTTTTTATATTCTACCCTAAACTTCAAACGTAAATATCTTTCAAACGACAAACTTTTACAAAAAATCGATTTCACCATAATTTTTCAAATTCAATTCTTTTTAATTTGGTATGCCTTTTGATATATAAATCACAACATTTATTTTTAACTTTTAAGTGGGTGTTGATTTTCTTTAAATTTTTGACATTTTCGGCTATAATTTTATCTAGTTTAAAGGCCGAATTATGCAAAACTCAAAACACGAAAGTTTTAGCTTTTAGCCATTCTTTACCTAGAAATTTGAATCACTCAAATCTAATATGATATGAGCGAGATATCGTACGTTAAAGATGGTGTTAGTCATATTTAGTGCACACAAAGTGTTTGATAAAATGCCTAAAAAAGATTTTTCTTATAAAAGTACATTTAAATGCACTAATTAGTGTACCACAATACATCTTTTGTTATTTTTATTATTTTAACTTTTTAAGCGATGAACAAACTAAGCGATGAACAACAAGCAACTAATAAAGCGATGAACACTTTGTTACCATAAGCGATGAACATTGTGATTTTTAGACAACTGATGAACATTATAATTTGTATTTATTGATGAACAATATTTTTATTGATGAACAAATGAATTCATTTATTGATGAACAAATGAAAATTTATTTTCATTGATCAACAACACTTTTATTGATGAACAATACTTTCTATTAAAGAACGAAATATAAGATGGACAATGTTTTTTTTTTTTTTTTTTTTTTTACTTATGAACATTGTCATAAAACTGTTGAATAAAATTAAAGAGAACTAATGAACATTTTTTTTATTGATGAACAAATATTTTTTATTTATGAAAACATGAATATCACTTTTTATTGATAAGCACTTTCTATTAATCAACAAAATATACGATGAACAATGTTTTTTTATTGATGAACATTGTGATGTAAGTGATGAACAAAATTAAAGAGAATTAATGAACAACTTTTTTTATAAATGAACAATATTTTTTATTGATGAACGCTACGTTTTTTGTTAGAATACTGATGAACAACATGACTAACTGATGAACATTAATCTAACTAGAAGTTAAAAAGACAGCTTTATCTTTTAAAGTACCAGTTTAGTGGTATTATCTGCAAATATTATACGGCAAAATAATAGCAGCTGAATAAAATTAAACCAAATATTATAATGTGATGTTATTTTATATTACAAAAACTGATGAACAATTAGGTAAACCAAAAAGAAAAGCATTACGGAGTATTTTAAAAACAAACACTCCAAAACTCATGTCACTAAAAGTTTCTTACAAAATCAATAAACTTTAGAAAGCTTAAAAAAAAGGAAAAGCACGATCAAATCCTCATAAAACCCGTGGTCCCATGTGACAATTACAACTCTTCACACACCGATTAATCCCCACCTTCTTAGCATCTCAACTCTTTTCACCGTCACCGTTACTTAACACCTAAAAAATTCATTATTAGGTTGTTTTTTCATCGATTAGTGTCGGTTGTTTTCAACTTGTTTTTGTTCATCGATTAGTGTCGATTGTTTTCAATGTATTTTGTTCATCGATTATTGTTTTTGTTCATCGCTTAGTGCTAATTATTACTCATCATGTTTTATCATTAAATATTATTCATCGGTTATTGTTCATTAGAAGTATGTCTTGTTCATCGCTTAATACTAACTGATGAATGAGGTTAACTAATGAATAAAAACTAACTAGTGATATTGATGAACACAAGTAAAATGGAAAGACAGGTGATGAACAAAATCTCGTTTTGATGAACAGAAGTATGTCTTGTTCATCAGTTAATATTGCCCATCACCTCATCAGTCTTGAACAAGATTATTAATGAACAAAGACTAATTGATGAACAATACTAACTGATGAACAAAGACTAACTGATGAACAAAGATTAACTGATGAACAAAACGTACATTTCTTTAAGAAAATTAACGGTTAAAAAACCCCACTTTTTGAATCTTACATTAATAAAAGGATTAATAATGCGTTGTGGTAAAAAAAATTAGAGCATTTGACGCAATTTTAACACTAAAAATCTAAGCTAGACATTTCATCAAACACCTTGTTTGCAACAAATATGAGTAAAACTTCATCTTTAACGGGTGATATCTTACTCATATGACATGGGATTCGAGTGATTCAAAAACTTGTGTAAAGAGTGAGCGAAAATCTATATCTTTCATATTTTAAGTTTTTCACGAATCGACATTTACGAGGGTAAAAAATAAGGATGAAATGCCTAAAAAATAAGAAAATTAATACCCATTTTATATGTAAAAAAAAGTTTTGAAATTTTTAACAAAATTTATACCAAATTAAAGAGGATTAAATTTTATAAATTATGGTGAAATCGGTTTTTTCTAAAAGTTTGTCGTTTAAGAGATACGTGCATTTGAAATTTGACGTGGAAAAAGAAAAAACGAGTCAAAAGATCATATTACCCCTGGACGAATTTTATGTATAAATTAGGGTGGGGGACACGTGTCACACTATGAATGGCTTTCTACACTTTTTAATTTTATCACACTTTGCAATAGATCCCCACTCTTAGTTGATATCTTTCAATTAATTTAATATAAAGGAAATATTTTCGAAATAGACAAGTTGCCTTATGTCACATCACTTTTCAAACATTTTTTTGGCGTGATTTTTTTAGACCGATTGCCTTGGCAACTTGCACTACCCAAGCATATGTCGCCATGTGTCCGACATGATTGTACTAAAACTGGGCAACTCAGAGCAGTTGCCCTAAAAGTACACTAGTTGCCCTATGACTGTCGCAGTTGCCTATGGTCTAGTTTCGCTCACAAAAAAAAGGTCTGAAAAGTGATGTGCCCTAAGGCAACTGATCTATTTCGAGAATTTTCCCTAATATAAATATGTTTGAAGTTAAAGTTTGGAGGACATGGTTGGAGATGAATTGTTTTTGGAGGATGAATGTAATTCAAAGATGTTCTTTTATCCTTCAAATTTTTAATTATTCAAGATGAAATCAAGTTGCAATATTTTTGTTCCGTTTTTTTTCAAATGTTTTTACATGCATATTGTACATTTGAATTACTCCTTTCATCTCAAAATTATTGTTAGAAGACAAAAATCACATACTTTAATAAAAGTGGAGCCATTTTAATTTTTAACCACTCAAATAAAATATTCTTTCACTAAATTCTCTAGTTTTTGCTTAAAAAAGAAGGTGGACAATTATTTTAAGACATCCTAAAAAGAAAATATGAACAATAATTTTGAAATGAAGGAGTATATGAATGTGAGGTGACAAATTATATTCGATTATGCATATAGGTATTTGATTTAGCTCGGGTTAGGCATATCTAGTTCAACAGGTTGTTAATTGCAAACCTAATCCCATGTTGAAAAGAAAATTGGATCATAGATTTTGATGACCGTCATCTATTGTCTAGCGTTAGGATTAAGTAAAAGTATAATTAAAATGAGAAGAATGATACACAACCGCACATTTCAAATTCACTTACAAATATAGATGCACCTCATTTTAAATTTCTCCTATTTATTTTAAAGACGTGGTGAAATTTTTCCTCATTTCAAATTTTCTTCTCACTAGATCTCTTCTTCTATTGCCTATTGATGTAAAAATCAAATTAATGTTAGCGTACATGCCAGCTTATTAGCAACACTTATGTGGAAACACACAATAAAAAATCGTTGAGACTCTCAAAACTAGTTTGATCATACAAGGAATATAAATACAACCGAAGCATGATAATTATATTAAAACATTTACAAAAACGATTTATATATAAGATATATTATGTATCAACGTTGATCAATCAGGATAAATACAAGAAATAATTATAGCATAATTATCGCAAGATTGGTAAGAACACGTACCTTTGGTGGTATGATCAATTATCGGTTGTCAACGAACGCTATTCTTAAAACCGTGTTATTATCAATTCAAATAATCACAAGACCAACAGTTAGGTCTCCAAAACGAAAACCCTCTAAGGAATGAACATCCTAACACTTTAGCAAAACCGGGATGGCTAATCCTTATCACAAGCCCTATAATTATTACTAATTAAAAAGAGGAAAAAGAACAAGTGAGAACCACCACAAACCACCACAAAATGATGGTGACAATGACTATTTTGGTTCGACTGAGCACAAGGAGAGGAAAGGAAAGTGGTTTGGTTATGTGATCATGGCTAGTAAATGAGATGATTATCTTTTCCTTATATAACATAAATACCATCAATCTTGGGAAAAACTAGAAGGGGGTTGAATAGTTTTGCCGATTTTAAAATTACTTTCAAAAACTTTAGATTCGATCTTATCTGAATTCGTATGGATGGATAGAAAGGTAAAGCAATAAGTAATGTAAGTAATGAAAGCAAGTAAAGTAAAGGATAGAAAGTAATGACACAACCGATTTATAGTGGTTCGGCTACAAGGACACCTTCCTTGCCCTACTCCACTCCTCGAGTCACCTACTCGAGAGTTCAAGCACTATGTCAACAAGCTCCTTCAACACGGCGGAGAAGCCTCACAACGTCGCTTACACGTTTTCCGGTACAAAGCTAAATACCGAGTACTTAACACGGAGGACCAAACCAACACTACTATAACACAACAACTATGTGAAATATGAAATACAAGATCTCGCTACAGAAATCTTGTGGAGGAACAAATCATTCAAGGACCCCTTGCTAGGATGACTTGTAGTATCTCGTGATCTCGCCTTTGAGAAGGACCTATATGAGAATCATAAAAAAATAAAAAATAAAAAAAATAAAAATAAAAAAAAGAACGACTATATAGATCAAGAGATCTGAGATTAGAAGAGAGAAGTAATATATGAGAGAGTTTGTAAGAAGAGGGGTGAGTAACAATGAAGAAATAGCTCACTATTTATAGGCAAGAAAACTCTACTGTTCCCCGGATCCTACGGATCCCTTACTTGAGGGATCCGTCCAGTGTAATTCTATGGATCCGTGGACGCTCCTCCTTATTTGGGTTATAGGTCATGGATCATGGGTCATGGGTCATAGACTTTGGGTCATGGGTACCTACAATAGATACAATGTATCTAGACATTGGATCATGGGTCTTGGGTTATGGGTTATGGATTTGCTCCATGGGTATGGGTCATGATTCTTGGATATTACCCATCCTAATAAACTATTACAACAAATGAATTATTACAAAAATTTTTGTTAAATGATTATATGTAAATGTTTTACAAAAAAACATGCATTCTTATAATTTTACTTATGATAACTTTTATATTTGTTATCAACAAAATACAAAGAGATCGCTAAATATGAATAAACGTTTTTACGGTTTATTTGTATTAACAATCTCCCCCTTTTTGTTGATGACAAAACATAATATTATGATGAGTAAAACTTAAGATTAGATGTATGTTTTGAAAGCATATGTAAGTTTTACTTCTTCTCCCCCTTTTTGTCGAAACAAAAAGCGAACCTAACGAAGAGATAAAGTATGGAAAAAATAGTATAATCCATGAAGCACTAACTCCCCCTTGACGGTAGCTCCCCCAAGAATTCAGCGTCAAGTGAGAAAATATAATACCTACAAAGGAAAGTTTAGTAGTAACATGTAATAAAATCTTGTATGGGACGAGAAACAAGATGGAGAGCCAATGTACGTAAACAAAGCCTTGTGATAAAATGACAAAGTGTTGTGGTATATAGGCCACATACAAAAATGTAAAAACTAAGAACAAGGTTTTTTCTTTAAAAATGACTCAAAAGAAAAAAAAAATAGAGAAAATAGTAATATCATTCCTTCCATGCTTGCATAAGGTTAATTATGGAAGTTTTGGTGGGTGATGATGTTGATGCGATCAAGGATGTGGTTAAGTATGAATCGCATCTTGTACGTTATTTCCATTACAAGTTCCCTAGTGGATTGGCAATGTTCACAATGTAAATGATGTGGGTAGTGTGTGTGGATGGTTTCCGGGTAATTTTGATTTGTGGAAGGCGGAATATGTGGTGGAAAAGTTGGAAAAGATGGATCAAAGTCCATTATGTTGGTGAGTGGTAGAATATAAGAACCTAAATGTTTTTGTAAGATAATGGGAGCTAAAGGTGGTGAAGTTGCAAGATCTTTGTAAAGTGTGTTTGGAGATGTTGGTGGTGTTAAAAAGACTAGTTCTTTTGGGTTTAAGTTGGAAGTTTGTTGAAATGATGTTGGTGGTGGACTAGACACGGGTAATGGGATTGTTTTTGGAGTCTTAAGGAGTTCCGATAGGGTGATTTTCGGTGGAGACTCGATAGGTGATGGTGGTGATGTGCTTGTTAGAGATGATGGAGGTGCTATTATGGAATCATTTGGTGGTGAATTAGTAGTTGGGTATGGACTTTTTGAAAATGGTTTGGCTAAACAACAAGGCTGGATGTTAATCCGTATGGTTTTTCTAGATTTGGGTGGTGGCACTACGAAAGGTGGTAGGATAAAGTTTTGGATTTCTTGAAGAGGATTGTTTTTACTAAGTGGTTCATCAATGTTGGAAGATCTTTTGAATGACATGATGATGATTGTTTGTGAGGTTGAGAGTGATGGATATGCAAGCATTTTGGGAACCTTATTTATAGAGAAAATAGTGCATTGTAATGAATGCTAGACCCAAAATGTGGACTAAAATCTAATGATTAGATATGAATTTAAGGCATGTGATCATGAGAACACAAGCATTAAGTAACATCTCGATTAGTGAAAGAGCTAAAATGATGAAAATATGAGGTTTATAGCCAAAGTGAGAACAATTGAAGAAATTTAGCTTACGTCCCACGGTTCCCACAGATCCGTTCCTTTAGGGAATCGTCCGCCGAAATCTTTGGGATCCGTGGTACTAGTGATCTCACGCAGCTCAAAATTTTCCTTTTGAAACATTGGTGCCTAGTGTGTGCCTATATGCAAACCATTTGGGTTGCGGTTATCTCGACTCCTAAAAAATAAGCGAAGAAGTGAAAGGCATATTATTATGTGAGAATCTCACATAATATGCTTTTTCACTCTTCGCTATTTTCTTTTTAGTAGTCGAGATAACCGAAACTCCAAATGGTTTGCATATAGGCACACACTAGGCACCAATGTTTCCAAAAGGAAAATTTTGAGCTTCCTGAGATCACCAGTACCACGGATCCCAGCATTTACACTGGACGGTTCCCTAAAGGAACGAATCCGTAGAAACCGTGGGACAGAAGCATAAATTTTCTTTTATTTTTCTCACTTTGGCTAGAAACCTTCATATTTTCATTATTTTAGCTCTTTCACTAATGAATATGTTACTTAATGCTTGTGCTCTCATGATCACATGCCTTAAATTCATATCTAATCATTAGATTTTAGTCCACTTTTGGTTTTGGCATTTACTCCAATGCATTATTTTCTCTATAAATAAGGTTCCAAAATGCTTGTATATCCATCACTCTCAACCTCACAAACAATCATCATCATGTCATCCAAAAGACATGGAGTTGCGGTTATCTCGACTACTAAAAAAAGAAAAATAGACGAAGAAGTGAAAAAACATATTATTATGTGAGATAACCCGAGTGCTCCTTAATTCATTTTTGTTAAATGAATGTACTCGAAAACACATATTAGTTATGTGTTCCCTTTAGCATTCAAAAGACATGAGATGCGATGAAAACGGGTTTTTTACTTTGTATTAATAATGAAAAGGTTTTTCCTAGATGTGAGAATCTTTTTAGAAAGAATTTCGAAAAGTTTCTTGTATAAAAAGGAAATTTATGTTTAGTTTTGAGAAAGCAAAAAATATACCTTGAGTTTTGAAAATTTCCCATATTGTTTGTGAGTTGTGTGTGAAATAGATATCCTAGACTCATAAAAGAAGGTAAGGCTAATGTTTACATACCTTGTAGAATTGAGAAACAAATTACGACTATTGTTCCATGAGACCAAGACCAAGACGAAGCAAGTTGAATTGTTCCCGCTTTAACGGTTTGGTGAGGACGTCGGCTATGTTGTCTTCGGAAGATACCTTCTCAATAGAAATGTTCCCCTTTTGAACATTGTGTCTTAAGAAGTGATGACGGATCTCTATATGCTTGGTACGAGAGTGCAACACCGGATTCTTGCTTAAGTCAATAGCACATTTGTTGTTGCATAAAATGGCTATGTCACTAAGATGAATGTCGTAGCAACTAACGCTTGTTTCATCTATAGTGCTTGTTGTCATGCTTTGTCGGTGGACACATATTCGGCTTCGGTTGTTGATATGGTGATAACATCAAATAGTCATGAATATTAAGTGTCAATTTCCTCCGATAATGCTCGTATTTTATATCATTTATATAGATTTACGCTTGTTTTCCTCTATATTTCACTTTCAGGTAAATTACGAGCATTGGAGCTAATGAGACGCGAATTTGGAGAGTTTATTAAAGATATATGATAGTTTGCCCACTGTGAAGTAATTACAGCATAACTCCTCTCTCACATTATGCCGTAACAAGAGCGTGACTCAGAAGACCAACTCAACAGCATATTACGGCGTAACTCCATCTTAGGATTACGCCGCAACTTATTAGGTTAAATGATGTTCCACGCCGCTGCAAGCTACGCCGTAACTCCTTTCAACGATTACGGCGTAATCATGATTTTGTAAAGTATATTGAAGATACGGCGTAACTCATTCCATGTGTTACGCCGTAACCAGCTATATCTAGAGCATTATTACGGATTTATATAGGTTACGACATAACTCTCAAGTTAAGCTACGCCGTAACTAGATCTGACCTATAAATACCAGCCCTAAATTCTGAATTTCACATCATTCACTCCACACCAACCGACCCTAAGTAGGTAGACGAGTGGGAAGGGTAAGAATTGACCAATTGACGACCCTTCTTCGCTTGCGAATCGACCAAATGATCACCGCCGTTTGGATGAACTTAAGAAGTTAGGGATGAGTGTCTAAGATGCTAGCGCCCGGCACCGATTGTTATGAATCTTGCATGTAGCGGAACTTAATGACTTGGCTTATGGGACTAAAAACAAGCTGGACTTTCAAGGGTAGTAGCTTGATCTTGGTGAGAAACCTTTGCCGATAGGTTAGACGAACTGACCAAATGATGTCCTAGCGACCTAAACCCCCACTTGAAGCAATTGGAAGTAATTAGACGTGAACATAACTTGATAGGATGAGTAACTAGGTTAGCACACTTCTCCTATATTGATCACAACCCTTGCCTTTAATTGCTTTTTTTTATTTTCTTAGTAGTTAATTAATCATTTCAATTTTAAAACCAATTAAAATCAGTGACACGTAGACTTAATTAGAATTCGCTCACATAGCTCTTGGGATGACCTCGGTTTTACCGATTACTACACTACACACGATTAGGTACACTGCCGGTTAGTGCATAAGGTAGACCATAGGTAAACGAGACACTTATAAATATTAAAACCTGGTCAGTAAAACCTGCATCAAGTTTTTGGCGCCACTGCCGGGGAGTTATATTAGGATTTTTTAAGTCTTTCATTTTTTTTTATTTTGAATTTTCTCAATTTCTCACGATCTCTTTTCAAGTTTCATGTACTATGGAAGTTGTTAACATTGATGACCTCACTCTTGAGGAATATTTGGCGTTGACAAGGGAACAACTAGGGTCGGGGCTCGTAAGACCGGCGATTGGAGCTAATGTCCATTTTGAAATTAAAGAGCAGTTTATGAGGGATCTACGTGCTAACCCTTTCTTAGGAAACAAGGACGAAGATGCGTATGAACACGTTGAGAATGTCTTGTACATCGCAAGCCTTTTCAACATTCATGACGTTGTTATGCTACGAGTGTTCCCCATGACTCTTACTGGGGGAGCAAGAAGATGGATTGAAAGATTGCCCGCCGGGGCAGTTGATACATGGGCTCTCCTAAAAAAGCACTTCATCCAAAGATATTGTCCTCCTTTGAAGATATCTAATCAGCTCATGGAGATCCATAATTTCAAACAAGATGACGATGAAACGTTGTATCAAGCTTAGGATAGATACAATGGAATCACTCCTAAACAAGATTTCAAGTATTTATATTTCATATGTAATAGGTAGCTTTATTATGGCCTTTATGTTTGTTTAAGGTCAAGCTTATGTAGAAGGCCCATAAGCTTGATCCAAGCTCAATAAGGAATAGGGAAGGAGAGGAGTGTTGCCCTAGCTCCTTGCCTATATAAACTCTTGTAAACCCTCATTTGAGGGTTGGTTGTTCAAGTTATTCTTTCACTCATACATTACGCCTAACCGCTTTCATACTATTGTGTGTGTGTGTGCTTGTTTACTTGTTCAATCGCCTTTATCTCTTCTCTTATAAGCTTGTGTTGTAAAACTAGTGACCTAACAAAGGTATCAATCGCCAAATAGTTGGGTGAATCGTTGTGTTTGAAGTAGGTTTTGGTCCCACGCAGAACACCGGTTCCTAAACTTGGTCACGCTTAAAAACTGATTTTTACACTTTTGAATCCAAGATTCTTGTACTTTCAACGTTATTAGGTGTTAAACTATTGGTTTTGGCAAAAGTTTGGAACTTTACGTGTTTTTCCTTGTTTTAAGCTTGTTTTTGTACGAAAGTGTTATCCTACGCAGAATCGCTTTTAGGTGCTTGGATCATCAAGTTTCACACTTTGTGTTATTTTGGTGTTATTGAAGCTATTTCATCACACAAAACCGGTTTAGAAACATCTTTGGACAAAATCATTCTTACGAGTAGGATTACGCGTATCAAAACCCTAGTTATACGAGTAGTTCTACGCGTAACTTTGTTCTTGGCTTGATCTTCATTTTCCGGTTTATTCCGTGTTTTCTTACTTGGATAAGTCCGAAAATACGTCGACTTTGGATATCTTTTGCACCGTGAAGTGTAAAGATCACTTGGGATAAAACCCTAATCTTACGCTTAAGCATAAAGCTTACGCCAGAAAATATTACGCTTAAGATTCATCTTACGCGTGAGACCTAGTCTTACGATAAGGTAATCCCACGCCTAACTTTCACGCCTAACTTATCGCTTACGCATAATTTTAGTCTTTTTCCCGCCACGCGTAAGCTAAATCCTACGCAGAACTATTCTTGTTACGCGAACTTTTGGTGTTTTTACGCATAAGTGCTACTTGGTTCTTGTCTTTTCTACGCCTAAGGACACTTCATCAACAAAGGTTCATTCGACTACAAAGATCCATTTTACCACACAAGTTTATCATCATGTCTCAACCACCATACTCTAACTATTTCCTCACACTTATAATCATCAACAACAACAACAATTAACTCCACAACATCAACAATGGAATCAACAACAAGCCATTTATCAACAACAATTTAATCAAGAACATACTCCACAACTTGGTGCAATTCCACAACCACAAATGGTTCAACCACCACCAAACCTTCAAGCTCTACCCTACACAAACGATTTCAATCAACATCCATCACGAAGCACTATGAAGGAACCCACTTGGTTTGCAAAGATGTGTGAAGCTTTAAGCGACCAACAATCAATTCATGAAGTCGATCACTTGATAGACCTCCAATGCTCACTCCAGAAACTACGATCAATGGGTGATAAGGTTCTTTAGGTTTTGTGATCTAAAGAAGCCACATGGAAAGTTCTTAAAGAAGGTTATCTTGAAGGTCCATTTGAGATGCCTACCGTCATTGTACCCGGAGATCCAACTCATTGCTCCACCAAGAGATGAACAAACCAACATTGCTATCAAGCAGATTTAAATCCTACGTAACTTCTACACTATGAAGTCGATGAACTTGCAATGGAATACATCCTCTTAGGATTACCAAACCCAATTCTTCGTAGTGTTGATGCTCAAAAGATCGCACAAAAGATGTGGGATCATATTCGCCTTCTTATGGAAGGATCTCAGACTCAATCGTGAGGATTTGGAATCCAAAATTTACTTGGCTTATGAACACTTCATGATTGAACCCGAGAGACACTCGAGTCATATCATCATCGATTTTCGACATCATCAATGATTTGGATAAACACAACATCATCATGCCAAGAATTGCGGTGAATACTAAGTTCCCGAGTAGTCTTGGTCCGTAATGGGAGAAGTATGTCATTTTTCTCCGCTGCGAAGAATATGCATCATTCTACTTATGGATTGTTGTACGATTACTTGAAGCCTCATGAGAAGGAAGTTGATCGGGAAAGGATTCTCCGTGCTCAAATTGCTAAACAAATACAACCGGACAATCAACAACTTGCCTTGTATGCTCAATGTAATTATCCTCTCAACCAAAGAACTCAACCAATCGCTTCCAACACACCTTCACAAAGAACAACCTCAACCTCAACAAAATCAATTGGTTCCATACAAAGAACAATGCTCAAGCATATGTCGTTGAAGCTACCGAGGAAACCGATCCGCTCAAGCATTGCAACAAGGATTTGTGATGATTGCTAATGCTTTTGGCCGTTACACCAACAAATCCAACAATCGATTCGCTCCTCATCTAACACACGGACTCAAGTCATTGTGAACAATGGACGGTTGAAGTTCGTAATCGTGATTATGGTCGCCGATGGGCGGTGGTCAAGGGTTTAATGTCGGTAGGAATAACAACAGAGCTCAAGTGGTGGAACAGGAAATGCTCGTAATCGGTTAAATGGTCTTCGATGCTACAACCGCAATGAGAAGGACACTGGCTAATGCATGCCCAAAGCCAAGGACTAGGGCGTGCTTATTTCAAAGAGGCTTTACTTTTGGCTCTTAAGGATGAAGTCGGTGGATCTCTCACAAACAAAGAATGAGCTTTATGGCGTATGCGCACTCGATGATGATATGGAGGACTTGCAGCTAATGCAACCGCTATGTTGATGGCTAATATGCATGAGCCGCACATGAGTGATTCAGCCCAGCAGAGACACATCGATGGCTTGTCTCGTGCACCGAACAAACCATCATCATATCTCGAACTAATATCTCCGCCAATATCTCGAATCCGCACGGATCGATCGCTCAAAATGAGTCTTCTACATCCTCGTCTCGATGATTTTCAAGTTAACCCCGTAGTTACATTTGACGATCAAGATGACCTTATGGTTTCCTTTGATAATCAAATTGACTCCGTGGTCGCATTTGAGGATCTAAAGAATGATCATGTTGAGACTCACGCTGAACAAGATGATCTGCTGCCTCATCCGGATTTTGCTCGGTTAATTCAAGACCATAAAATCAAAATGGAGGAATGTTATGCATTAAATCAATCCTTAAAAAGTAAAATGCATCATAACCAAGGATTTTGAATGTTTACAAATGCAACTCAACTTTTTCAAAACTCAAGAAAACCGTGAAAAGGTTTTGAAGCCGCTTTGCAAAATCTCATCAAAACGAAAAACATTTAGAGAGACAGATGTGATCTAGCCGCTCAAGAATGCTTTGTTGTCCGAATTAGAACAATCAAACATGAACATAAAAAGCAAATTAACGCCTCACCTTGGAAAATCAAAAAGCTAAGGCCGAGTTGTTAAATTGTCAAAACAGCTTCTCCGATACAAAAGCATTCAACGAATCGGTAGATGACCTTCTTGCAGAAATTCTCGGTTTGCAAAACAAAATTAAAGAGTTTAAAACTGTTGTTTACAAACATGGTGAATCAAGAATGCCTATTGAAAAGTTTACCTTAAAACCTAATCCAAATGGATATGGAAAAATCTAGCGATTACATAAACCAAAGCTTTCACTAAAAACATTCAAACCAACTCCCAAGTTTCCAAAGTAATACAAAATTGATAATATCACATGAGTGTTGTTGAATACCATCGTCAAGAGGAATTAGATGCGTAAGACGAGAGTCGATCAAAATTAAAAACGTTGTTTACAACAAACCTTTAATTATAAAACGCGGTCACTTTCACACACCAACGGATTCTTCTAACACACCAAGGGTTATCATCAAAACACCCGAGTCTTCTATTGTTAATCCCAAAATGCCTTTGCACAAACTTATGGTCCTTTACCTTCCATTAGCGAAGTAAACTCACAACCCGAAAATCGAAAAATTCTTCGATATTTTGACATTTTCATGGTCGACCTCAAAATTTTACAACATGAGATAGAATATCGATCCGAAATCAAAGTTGAACATTTTCAATCGCCTCGCGCGAGAACAAAGAGACATTTTTCGTAAAAATCTTTTACCTAATGTTAAAACTTAAAAAGTTGTGCAATTGCTCGGAAAAGGATTTTCATAAGGAACTTGGGGTAATGAAAACGCCGAGAAAATGTAAACATCTATTACTAACACAAAACGCAAAAAGAAACCGTTGAGAAAAGATGTTGATCGACTCTTGGAAGATGTTATCTGTACGATATCCATAATGTTGTGCTATTCTATTCGCTGCCATATGCATCCGATCATATCTCTACCGATATTGTTGAAACTGTTGTAATCATATGAAACCGATAATGTGCTTCAGATCGAGTCTTTAAAAGTCGAAAATAAACGATTACACACGGAAATTAACAATGCAAAACGTCGTTTCATTGGTGTGAAAAGATATTCACAACCATCAACTTAGTTTTCAAAAGAAAATTGCTCACCGAGTGAAAATCTTCCGATCCTAAAATTGAGCACCGGATGATCAAAACGTGTCTTTGAAAAGTCAAATCTCAAAATATGAACAAGAACTTTAAAAGTTAAACAGAATATGGTGTCATATTTGATTTACTCAAAAGACTCGAGATGAAGCATCAAACGAACTTGATCACTATCTTGCTCACACTAGAGAAGTCATGAATTTTGCCGGTAATCTTCGCTCGAAAATCAAAATCGATTCACACCATCTCTAAGTTACGGAAATGTTAGGAAAGTATGAACAACTTCCGCCATCGTGATTAAGAGATTAGCACCAACACACTTAGTAATCGTGAACCTAGAATTCCCACGCCAAATCACAAGTTGCTAATGTGTTTCCATCATCAAACAGAATAGTTGCATCTTTTCCAAACGTCCGCACTTCACACCTAGAGCACTCAATCAAGAATAGGAAGTTGCGACCTAAGAAAAGATCAATAAGGAATGCTAAAGTAGAAGAACACCCTAGGAATCAATAAAACTCATGTTACTTCCACTATAGATGTTATGCCCGCAAATGTAATAGAAATAGTGATGTAACGAATGC
The DNA here is from genome assembly GCA_022545495.1 of Chrysanthemum lavandulifolium. Taxonomy (NCBI): domain Eukaryota; kingdom Viridiplantae; phylum Streptophyta; class Magnoliopsida; order Asterales; family Asteraceae; genus Chrysanthemum; species Chrysanthemum lavandulifolium. The sequence continues at coordinate 260,519,430 of CM040239.1, forward strand.
TAAACCGTTAAGTACCTTTGATATTCATCCGATACACCTTGTGATATTTGTCAAAAGAGTATGAATTCGATTGTCATGACAAATGTGTTGCTAAAGCTATAATCTCTAGATTACGGAATCCTAAGAATCGGAATACCTCTAGGCCCACTAATCATTCTAAGTCCGTGCTTGGTAAACCACCTTCTTTAGATTCTAAGGCAACCATTGCTATCACAAGAGCTCCCGCCACACCTCCTAAGAATACAAGACCACCTAGTGTTTTCACTAAGACTAAAGCAAAGAGTAGTTATAGATGGCGAAATGGATATATAACACACTTGGATTTAAATGGATGCCTAAACTTGTCAATGTGTGTATGTCTAACGTATTCGCTTTGAACCCTCTAACATTTCGGGTTCCACATCTACTTCTATTCCATCCGTGTCGCCTGTGTGTAATGCAGTGATATGATCATTCTCTGATTGTTGATAGCGGATGTTCCCGACACATGACAGCAATCTTAAACTGTTATCAAACTTTATTGCAAAGTTCATTGGCACCGCCGATTCGAACGATCACTTCAGCACCATCATGGGCTACGGAGATTATGTTAATGGGAACATCGAAATCGCAGGTTTACTATGTGGAAGGCCTCGGTCACAACTGCTTTCAAGAGGTCAATTTTGTGATGGAGATTTGGAGGTTGCTTTCAGGAGAAAACTTGTTTCATTCGTGATCTACAAGGAAACGATCTTATGTCCGGCTCGCGTAATTCTAGTCTCTACACTATCTCTATGCAAGACATGGTTGCTTCCTCTCCCATTTGCTTACTTTCAAAGGCAACATCTACAAAATCTCGGCTATGGCACCGCTGCCTCTCACACCTAAACTTTCAAACCATCACCAACCTTGCTCGACACAAACTAGTTGAAGGACTCCCACGATTCCGGTATTCAAAAGATCACCTTTGCTCACCGTGAACAAGGGAAAAGCACTCGTGCTCATTTTCCTTCAAAGGTGGAACACGCCTCAAAGATGTGCTTCATCTTCTTCACATGGATTTGTGTGGCCCGATGCGCGTGCAAACGATCAATGGCAAACGCTACATCTTAGTAATTGTTGATGACTACTCACGATGGACTTGGGTCTACTTTCTTCGTAGCAAAGACCAAGCTCCACAAATGATCATCACCTTTCTCACAAAGATATGTGTTCACCCGCAACACCGCCGTAATCATCGTAATGCATAAAGGAACCGAATTTGTTAACAAAACCCTTCGTGAATTTTATGAGAAAGTGGAATTCAAAGATCAAACATCTATTGCACGGACACCGAACAAAACGGAGTTGTTGAAAGACGAAACCGAACGTTAGTGGAAGCCGCAAGAACAATGTTAATCAATGCTAAACTTCCAGACACTTATGGGCGTGTCGATTCATCGCATGCTATACTCAAAACCGCTCCATGATCACAAAACGCCACAACAAAACACCTTTTGAGCTTGTCCACAACTATAAACCGAACCTCAAACACTTTCATGTATTTGGATCCCTTTGCTATCCGAATAATGATCGTGATGATTTTGGAAAGCTCAAAGCAAAAGTCGATATTGGAGTCTTTATTGATATCGTGACAATTCTAAAGGTTTCCAACTGAATCGCCGAACCAAGGAGGTAATGGAAACGATTCATGCTCATTTCGATGAACTCACGGAAATGGCTTCGAGTATAACACTTAGAACCCGGTCACAACCGCTTAAACTTCCTCAACCCCATCATCACCAAGAAAGCCCTCGCCTAACTCACAACAAATGGAAAGGTTATTTGCTCCTCCGCTCGTGATGATATTGATGAACGTGCTCTCGTGTATCCGCCGCTCACCGCACAACCCGATCATATTCCTATACCGATACACTGCTACAACAACTATCGTTGAAGATGCACCTACACCAATTGACTCCAACACAACAGCTTGAACACACCGCTTCCAACAATGATGAACCAAATGATGATATTCTCAATGAAGTACCCCACCGCAGATTTTGATCCAAATGCGTTCTTCAACCCGCTTGCCAATGAGATCGCCGCACTGATGTCGCGAATCTTCTACAAACCATTTGAATCCTCGTAATCCGCACAATGTATACCAACATCAACCTCTACACATAGATGGACTAAAGACCATCCTCCGCTAATATTATTGGCAACCCGAATCAACCAACCGTTACGAGACAACGCCTTCACTCGATGGTGAACACCGCATTTATGCACTCACCGTCGCCAATCAACCTAAAACATTAAAGACGCAATGACAAAAGACAACCGGATTGAATCCATGCAAGAAGAACTCAACCAATTCAAACGCCTTGAAGTATGGAATCGGTTGAAAGACCAACAGAGTCTACGCCATTGGTCTAAAATGGATTTGGAAAACAAATTGATGTCAAGGGAACGCCATCCGTAACAAGTCACGCCTAGTTGCTAAGGGTTATCGCCGAAGAAGGAATAGACTTTGAAGAATCTTTTGCTCCGCTTGCTCGCCTTGAGGTCGCTCGATATTTCTCGCGTCATGCTCATATGAACATGACGGTTCATCGATGGATGTCAAAACGGCGCTTCTCAATGGACAACTTAAAGAAACGGTCTATGTCACCAACCGATGGATTCGTTGATCCCGAGTTCCCGAACCATGTCTACAAACCGAACAAAGCTCTTTATGGTCTCAAACAAGCCCCTGCATGGTACGATAAGCTATCATCTTTCCTCATTGCCAATAACTTCACCAAAGGCTCGGTTGACCCAACTCTTTTATACAATATCACGGGCACACATCTTAATTGTTCAAATTTACGTGGATGACATCATTTTGGGTCAACACATAAAAGTTTTCAATCGCTTTTGCAAAACTCATGAAGAAAAATTTTGAAATGTCCATGATGGGTGAACTTACGCTCTTTCTAGGACCGCAAGTTCATCAATCACCCCGTGGTATTTTTTTGAGTCACCCAAATATGCCCTTGAACTGTTAAACAAATTTGGAATGAATACCGTGATACTTATGCCACACCAATGGCTCATACCAAGAAATTAGATGTCGATTTACATGGGAAATTGGTTGACCCTACCAAATACCAAGTATTATTGGGTCTCTCATGTATCTAACAAACTAGCGACTGATATTGTCTTTGCCGCTTATCTATGCTCCCGCTATCGTCGCGACCAATCGAAACCCACCTCTCGAGGCTAAAAGAATCCTCCGATACATCAAGGGAACCATTAATTTGGGATCCGTATCCGGGATTCGGTTTTGAACTAATCGCTTTTCGACGCGATCACGCAGGATGCCTAGACTCAAGGAAAAGTACTTCAGAGCACTACAATTTCTGATAAACCGTGTCTTGGCAATCAAAGAAGCAGATTGTACATCATCGTCATCAATCAAGCGTAATATGTAGCCATGTCCGCGTGTTGTGCTCAAGTCATTTGGATGAGAACACAACTCAAAGACTATGGTTATGTATTTGATGTATCCCGATGTATCATGACAATCGGAGTGCCATTGCAATCTCGCAACCCGCTCAAAGACTCAAATCAAAGCACATCGATCACGCTATCATTTCATCAAGGACCATGTGGAACAGGTACCGTTGAATTATACTTTGGGTATCAAATACCAATTGGCGATCTGCTCACCAAAGCCTTGCCTCCCGCTAGGTTTAATGAGTTGGTCCACCGAATTGGTATGAGGTGTTTGACTCAAGAGGAATTGATGACCTCTTAAAACAGCCTTAAAACCCGTCAAACACCAAAACATCTTTTGTAAATAAATTTTCAAAACAAAATACAAAAATATAAAATCGATAAAACAACAAAAATATTCTCCCAATCTATATTTCTTTCAACATGGCAAGTACATTTTTTCCACAACACTTTTATCTTTCAAAATTCAGATTTTTCCGATCAAGTGTTGAGGGGAGAAAATAATCTATTAACTGCTTCAAAACATCTGTACTTGCATGTTATCACATCTCTGTTGATTCTTTTACAAATGGTGGTACATTTCTGGTTCAAAGACACCCTCGGACTTTAATTAATAACCTTTCATTATTTTCTCAAGTCGAGGGGAGTGTCACAAGTCTCTTTCCCAAAAATCTTCGCTTGGTAACCAAAATGGAAGTTAAAAGACTTTGTGTGAAAATGAAAAGGTGGAGGGACCAAAACTGTCAAAATGGTAAAGTCTATTTTAATAAAACTCTCCACCTAACTCTTATCCATCACATTTAATACACCAAACCTAACAAGATCCTACGATATAATTCGCTCATCATATCCGTGAATTTGATCATCATTCGTAAGTAGATTAATGTTTCTAACGTGTTTTCAAACATGGGTCTTGAATTTTAAATGAATCCAACGGTCAAATCTATGGATATGAGTGATTTTGTGTTCTTCGCTATGCGTAAGAACACTTGATCATGTGTTTGGTGTTTGTGGCTTAAATGTTAATGTCAAAATGCTTTAAAACATCCTTGATATGTTTTCTATCACCAAAACAAACCCGTTTTCTATCACCAAAACAAACCCGTAAACACAATTTTGAATATTGCGAATTAGGGTTTATGTGTCAATTGGGCTTTTTGATCACCAAATCAATTCAAACAAACCAACAAATTAAGTGTTACAACTTGGCTTACATAAAACAACTACCGTAAAAGTCTAGTGCATAATTGGCTAGATGAATATTGATCCGTTGTTAAAATGTATCTATGTGTTAATGTTGATGATTTGAATTAGGGTTTATGTGTCAATTGGGCATTTTTGAATGTGATGTATCTTGGTTAAAAGATTGTTGTTTTATGCTCTTGAGTTGTTAAATTGATGATTTCCTAAGTCTATAGCCACCTGTAAACACGAATTGATCATCAATTCAAACTAGGGTTTAAAGCTTATAAACTTTGGGTATTTTGATTCTCAACAAATTAAGTGTTACAACTTGGCTTACATACTCACAACATATCTTTGAACTACCGTAAAAGTCTAGTGCATAATCTATGGCTAGAATCCATACGCCAGATATTTAGGGTTTAGACTACGCGATGCAATTCTACGATAACCGTAACATATGTTATTGCCATGATCCGTTGTTAAAATGTATCTATGTGTTAATGTTGATGATTTGATGGATTTATTTCGTGCCTTTGCTACACGTAATATTCGTAATCAAGGTGGTTACTAATCTACGATAAGGATCACCCACGCGTAGCTTGTTATGCGTAAGACTTGTCTTACGCGTAGCTTCTACGCATAAGGTTCTACAATGGACTACGCGATCCCGTGAAGGATATGCGTAACAAGAAACCCCACGCTTAAGGTCAACTCTCACGAGTAGCCTTACGCGTAAGGTTAATATATGCCTACGCATAAGCTCTACGCATAAGGTCTCCTTTTCCCACGCTGTAACATTTCACGCGTAAGTTAGGATTCTACGCGTAAGTTTACGCCTAAGCATATATCATTCTCGCTCACGCCGTATCTTTGCCAAAACTACGCTTAACCCCGGATTGACCTTCATGATGAATTGTTACTTGTACAAACTTGTAAATAAACTAATCATATCATCACGAATCCAAAATGTCACTAATAAACTTAAATCGCTTGATATGTTGTGAACAATAAGTGATAAAATAAACTTTAAAACTTAAAGTTAACTAACTCACGATACATTTCACGATATCATTGAACTATTGAACATACAAGTGACTTAGGACTCAGAATAATCATTATCACTATACATTCAATAACTAGACAATAAGACCTTCGTTGACTAACATTATGTCTTTCGATATGTTGGTTCTTTTGGCTAATGTTATTTCGCATCACGACATGGTCGAACAAATGAATGTGGATGCACCAAGTTCTCTCCATTGTCGATATCTATCCTCATGGCTATCCAATGAAGATAGGAAAGAATAACCTCCGTGTTGACTTTGACACCCTCACTTGCTCGAATCTTCATGTCTTATTGCTATTGATATTCGAGAACTCATCCGTGACGTAACATGCTTACTCACTCGCAACCATTCCCGAGATCTACATCCAACAGCCTCGAATACTATGGAAAGGGTCAAAGGAAGGATCACGCGATGTTGACTCAACCACAAACAAGTCACTATTACACCGCAGACTTAAGGGTCGCTCTCCTTATTCCTCAAGTCAATCCAACCAAACTTTATGCCACACCGTCAAGAGCTAACTCTCCAATTCTTAATCAATATCGGTTATGATGAGGCTACAGAGTAATCACCAAGCACTCTCACGTAGAGCTTAAGAGTATTCCTCAACCATGGAGAACACTCTACATGATCATCACCAAGTCTCTGCTTCGGTCGTGATAAATGCTATGAGCATCCTAAGCTCATAGAACCGCAAATATTTTGGGCATTGGTCAACATGAAACACATCGCTATTGAAGCTCGATTTGGGATGACATGATGTCATTTCTCAACAAACTTGGCTCAAAGATCCCTACATCGATATACTAAACTGTTGATACAGAGAGCACTTGGACTTCATCCCGATATTCCCAAGAGGCTCAATGACCCCGACAATCACGACATGTTGACGGAACCTATTCTATCTGCCGTAATCAAGGAAACGCCCACAAAGAAACAAGGTGTCAGATTGCGATTTCTTCTAATCAAGATGTCGAAAGCTAGAATCGTACTAAAGGTATCCGGAAGCAATGACAAGGCAAAGTTGGTCATCTTGATTTAAAAATCTTCCGAACACCTATAAGGAGAACCGTAAGAGGAAGTGCAGAAGCACAACAAGTTCTCGTGAGTCAAAGGAAGGTTCCTAAAAGGAAAGCTCCTTCTATAAGGATTGTTCCCGTAAAGGAAGCCGAACCTATTCCCACACTTGAACCTCAAAGACAACTTAGGATGAGAGCTCAAGATACCGAGATGTATGAAGAGGTTCATTACTCGCAATCGCAACCAAACACCGCCTCAAAGGACAAAACCTCCAAGTCCTCCAAATTGCCCAAGAAAAGGGAAGACTCAAATATTGTACCTTATGATGAGAGCTCAAGAAGAAGAAGAAGAGCAATTGGATAAATCATACAGAAAAAGTTTCACAACGTCCGACACATTCAAAAGGTCACTGAATTTGCTAAAGATCAAATGGGTGGCCCCGAGGATCAAGTGGTGCCGCCCACCTCTCCGCATCCCGATGCGTTAATCAACCCGATAAGGGATCCGTGCCACCACTCTTCCGCAACAACAACCGCTGTTGAAGACACCATTGTGTATGATTTTGAGAAACAGAAACCGAGAAAGAAAAGTCTAAGGATGACGAGGATGATTATACAAAGTTTCTTCTAGACACCCAACACACTCAAAGGAGAAAACCTCGAAACTCCTAAGGACATGAAGTCTCCTCATGTCTCCTCATCATCGGATTCTTCGCCTCACTCATCACAACCACCATCAACAAAGTCAACCGATCATCATCCAAATCCGTGAAGAAACCACCTAAATCTTGGATTTCTCAAACACATGCAAGAATTGTGAAAGTCACAAACAAGTTAGAAAGAAGGACATGCTCCACGTAAAACTTAATTGGTATGTCGAACAAATGCAAGACTTACATGATGAGAATGACAAGATGAGGAAAGATAGGAAAGCTATTCAGAATTCATGAGAAGGCACCGTCAGAGGAACTGAATGAAATGATTGAAGGTTACACTCAAAAGTATCTTCGTGATATCGCTCCTAAAGTCCAAAAGGAACCGGAGAAGTCACCAGAGATCAAACCCACAAGTTTCTTCTCGACATCGTCCCCAGCAGTGACAAAAGAAGTATTTTCCGCATAACTCACCCCTAACATCGTAGCATTGGTTAAACATACAATGGCAAAAGAAGTTGATCTCTCGAACTGAAAGTTAATCGCTAAACTTGTGATGCAAATGTCAAAGAGATCCGAACGCTTACTTCAGATGAAGCTAAATTTTTCAAATTCTACTTGACTATCAACTCGCATCATCATGCAAGGAGTCACCATTCAATCCAAACGACCAAGAGATGACGATGATAAGGATAAGGACTCGCACCTAAACGCCGTAAGCAGCCCGTCAATCTACATCTATGCCACCTCCTCCACATCGGACTTCTTCTCAACATAAGTCTCCATCACCCGGCCTTCATCGATAAACCTCGGACGATTCCGAGTTACCACCCCGACTCATAAAACAGTGACTACTTTGAGTACACGGGTGGTGACGATGAAGAGGTCCTTGAGCCCCGACAACAACCCACCTCACCTAAACAAGTGCGAAACCAAAATCATCATCAAAACCTTCAAAACAAGAAGAAAACGACTCAATGACGCCGTATCATGGCTTGATGACGATAAACCGCAGAATTTGATTGGTTTGCTACTCTTGTTAACGACACTCCCTACCCCAAGAAGGTCAAGAATTGGTAGACGGTAGTACCTTGGAGCATGCAAAATCTTGCAAGAAAGATTCCGTGTGAAGAAGATGACGAACCGAGTTGAAGCGCATCAAGAATGACGATTCCTTCTTTTGAAAAACAAATCGGAAAGTGCAATCGAGGTTGAATATCACCTTGAAAACATTGCTCGAGCCATGTCTAACAACATGGATTGGCTCAACCTGTAGCAAACATCGACTTCACTAAACGGAACAACCCTCCATATTACATCGATCGACCAAACCTCTACCAACAATCGCCAACCAGATGAACCAAGGATTCCTTCGATATTTCTTCAACAAAGACCGAATTTCTTCTCCATGGTGGCGATGGTTCACGAAAATACGCTACATCATTGACTCTTCCATTCCCAAATGCTATTTACTCAAACCGCATAGCTATCGAGGAACGTGCAAATCACTTGTTTTCTCGACAACGCAAGCATACGACCAAGATGCATTGTATGGGATTCATCATTGGCCCGAACGTCAAGAATCTACTATGTGTCGCTCGGTTCAAGTCTCAACATGAAGTGTATTGCTCAAAGGACATCGTGGCCATCAAACACATTGATCTCAAGTCTAAGTGGACTACACATTCTTGAAGAATATCATAGTCAAACGACAAGATGAACAGACTATGAATTCTCGAGGTCGACTTTGAGAACTTGTCCTCAACGACATCAAGACTTGTACCTTGCCAAAGTATGTGGTCGTATGAGACAATTCTCGATCAAGTTCAACGTGAATTTATCAAGTCGGCTTCTCATCTTCATTAGACGATTGTGATCAAAGAACGGTCAAGATATCCGATGGTCGTTGAATCATATCGTAAACGTAAACTTCACTCCACCACGCCTGATCTTCCCGACATCAACCACCAAACAACTTACGCCATCAAGAAACCTTTCGGCATTGTTTACCGCAGTGAACTTCGCAGAACCGCTTAATGGCGTGTAGTGAGCTCCATAAATTCGGGATCATACCTTGAAGATGGTTAGGGATGGATTGGCCTACGATTGAAGGATATACCGAAAGTCGGGAATCCTAAGCTACCGAACTCTCGTGAAAGGAGGGATGTGAGAAGGATCATCACCATGATTGATGAACGGTTGTTCGGGCGGATCGCCTGCACGCTTGAGAGCTATGTTGGTGGTCGACCCAGAGAAACATCACCGCTTTCAACGCCTGCATGCACTCGGGAACATCACCGCACTTCCCGGTACCCTTGAATTGTTTCCTTCATAAAATTTTGGATGCATGATTTTATATGTGAATGGCTTGTGCACACATAACAAAGTACAACCCGTAATGGTCAAGAAAGGACCCCGTGGTACGCCTCGCCACAATCCTTATAAAAGGAGCGAAAGCTTTTATTTTTGAGTAAAACCTATCAAACCTTTCATTTTTCAAGGTTTTGCTCAAAAGACAAGTACTTCCCATATGATTTTAAAACCTCAACCGCTTATATCACTAGTTGAGGGGAGTATTTGAATTAAAACTTTGTTCACAAATTGTTCACAGTGGTCACTCTTCCCGCAACACTCAAAATGGTCATATTTATTCTCAAACCGCTCAAAATAACATTTTATATGCCATTTTGAGGGGAGAAAATTGTGTGATAAGAAATATGTTGTACAAAATGCAAATGAATCAGTACCTCGACTTAACCTACGAATTGACGGTACTAAACTGTTAGTAACTCGAAAAGACTTGTCCCGGACGGGTAATAATTTCAAGCTAGTTCGCTAGTGATGTAAACGTGTCTCGCAAAGGACTTGTCCAAGTAGAAAGTACCATTCGAGAAACTCTTGATAGACATGAACTCGACGGGTTTGACAACCTTCCAAGGTTTGTCTACACCTTCAAGGTAGTTATTAGAGCTAGTTGTCACCTAAAAGTCGACAATGTAACTCTTTAACTATTCAACGAACCGTGTCTCATGGGGATTGTCTATCTTTAGTGAATCAATTCAAAAGTGCGCTCTTTCCTCACCGTGCATTTAACCATTAAAACTATTAAGCACATGTGGAGGGGAGTATTTATGCAAAACTTATCTCTCACAAGTGGTTCAAACATGTTTTTCATTTACAAACCCTTTGAGAGATATTTTAACTTACAAAGGTTATAATGGCAAACATAGGTTAGTCATGGAGTTATAAGGTGACTAAGGTTAGGAATAACTGTCCTATGATCCGCCAGAGTCGGAGGGATCTACCCAAGGACACTACCATTAGTTAGTGTTAGAAGTCCTTAGGAATGATTATAAAAGGAGAAAATGAGAATCGGAGAAAGAAGGAGTTGAAGAATCAAAAGAAATGTAAAGTAAAGGGTGAAAAGAAATAGCCTCCGTTTATTCAACTTAGGCGCATAACGGTTCAATTCATATGCTACCGGTTGTCACTTAGTGACACCGGTATTGAAGATTAAAAGTCGTCATGGACCCAAAGGACGCATGCACTAAACCTTCTTAGCCACTCAAGTTTCTCTCAATGTAAGCTTGTTTCATTCTCACAGGAACCCTACATAAACTATTGGCTTTCTTAGAGATCGCCGGTATTGAAGAAGGAGACCCTCTCCCTAGTCTCCGCCAGAAAACCAAAACGCACTATTGAGTCTAGAGCCACGAGATTCATCAAAAGATCTCTTAGGAACACTTGACATTTAATCACTTGATGATCAACAAATAAGATCATCGCTGATTCATATCGAGTCCTTCACGATCTTAGCAACTGTCGAGAACATTTATGAGAGGTTCACATCCGTGATCCTCGGTGATTGAATGGAAACTCCCGCCAGGTCAACATCAAACAAATTTCGACAAGAAGTCACTTCGTAACTCCCCGTGGATTACGCGGAGTGTGTCTCAAACGGTCTACAACAGGAGGTGATGCTTCGTGTACCTCAATGACTATCTCGAATCAGATGTACTTCGCACATCGCGTTATCTCACTTGTGGGACTCCAGCTCAGAACGGCCTTTGTAAGAATTAGAGTTGTGTTTTCACACTATGTCGTTAACACTCAAGTTCAAACTTGTAAGTGCCGGAAACCGCTTATTACTAACCGCTTGAAATGTTTTCTTCTTATGGAAGCTCCGAGCGGGATGATCGTGTCGACTCTTCTCATGCTCACGCCAACATCATCACTAATGGAAGTTCTATTCGAATGCAACACAACAATGTAATGATTCTTCATCAAATCAAAGAATCTACAAAGTCAAAGACTTAAAGAACTTCATCAAGATTGATTTCCAACGCCAAAGAGCGTGTGAGCATGTTGAAGAATGACGTGGAGACACCGGAGCAACAAGGCACTGAAGCGCATCGATGCGCATAACAACATACTATCACTTTCACCACAAAGAACAATGATCAAAGAACAAAGTTAAAGATGACGCCAAAGCATAACTGCTCAAAGATAACGATCTCTACACCGGGAGATTGTTCAATCAAGACAATTCCTCTCACAAGAAAGAAGAATGTCGAAGACGCCACAGCCTACTATTACATCAACGCCTTCACCGCTTACATTCATATATACTTGAGGGGAGATTGTTGGAATCACTCCTAAACAAGATTTCAAGTATTTATATTTCATATGTAATAGGTAGCTTTATTATGGCCTTTATGTTTGTTTAAGGTCAAGCTTATGTAGAAGGCCCATAAGCTTGATCCAAGCCCAATAAGGAATAGGGAAGGAGAGGAGTGTTGCCCTAGCTCCTTGCCTATATAAACTATCTTGTAAACCCTCATTTGAGGGTTGGTTGTTCAAGTTATTCTTTCACTCATACATTACGCCTAACCGCTTCACACTACTATTGTGTGTGTGTGCTTGTTTACTTGTTCAATCGCCTTATCTCTTCTCTTATAAGCTTGTGTTGTAAAACTAGTGACCTAACAAGGTGAAGATGGGTTCATCGACCCGATGATGAAGCATATGAGCAAAGAATGTGCAAACTTCTTGGAATTCCGATAAGAGACCGCCACCAATTGTAGCTGAAAATTATGAGTTTACAAGATACCACTTGGGGTCTGACGAAAAGTTTTGTAAAATTCAAAAGATCGAGACTAAGGAATATCTCCGCACTGCTACAAATGTTGCTTGGGTCAGACATAATTTGATGAAGGATATGGAGGAAGTTGTCCAAGTTCAAAGGACACCGTAAAGCCCATTGGATTTGAGTCTAACTTAAAGACTCGTAAATAAAGAAAAGTGCTCTTTTGAGAGACAACCCGGATTATCCCTTTTATTTGTTGTATTTCCATTTCTGTTGGGTTTTGTGTTTCTAACCATTTTTGTAGGAAATTGGAGAAGTTGCTGCAGCAGCCTGAACGGGGACCTGGTCTGTCCACAGTTACGGCGTAACTCATTCCAATGGTTACGCCGTAACACACCTCTAGTAGCTATCTTCCCATAGCATTACCAATTAGGGCGTAATCTCATGCAATGGTTACACCGTAGCTACACTCCAGTAGCTTCTTCCAGGTTTTGCCATAATTACGGCGTAACTCCTTCTAGGAGTTACGACGTAACTATCCTCTGTATTAATTCTTTCTCTTTAAACACAATAACCGTGTATTAGTTTTTTAAATGAACTTTGTGGGTATGTTCCCTGTAAGCCCTCACGAGACTACACTCGTCCACTTGGGACACCAAGTGGTTTAAAAGGCTTGTTGAAAACGCTAAATGCAACCGTGATTCTTACGAAAGTGAGTTAGGTTTCTTTTTGTTGTATGTTTTTGTTTTTATTTTTTAGAATTATGCTTGTTGGTAGTGTGATTTCAGGGAATGAAGTTTGCTCGTGGATGCTTAAGCGAAGGCACGATTCTTTTCGTGGGCCTTCTTTCTTTTTTGAAGCAAATTTCAGGGAAGTTCTCGCTCTAATTCTACTTTCTCTTCACCTTTATTTAACGTTTAGTATAAAAGGGACTTTGTACATTTCAAGTGGGGGGACGGGAGTAGAATTATCTCTTGAACTTTATTTTGCCCTCGTTTTCTAGTTTATTTTGAAAATTATGCCATTTTAAAATTTTGACATGTTTTCTTAACCTAACTAGATTAGACCTTAGCCGAGCACATATAACCCTTGATATTATATGGTGAGATTAGCCTTATCCATTTTCAAATACTTACCCCAAATCCACCAAATTATGAGTGTGCCGGTAGCTTGTAAACTTTAGAACTTGGCCTTTGCATCATTTCGAGACCATAGACGAGGTATGCTGAGTTAGCTTAATGTATTTGGATTATTCATTTTTAGAAGGCAATATTATAGGATTATCACCCAAAAAGCCTATCATTGTGTGTTTATCGATTAGTTACCTCGACTTTTCAACCCCCATGTTAAACCCTTTTGTTGCACTCACCTTTAGTGTAAGATACCCCTAAATACACCCGTCTGAGCCATTCCTTTCATTTTGTTCACCCAATATATTGTTTCGATACACCCATACATCTTAGCCTACCGTGTAGTCTTTATTTGTGATCGGGAAGTCATTGTTTGCCTAAGTTTGAGGTTCTAGTGGAAAGGTTCGGAAATCATGCTTTCGTCAAAGACATATTTTTGAAGATCATTGAAGACCCCCCAAATTCTCATATTGTTCATCTCAAGTGGGGGGATGCAATGTTTAGTTGTCATGTAAAAAAAAATTATAGTTATTTGTTGATTGTAAAGTGCGAAGTTATAAGCACTATGTTTATGAGCTCATCACAGATTTAGTATCGAGGAGGCCACCTCGGTCACAATTGAAGAATGAAGTTGGGAATCATTGCGGAAACAGTTGAAGAAAAGGTAATGTGCCCATCATGATGTCCTCTAATGGCACATCTACTTGATATATCATGATCCGGTTTCTTAGCTTTGAAACTTGAACTTTGGATGAATGGTAAGCGGTGATGACTTGGTTATAGGTTTAGACTATTTGCTTGTTATTTTTACTTTACACCAATTATAACCCATTTCTTATCCTACCCTTTAGTCATGAAGCGTGTCTAGGTTGTTAATACAAATAAGCCATAAAAACGTTTATTTATATTTTACGATCTTCTAATGTTTTGTCGATAACAAAAGTAAAATCATTTTAACGAAACAAATAAAATACGTAATTAGTTTGAGCCAATAGTTCACTAACACACTTACATTTTCATATAAAACACTAAACAAGTAATAGTATTTACAATTTATAGAAATGCATATGTATAACAGCTAGTGTTTACATAATGGGTATATATATACATACTTAGTATATATTGTAATGGGTAAGAATCTAAGTACTTGACCCATTAACTAGATGCATTGAATGTAGTTGGGTAAAACCCAAAGTCCATGACCCATATCCATGAAGCATGATCCATAACCCATGACCCATTTCATGACATCATGCATGAAGTCATGTTGGGTAATATCCATGGAGCTAACCCATGACCCATTGACTAGATGCATTGCATCTTCTAGATACATTGTATCTATTTGGATACCCATGATCCAAAGTCTATAACCCATGACCCATGATCCATGACCCATAACCCATATAGGAGGAGCGTCCTACAGATCCCTAGGAATACACTGGACGGATCCCTCAAGCAAGGGATCCGGGGAACAATAGTGATTTTTGTCTATAAATAGTGAGCCATTTCTTCATTGTAACTCACCCTTTTCACACACATTCTCTCTTAGTGTTGTAAACTCTCTAACCTCATATCCAAAGGATCTTTCTATGTAGTTTTGTGTTTGTGTGATTCTCTAGGTTCCTCATAAAGGCGAGATCACCACCTCTTGAAGTCGAGCAAGCTCAAGTCCATGGGTTGCCAAGCTTCGTCATCATCAAGACTACTGATGTTATCTTGTTGATAGTTCTTTCCTCTCTCATTAGAAGTGTTGTGTTGAAGACATAGGTGAAAGATGTCCAAAGGATCCGTGTCAAAGGCATTAGTGAAGGGTGCCAAAAGTCCGTGTTGAAGGCATGAGTGAAAGGTGCCTAAGGTTCGTGTCAAAGGCATTAGTGAAAGGTGCCTAGGGTGTACATTCAATATGGTGCATTGATGTACAAGATAGATTAGTTTGGGTCAAATGATATTGATATCCTTGTTGATGTTGTAATAAGGAGTGTGTCTCCTTTGGGATAGGTGTTGTGTAGTGTTGGGTAGTAGTTCCTCCTTTGTAATGGAACTCGATATCTAGCCTTGTACTGGATAAAGTGTAGGCGATGTTGTGATAGGTTTGGTTCTACCTCGTGGAAGAACCCGGTGTCTAGCCTTGTACCGGATAAAGAGTAGGCGACGTTGTGAATGCTTCTCCGCCACAAGGAGTTTGTGTTTTGTAGTGATTACGAACTCTTGAGTAGGTTACTCGGGGAGTAGAGTAGGGCAAGGAAGGTATCCTTGTAGCCGAACCACTATAAATACTCGCGTTGTGGTTTTGTGCTTCTTACTCTTTATCTTTAATTTACTTATTTATATGCTTATCTATCAACATCCAACACACACATTTAAATAGATTGACATAAGTCGATCTAAATAGTTTAAAACGAAGTTTTAATCGGTAAAACTATTCAACCCCCCTTCTAGTTTTTCACAATTTGTACCAGAGCTTCGTTACCAAGTTTTCTAGAGTATATTGTACTTTAAAAACTTGACATGATCCGTGTATGATTCAAAACTACAAAGAAGGCTTTTTACAAAATCAAACACCATATCTTAAAAACACTTTTTTAGGATGTTGATTAGATGACAACATCATATTTCTTCTTTCTTATTTTATCTTACAAAAATGCACTAACCTCTCTTGTTATTTTGTTTAGTTAAGCTCATTTTAATCAAGCCATAGGAATTCCTTGGTAACAAGATTACCTTTCCAAAGAAGGTATCTTAAACCACCACCTAGATCTCGAAGGAACCGGAGTTGTTTATTGACATTATCCTGTCAAAAGAAAAGGACACCCATAAATTGCACTAGAGTTATGACTTTCTTAAAACTCATCTCTAAATAACATTAGCTTAGAATAAGTCTTCTTGCATAGGAACCTGTATGGTTATATTTTATTAGTTTTTAACATATGTTTTAGTGATAAACGTGGCTTCATTAGGAAACCTTCTTGCATACATGTTTCTCTTCCGTCTAAAGTCTAGGTATATAAATATAGGTTATCTTAATCTAAAAATCAATCCTTTCTAATAATAAAACAAAACACAAATCTCAAAAATTCCTCCTTCCCTATAAAATCCCTTCCGCTCGTCTCACAACCACCAAACCCCATTTTTTTTTCAAATCTTCCACTTTCAAAATACCTCTCATTCAAACTTCATCTTCCTCCTCATCCCTTTTCGAAACAAAACCAAGGAAGAATCTCATCTTCATGGTTTATATCGCTTTCGTGATCATCGTCTTGACACTCATCGTTCTCGTGTTTCCCATGATCAAGTTTTCTCATGGAGACATGTACTTTGTGTTGTTAATCTACATTTGTATCTTATATCCAATCATTTGTATTGCTCTTAGCGTTGAAATGAAATATTACTAATGTGTTAGTTTATCCCGTTTATTTCTCATAATGTGTTTGTCACTTTATTTTTCTTTTTCGTTCGTATCTTTGACCTTGACATACTTTCGAAATCTACAATGCATGCTTTAGTAGTAAATATTGGCTAAAACAGACCTCTTTCTATAAACCTAAAAGTTGCAAAAATCAAATTTCACGTCAAGATCATTTTTCTGTCACTGCAGATCCACGGATCCCTAAAGTTTAACTAGCCGGATCCCTTTTAAAAGGGAACCGGGAAGACCGTGGAACTGGGAAACAGAAACTCATGCAACATAAAAACCACTTCATAAAAACCTACCATAAAAGGAAAAAGCCTACTAGAATGTTAGTACAAAGTAAGTTAATTGTCATTATTAATAAAAATAAGGGAAAACAAATAAAAACATTAGGAGTTTATTTTCACCTATTAAATTTCCCCTCCTTTGATGCATCACTTTATCTTAACTTGCTCATAATTATTCATCTCACTTCTATAGGTCTCATCATGACTCATGAGTATGAATTCGACTTTCAACTCACTTATGTCTACATTCCTAATATTTTCCTTGAGCCTAACACACCTGCCAATCATGTCCGTGGGTTCAATAATCTCGAAACTCATCACTTTCATGAAGGACGTATTGTTGACACACCTCTACTATACCAAGAAGGTATCAATACCTCATTCTGAACCATAGGACTAGAAGGCCTTCTCGGAATTAACGAGAAAATCTGTCCATGGTTTGTGTTGGAATTCTTCCATCAAGTTGAATTCGTTTGAAACGAGGATCGATCTCTCTCACTATGTTTTTGGATCAAAAACCAAAATTTTGTCTTAACTCTTGGGCAATTTGCTCACATTCTCCAAATTCCAAATCATGGACAATGTGCCTTCACTGAATATTGGTCTCTTGATCCTCTCTTTAACTACCGTGAAGAAAATAGTCCATATTGTTCACATATACCTTCCTCTCAAGAATTAACTCGCATGTTATGCAAACCTCGATCCAATTACTCAGATCCAAACATAATCTATATACGTGATATCAGAGATGATCTTAAACCTCTCGCAGTCATTCTATGTGAAAATGTTTGGAGTCTTAGGGGAAACCGAGAAATTCTTCCCGCTTGTTGTGCTCACATAATGTACTGTCTCCTATCTCAACAACCATACAATCTCGCCTATTTCTTCGCAAGGCGAATTGTAAACCTTCAAGGAAACAAGAACAAACTAATCCCATACGGAATGTTCCTGACACGCCTTTATCATCATATCACGTACTTTCATCCTCAATTTCAAAGTCCGTTGTACGTACTTGTGAACAAGCTGATGGAACCTCTAAATACATCTCACATCACGTCATTCTTCGTCCCTGAATTGGAAAATACTCATCATCCATTTGACGATCAATCTAATGAAAACGCTCAAGAAACCTAGTTTCTTTTCCAAATAGGTTCAATCCTTAGGATTCAACCTTTATCTTTGTAATATGATCACTCCCATGAAATAAAACATTTATCGTTTGTTGTCTCGCTTATATAGATGTTCAAATTCTTTAGAAATCACTAGCTTTAATATACGATACCTTACGCAAATGTTGCATATTTTCTGTGAAGGTACTGTTCTGCAGGAGCCGGATCCCTCACTAAAACTAGTCGGATCCCTCCATTAAGGGATTCGTGGGATCCGGGCTGACAAAAATGAATTTGCAGACCTCCACACATCAAACCATTCCTTTAGTCCACTTCATACTAGCTAAACATGTTTCTTTAGGATTATTCAAGTCTTCCTCAAGCTTAGTAGGTCCCACTCACTCATAGCTAATTTAGGATCACATTCAAGATGTTTTTAATTTATCACTTCACCAAAGCTCACCATATTTCCGCTCTAATACTCACACATTGTTTCTCACATCTCAAAACACTTAGCTTGATATTTCTCTCAATTTTAGCTAATTGATTTTAGTCATCCTTACGTCAAAATAGGCCAAAAACTAGTTTTTCATTTATCATGATTTTTAAACAATTTTCCAAATTTATTTCAAACTATCATATGATCTCTAGGATCATTAAACTCCACTTGACACTCTCATATTTCTTAGTGTCATCTTTGATTACCTATTGGTGCTCATAAAGCCCCATTTCTCTCCATAAAAGGCAATCATTAGTTACCATCAATCATTTCTCTTGATCATTTAAGACACTTAAGAAGACTGAAACACTCAAGATGTATAGGTACTAGACCTTACAAAACATCTTTTCCCTTTTTTCTTGGCTGCTGAGAGCCGTATCCCTAGGATAAGCCTAGACGGATCCCTCATTGGAGGGAACCGTGGGAACCGACTGCACAGAATCAGCTATTCCTAGCTAAAACAATCATTTCAAGCTTTCCTTGCTAACTTGAACACTCCATCTTGTCTTAATTGACTTCCTTGATTAGTGCAACTCTGAAGTTGACTCTTGTGCATGCAAATCATTGCATGTTGAAGGATCTTAGTGGTTTAAGCCTTAAATTCACTTACCAATTTCCTCTCTTTATAAGCCACTTTGTTAGTATTCTAAATCACCATCTGCAACTTCATTCTCAGCAACTAGAAACCTTTAACATTTCATCATGAGGAAAGCTCCTAGTGCCAACTCCTCCACCAAAGGACCACCTAAGAAACGTGCTTGTATTGTCCATGAAATTTCTTCAACCGAATCATCACCCGTTAAATCCACAAACGATAGGATTTCCCCTCCACCAACTCAACCAATCAAACCAATCCCTAAAAGGATTGTTCCCACAAAACTACCATTGCTAAACACTACTATACCTCCTAAACCAAACACCCCTATTTCCACTAAACCATCACCTTTGGTGCCTAGAGCCATATCTTTCACCACTACACTTTCATCTCCACACCTCTACAACTTAGAGGACTTACCTTCTAGGCCATCTCATCCTCCACCATTGCCAACATTATCCTTAATAGAGAGAATAACGCAACAACAAAACAATGGTGATGAAACAACACTAGCACCGGTATCCTTTTCTCCATCACCCTCAAATAGTCCCTTTTGGATTATGAGGAATCATCAAAGTCAACCACCCGATCACATGGAAGTATATACCTCTCTACCACCATCCTCAACACATATTCCACCACCACCACCCTTAGTTGAACTACCTCAAAATGTGCCTCCACAAATCCCTCCTCTTTTTGTGGAACCTCAACCCAACCTTCCATCTCAAGCCATTCCATTTCTACCACCACCATTTTCGAGCCATGACAAAGATTGTTATCATTGTCAACATGTTGAATGCTTGGTACATGAAGTACGTGAAGAGCTACGTTTCATGTTTTATCACCTCCTCGAACGTTTCGATGAGGTCAACAAGCCTAAACAAAACTAAGCTTAAGGATTCAAGTGGTGTTCTAGTCTTAAGCTTAACTTAGATTGATTAGGAATCATATTTCATGTTTAAGTCATTCTCTTAGTTTTAGAGTCATGTCTATCATTTCTCATGTTTTTATTAAATGAAATTTCATGTTATATGCCATATGATCTTGTGAATATGATTGGTGCCTTAATGCATAACTCTTGTTTATGTTGACACCATATTTTACATCCATATTGATGTCTTAAGTATGCAGGCAGACGGATCCCTCACTTTAGCCTAGACGGATCCCTCCCAGAGAGGAACCGTGGGATCCGTGCAACAGGAACAAGTTTCCTTACTAATTTGAGTCTTATTTGCAGGAAATTATGCATCACATACTTGTTTTCTAACCTTTGTTTTGTAGATTTTCAATATACACTTGAAGACTTTGACACCCTCAACAACGAGGAGTTTCTTGTCAAAGCAAAACGTTGCAAAAACGCTTGCAATACTTTCATATAGGAGTACATTACCACTTGACGTCCTCCTCACAAAGGAGCATTCGTCAAGGGGGAGCATGTTCGTCTAAAAGATGAAACCATTTGCAAACGATATTGCAAAACACTCGTTTAGTTTTCCTAATTAATTGAACCCTTCAACAAAGGGAAGCACCCGTCAGGGGGAGGTAAGACGATAATTTTTCTCTTATCTTACTCTCTATTTTTCATATTTTTACTTTTCAAATATTTTTCTTCAAACTATGTGTTAGTTTCTTTTCGACGCTCTTTTTGTTTCGACAAAAAGGGGGAGAAGAGAGTAAAAACTCCAATTCAAACTTTTACGAATTTTAGTTTTTCCTTAAACTAATCTTATGTTTTTTCATCAACAAAAAGGGGAGATTGTTAATACAAATAAGCCATAAAAACTTTTATTTATATTTTATGATCTTCTAATGTTTGTCGATAACAAAAGTAAAATCATTTTAACGAAACAAATAAAATACGTAATTATTTTGAGCCAATAGTTCACTAACACACTTACATTTTCATATAAAATACTAAACAAGTAATAGTGTTTACAATTTATAAAAATGCATATGTATAACAACTAGTGTTTACATAATGGGTATATATATATACATACTTAGTATATATTGTAATGGGTAATGTAATGGGTAAGAATCTAAGTACTTGACCCATTAACTAGATGCATTGAATGCAGTTGGGTAAAACCCAAAGTCCATGACCCATACCCATAGAGCATGATCCATAACCCATGAGCCATTGCATGACATCATGCATGAAGTCATGTTGGGTAATATCCATGGAGCTAACCCATTTACAAGATGCATTGCATCTTCTAGATACATTGTATCTATTTGGATACCCATGATCCAAAGTCCATAACCCATGACTCATGATGATCCATAACCCATTTAGGAGGAGCGTCCTACGGATCCCCAGAAATACAGTGGACGGATCCCTCAAGAAAGGGATCCGTGGGATCTGGGAAACAGTAGTGATTTTTGTCTATAAATAGTGAGTCATTTCTTCATTGTAACTCACCCCTTTCACACACATTCTCTCTTAGTGTTGTAAACTCTCTAACCTCATATCCAAAGGATCTTTCTATGTAGTTTTGTGTTTGTGTGATTCTCTAGGTTCCTCTTAAAGGCGAGATCACCACCTTTTGATGTCGAGCAAGCTCAAGTCCATGGGTTGCCAAGCTTCGTCATCATCAAGACTACTGATGTTATCTTGTTGATAGTTCTTTCCTCTCTCATTAAAAGTGTTGTGTTGAAGACATAGGTGAAAGATGTCCAAAGGATCAAGTCGAAGGCATTAAGTGAAAGGTGCCGAACATCCGTGTTAAAGGCATTAGTGAAGGGTGCCGAAAGTCCGTGTTGAAGGCATTAGTGAAAGGTGCCTAAGGGTCATGTCAAAGGCATTAGTGAAAGGTGCCTAGGGTGTACATTCGATATGGTGCATCGATGTACAAGATAGATTAGTTTGGGTCAAAGGATATTGATATCCTTGTTGATGTTGTAATAAGGAGTGTGTCTCCTTTAGGATAGGTGTTGTGTAGTGTTAGGTAGTTGTTCGTCCTTTGTAATGGAACTCGGTATCTAGCCTTGTGCCGGATAAGTGTAGGCGACGTTGTGATAGGTTTGGTTCTACCTCATGGAAGAACCCGGTGTCTAGCCTTGTACCGGATAAAGAGTAGGCGACGTTGTAAAAGCTTCTCCGCCACAGGGAGTTTGTGTTGTGTAGTGATTACGAACTCTCGAGTAGGTGACTCGGGGTGTGGAGTAGGGCAAGGAAGGTGTCCTTGTAGCCGAACCACTATAAATACTCGCGTTGTGGTTTTGTGCTTCTTACTCTTTATATTTACTTTACTTATTTATATGCTTATCTATCAACATCCAACACACACATTTAAATAGATTGACATAAGTCGATCTAAATAGTTTAAAACGAAGTTTTAATCGGTAAAACTATTCAACCCCCCTTCTAGTTTTTCACATAGGTGATGAAGCGAGCAATCTTTGGTGTCTTGGCCATAGATTTGGTCATGTATCATTGATTTTTTCCACTTCGCCGTGACATGTTAGTAATGACAATTCACCCTTAACCTTTGTCGTGTCTACCCATATTGCCTTCGAGAATTGTTTAGTCCTTAACTGTAGTGGTGCAGATTTGTGTAACCGCCAAGCTTATGATAGAATACATGCTATGATATGTTGAGTGATCACCCGAAATTGACACTTAGAATAGTTGAGAGATTTGAGTGTTTTGTTTCCATTTCGTGAGGTGTTTGGCTTTGTTTTATTCAAGCATAAGGGATTTTTAAACTTATATTTTCCGGGTAATGGGAGATACCTTTTAGGAATTTATCCGATAACGTCTCTTGGAGGGCAAGTAGAGTTCATGGGGATATTTGATAACATCAAATAGTCCCGAATATTAAGTGTCAATTTCCCGATAATGCTCGTATTTTATATCATTTATATGGATTTACGCTTGTTTTCCTCTATATTTAACTTTCAGGTAAATTACGAGCATTGGAGCTAATGAGATGCATATTTGGAGAGTTTATTAAAGATATATGATAGTATGACCACTGTGAAGTAATTACGGCATAACTCCTCTCTCACATTACGCCTTAACAAGAGCATGACTCAGAAGACTAACTCAACAACATATTATGGTGTAACTCCATCTTAGGATTACGCCGTAACTTATTAGGACAAATGATGTTCCACGCTGCTACAAGGTACGCCGTAACTCCTTCCAACGATTATGGCATAATCATGATTTGGTAACGTATATTGAAGATACGGCGTAACTCATTCCATGTGTTACGCCGTAACTAGCTATATCTAGAGCATTATTACGGATTTATATAGGTTACGGCGTAACTCTCAAGTTAAGTTACGCCGTAACTAGATCTGGCCTATAAATACCAGCCCTAAATTCTGCATTTCACATCATTCACTCCACACCAACTGACCCTAAGTAGGTAGACTGAGTGGGAAGGGTAAGAACTGACTAACTAACGACCCTTCTTCGCTTGTGCGAACAGACCAAATGATCACCTGCGGTTTGGAAGAACTTAAGAAGTTAAGGATGAGTGTCTAAGATGCTAGCGCTCGGGCACTCATTGTTATGAATCTTGCATGTAGCGGAAATTAATGACTATGCTTAGGGGACTAAAAACAACTGGACTTTCAAGGGTAGTAGCTTGATCTACGGTGGAAACCTTTGCTGATAGGTTAGGATGAACTGACCAAATGTTGTCCTAGCGACCTAAACCCCCACTTGAAGCAATTGGAAGTAATTAGACGTGAACATAACTTGATAGGATGAGTAACTAGGTTAGCACACTTATCGTCTATTGATCACAACCCTTGCCTTTAATTTCTTTCTTTTATTTTCTTAGTAGTTAATTAATCATTTCAATCTTAAAACTAATTAAAATCAGTGACACCTAGACTTAATTAGAATCCGCTCACATAGCTCTTGGGACGACCTCGGTTTAACCGATTACTACACTACACACGATCGGGTACACTGTCCGTTAGTGCATAAGGTAGACCATAGGTAAACGAGACACTTATAAATATTAAAACTTGGTCAGTAAAACCTGCATCATATGGCCAATGCCGTTTGCTTCTTCGAGAACCAAGATGTTAAACAACATCCCATAAAATTACATACACCATTTGTACTTTTTTGGTCAACATAATCACCTGCATGGTCAGAATCCGCATATAAAATAGTTTCTACCCCTGTTCTCTTAGGATACCATAATCCCAATTAAGTCTTACCCTTAATGTATCTAAATATTCTTTTGACGGCTTCTAGATGTGATGTTTTAGGGTCTTCTTGAAACCTAGCACATAGACAAACACTAAACATGATATCCGGCCGAATAGCCGTAATATAGAGAAGACTACCAATCATGCCACGGTATTTTGTGTTATCAACGGATCCTCCGTCTTCATCTTTTGTAAGTTTAGTATCGGATGACATTGGTGTTCTTATGGGTTTTAACTCTTCTAAACCAAATTTGTTTAACTTTTCTTTTATGTATTTGGATTGATTAAAGAAGATACCATTTTCTAGATGTTTGATTTGTAGACAAAGAAAGAAACTTAGTTCTCCCATCATACTCATTTCAAACTCATCATGCATGATTTTTGAGAAATTATCACACATGTCTTGACAAGTTGATCCGAATATAATATCGTCCACGCATATTTGAACAATAATTATATGTGATTCCTTTTTCTTTGTGAAAAGTGTATTATCAACTAACCCTATGGTATAGTTGTTTTTGATTAAAAATGATTTGAGTCTATCATACCAAGCCTTTGGGGCTTGTTTAAGACCGTAAAGAGCTTTCTTTAGTTTGTACACGTGTTTAGGTTTTTCGAAATCGATAAAGCCTGGAGGTTGAGCTACATAGACTTCTTCATTAATAAAGCCATTAAGAAAAGCACTTTTAACATCCATTTGAAAAAGCTTCAGATCATTAGCATAAGCATAAGCAAGAAGTATTATTTTAGATTCTAATCTAGCCACGGGAGCATAGGTCTCATCAAAATCTATGCCTTCTTGTTGAGTATACCCTTGGGCAACAAGTCTAGCTTTGTTTCTAGACACTACACCGTTTGCATCTAACTTGTTCTTATATACCCATTTTGTTCCGATTATGGTTTGGTTATTAGGTGGAGGGACGAGTGTCCAAACATCGTTAGAAATAAATTGATTTAACTCTTCGTGCATAGCCATTACCCAACTTTTATCTTTTATGGCTTCTTGCGTATTTTTAGGTTCTATGGTTGAGACAAAACAAAATAAACTTCTTTGGTTTTGGACTTGAGATCTTAAGGTTCTTTCATTTAACTTTCCTATAACCTTCTCTACAGAATGATCTTTAGACTCTTTAATATTGATGATTTCATTGTTTAATGGTTCATCTTCTTTATTTATATTTTCCTTGATTTCTATGGCTTCACTTTCGATTATCTCGTCATCGACAAGAGTTTGGGTAGGTTTAGGTGGACTTTCATCAAATCTTACGTTTACGGATTCTTCAACCTTCATTGTTTCTTTATTAAGTATAACATAAGCTTTACTATTAGGAGAGTAACCTAACAAGACACCTTCGGTTGATTTAGGATCAAATTTAGTTAGGTAATCTTTAGGGTTAAGTAAGAAACATTTACTACCAAAGACTCTAAAGTGTTCTAACGTAGGCTTTTTGCCTCGAAGTAACTCATATGGAGTTTTACCTAAGAATGGTCTAATTAGGACACGGTTAAGTATGTAGGTTGATGTGTCGACGGAATTGCACCAAAATTTTTGAGGAATCAATTGCTCATTAATCATGGTGGGACTCATTTCTTGTAGGGTTCTATTTTTCCTTTCAACTACCCCATTTGATTGTGGAGTGCGAGGAGCTGAGAAATTGTGAGTAATGCCATTAGCATCACAAAAAGCTCCAAATTGCACTTCATTATCAAATTCCCTACCATGATCCACTCTAATAGACACTATAGGACTTCCTAGTTGTCTTTGGATTTTCTTACTTAATATTTCAAAATTATCGAACGTTTCAGTTTTATTCTTTAAAAATTTTGTCCATGTGTACCTAGAGTAATCATCCACCATAACCAAAGTATAGAAGTTACCTCCGTAAATTTGAATAGCGGATGGACCAAATATATCCATATGAAGTAGTTCTAGACACTTAGTAGTAGAGACCATATTTTTAGCTTTCTGACTAGCATGGACTTGCTTTCCTACGTTACAAGCATCACAAAAGTGGCGTTCGTATTTTAGTTTAGGTAGATCTCTTACTAGTTTTTTAGATGATAGCGATTGAAGAAGTCGCATATTGGCGTGACCCAATCTTCGATGCCATAAG
This sequence comes from Chrysanthemum lavandulifolium, assembly GCA_022545495.1. Lineage (NCBI taxonomy): Eukaryota > Viridiplantae > Streptophyta > Magnoliopsida > Asterales > Asteraceae > Chrysanthemum > Chrysanthemum lavandulifolium. The sequence continues at coordinate 260,546,217 of CM040239.1, forward strand.
GTCGAAGTATCATCCATAGAAGTAAGACAAAGTTTGTATTTTGGTTCATTACCGATTTTAATGACATAGACTCCATGTTTTCTAATGCCTCTTCCTATAGTAATACCGTTTTTCAATATTTTACTACCGGTTTCACTAAAAAAATACATTGCACTTTTTATCACATATTTGTCCTATACTTAGAAGGTTGAAGTTTAGGTTTTCTACGTAACACACATCGTTAATGGTTAAAGATTTGTGAGAAATTGTACCTTTACCGATGATTTTGCTCTTGCTATTACCAAAACCCACATTTCCACCATTGAAAGATTCGTACGTGGAAAACAAATCTTTGTTACCGGTCATGTGCCTCGTGCACCCGCTATCCTTGATCCATTCATCCGGATCTAGGTCGACCTTTAAGCACACCTAAAAAAATAATTAACTCAAAAGTTTGGTCCCCATTTGTTCATGGGTCCATTAGTGTTATACATTTCATTCATGTTAGGCATATATGGAAAAGGTGAGAAAGCATTCCATGGTGAAAAGTTTTGAAATGGAAAACCATTTTGTACATTAGGATTCCATCCTATTTGATGGTGGTTACTTCTCGGATAAACATTATTTGGTCTTCTTATAAATGTGCTTGGTTTAAAAAATGATGGACCTTTGTTTCTCATAAAAATTTGATTCTGTTTTAGTGGAGGTAGTTGTTTGACATTTCTAACAGTAACATGGGTTGGTTTCTTCTTGTTAACAATAACAAAGTCGGTTCTAGTTGAGGTAGCTACATTATTTCTACTGTTTGCTGTTACAGACCCACGGATCCCTGGTTTTACACTAGACGGTTCCTTTTTCAAGGGATCCGTGGGATTCGTAACTACAGTAGCTTGTTTTTCAATTGCTTTGACGAATTGTGTTTCTTTAATTTCGCTAGTTGACGCATTAAGTTCCTGTACACCTAAACCCTTTTGATTGTTTCCCGTTTTAACACTATCAAGTATTATATCTAGAGTATTAGTACTCATTCTAGCAATCTTGGAGTCAAGATTATCAACTAACGTTTGAAGTTGAACACAAACTCACATTCCCCATATATTTTCTTCCCTTTTTCTGAACATTTTAATTTATCTTTTAACTCAATGACTTCCTTTTCCAAACGTTCATTTTTTTTTCAAAATCTTATTTTTGTTAATAACTTTTAGACTAATTTTGAAAAGTTTATCATATTCACGATGCAATGATTCATCATCTAATGATGAGCTACTATAATAAAGATATTCGGGACATACCTTGTTTGAGTCATTTTCCATGAGACAAATTTCTTCGTTCTCCTCCTCACTCATTCCCCCGTACCACTTACGAACGCCTTTTGTTCGTCACGTTTGGGACACTCACTAATGAAGTGATTAGGATCCCCACATTTAAAACATGCTCGTTCGTCCCTTGCTTTCTTGTCGTCTTTGCCTTTCCGGAACCCCTTCTTGTCGTCATATGGTTGCTTGACATATCTTCATTTTCTTCTAAAGAACTTCTTGAAATCCCTTACCGCCATGGCATACTCTTCATCATCTTTCCGAAGAGGTTTCTTCATCGCTTGAGACCTTCTTAGCTTCTAAGGCAAGGGATTTGTGCTTCTCTTTCTTTTCTTTTGAGGCTTCAGAGTCTTTAGCGAGGACAAGCTCATAGAATTTTAGATTGCCTATGAGTTCATCGAGAGTGAGAATTGACAAGTCTTTGGATTCTTCGATGGCCGTCACCTTTGATCTCCACTTGGATGGAAGTGCCCTTAGATATCTCCTGACATGATTAGGACTAGAAAAAGACTCATCAAGTGCTTGTAATGAGGTAATAATAGTATTAAAGTTATAAAAAGAATTATCTATACTATCCTCATCCGATATTGAAAATTGTTCATATTGTTGAACAAATAAATCTATTTTATTGTTTTTAACTTGTTGATTTCCTTGATGAGTTACAACTAAAGAGTTCCAAATGTCTTTAGAGGTTTTAAGCATAGAAATTCTTTCGAATTCCTTTTTGGGTAAAGCATTATATAAAACCATTTTAGCTTCACTATTTTTGGAAAGCATTTTTTTTTGATCATCGGAGAGGCGATCATGAGGAATATTTACTTGTTTGTCGGTTTTATCATCTTTTGTAGTTGCTTGAAAGTCACCTTCAACGATGATGTACCAAAGATCAATATATTTTGACTTCACATAAGTTTCGAATCTATTCTTCCAATAAATAAAACTATTTGTTTCAAGTAGTGGAGGTCGTTGCATAGATTGCCCTTCTTTATAATTTTCAAAACTCATTGTGATCGAAAAGTTTTTAAAATACGATTTACTTTAAAACTTTTTTAAACCTAGCTCTTGATGCCAATTGTGGAAAACTAGAAGGGGGGTTGAATACTTTTGCCGATTTTAAAATTAGTTTCAAAAACTTTAGATTCGATCTTATGTGAATTCGTATGGATGGATAGAAAGGTAAAGCAATAAGTAATGTAAGTAATGAAAGCAAGTAAAGTAAAGGATAGAAAGTAATGACACAACCGATTTATAGTGGTTCGGTGATAACATCAAATAGTCCTGAATATTAAAGTGTCAATTTTCCCCGACAATGCTCGTATTTTATATCATTTATATGGATTTACGCTTGTCTTCCTCTATATTTCACTTTTAGGTAAATTATGAGCATTGGAGCTAAAGAGACGCGGATTTGGAGATTTTATAAAGAATTAATGATAATATGCCCACTGTGGCGAAGTTACGGCGTAACTGCACTCTCACATTAGGCCGTAGCAAAATGCTTGACTCATAAGGCTAGCTCAGTAGAAGTTTACGGCGTAACTCCCACTAAGGATTACGCCGTAACCCATTAGGTCAAAAGATGTTCCACGTCGCTACAAGCTACGTCGTAACTCCTTCCAACGATTACGGCGTAATCATGACATTGTAACCTGCATTGAAGATACGGCGTAACTCATCCCATGTGTTACGCCGTAACCAGCTATAACGAGAGCATTATTATGGATTTATATAGGTTACGGCGTAACTCTCAAATTAAGTTACGCCGTAACTAGATCTCGCTTATAAATACCGACCCTAAATTACGCATTTCAAATCATTCACTCCACACCAAAAAGCGAGAACGTGAGTAGGGGACCAAAGGCGGATCTTGAAGAGCATACGGAGCCATCTCCAGGAGAAATCACTCCTAACGATAAGCATTAGCGATTATCTTTTCATTTTACTTTCGATTCATGTATTTCATTATGTCAAACATTGAATTGATTGTTTCATTTAATATGATCGGCTAAGCACCTTTGGTGCTAGCCTAGTTATGATTCTTTAATTACTGTGTTTATGTTTACACTGCTTCCGTATAATTGTTTCTAGTGTATGCATGCATAGTTCATTGGTAGCTACCCTTGTTTCGGTTGTTTTGAATGGCGGTAGTGTCTAGTTGCTTAGGAGAATTGACCAACTAACCCTAAGTAGGTAGACTGAGTGGGAAGGGTAAGAATTGACCAACTGACGACCCTTCTTCGCTTGTGCAAACTGACCAAATGATCACTTGCCGTTCGGATGAACTTACTAAGTTAGGGATGAGTGTCTAAGATGCTAACGCCCGGGCACTCATTGTTATGAATCTTGCATGTAGCGGAACTTAATGACTTGGCTTAGGGGACTAAAAACAACTGGACTTTCAAGGGTAGTAGCTTGATCTCCGGTGGAAACCTTTGCTGATAGGTTAGGACGAACTGGCCAAATGTTGTCCTAGCGACCTAAACCCCCACTTGAATCAATTGGAAGTAATTAGACGTGAACATAACATGATATGATGAGTAACTAGGTTAGTACACTTTACCTCTATTGATCACAACCTTTGCCTTTATTTGCTTTCTTTCATTTCCTGTTTTATTAGTTAATTATTTCGACAATTAAAACCAGTGACACCTTGACTTAATTAGAATCCGCTCACATAACTCTTGGGACGACCTCAGTTTTACCAATTACTACACTACACACGACCGGGTACACTGCCCGTTAGTGCATAAGGTGGACCATAGGTAAACGAGACACTTATAAATATTAAAACATGGTCAGTAAAACCTGCATTATTCGACTACAAGGACACCTTTCTTGCCCTACTCCACTCCCCGAGTCACCTACTCGAGAGTTCAAGCACTATGTCAACAAGCTCCTTCAACACGGCGGAGAAGCCTCACAACGTCGCTTACACTTTTTCCGGTACAAATCTAAATACCGAGTCCTTAACACGGAGGACCAAACCAACACTACTATAACACAACAACTATGTGAAATATGAAATACAAGATCTTGCTACAGAAATCTTGTGGAGGAACAAATCAATAAAGGACCCCTTGCTTGGATGATTTGTAGTATCTCGTGATCTCGCCTTTGAGAAGGACTTATATGAGAATCACAACAAAAGAAAGAAGAACTACTATATAGATCAAGAGATTTAAGATTAGAAGAGAGAAGTAATATATGAGAAATTTTGTAAGAAGAGGAGTGAGTAACAATGAAGAAATGACTCACTATTTGGGTTGGGATCCTCTCCCATTACTTAAGTTAAGTTGGGTGTTCTTCAACCATTAGATTAAATTCAATGGTTAAGATTAAAAGACCATTGAATTTAATCCAATTGTTGAAGAACACCCAACTTAACTCAAGTTGGTGGGATAACTTAAGAGGATTTGGGTCCCACTATTTATAGGCAAGAAAACTCTACTGTTCCCCGGATCCCACGGATCCCTTACTTGAGGGATCCGTCCAGTGTAATCCCAGGGATCCGTGGACGCTCCTCCTTATTTGGGTTACGGGTCATGGATCATGGGTCATGGACTTTGGGTCACGGGTACCCACAATAGATATAATGTATCTAGACATTGGATCATGGGTCTTGGGTTGTGGGTTATGGATTTGCTCCATGGGTATGGGTCATGGGTCTTGGATATTACCCATCCTAATAAACTATTACAACAAATGAATTATTACAACAATTTATGTTAAATGATTATATGTAAATGCTTTACAAAAATAACATGTATTCTTATAATTTTATTTATGATAACTTTATATTTGTTATCAACAAAACATAAAGAGATCGCTAAAAATGAATAAACGTTTTTACGGTTTATTTGTATTAAAAATCTCATTTAACTTGTTAACTTACCATGAGTTATAAATATTTCAAACTCATTTTAAATCACCGGTTCCTCCCCTCCCCCACCCGCATACAAACACCCATTTGGACATGTAGGACCATTTACATAAATGGTATTTGTTTCCTTAAGTTAAGATTCTAAATTAATTAGCCAAGGACTTTTCTCGTAAACGTTTATTTGTAATGGTTTACAGTTCGTGTTAGTGTGTTAGCTCACACATCTATGATTTAATCAATAGTATTAGTTGTGTGTTGTACCGTGTTACAACATATTGCTTTAGTAGTTACAATTGTGTATAACAAATGTCTCAATTGACTAGGCCGTTAAAAATAAGATGATAAGGATTGTTGATTGAATTTTCAGGTGATCATATTAGACTAGAGCGAAGCCTGATATCAAGCTAAAAGACAATGTCCTTGAATATAATTGATAAAACTTTGCATTGTGTTTATCTCGATCTCTTTTAGTGTCTTTAGAAATTGTGCAATTGTGTAATTCATACCCCGTTGGAATCTCTTAACTCGATTATCGCTTCACTGGATCATGTGTTCTCGGATGAGTCTAGGCTAAAATTGTCATACTTCGAATTGTGTTGTACTTCGTTCAATGTGGATTTCTTTGCCTGGGTGAGTTTCTTTAATTTCGTCGTATCATACAAACCAATGATCAATAATGAATCATCATATTGCATTATATATCCTAATATCCCTGACGCATCGTTCGTTTCATTCATTTAACATGTCATTTCGTGCTATCAAATAGACCTTTACGCATGTTGTTTGTTACGTTGTAATGGAATGTAAAAAGAACTGAAAATAATGAAATATGAACAAATTGAATAAATTATTAATCCATTCTATTAAAACAACCAACAAATTTTTACTTGATTGTGCCATTACAACTTAAATTTATTTATACCAAACGCTACACAGTCTCTTTTTTTGTTGAAAAGTGAAAATATATTATTTCAACCAATAAGAAACTTACATAAAGCAAACTTAAAAACTGTTTAGACATGCCCAACCAGTTCCAGCAGCTAATATAGAACATACATCTTACAAAAATAGGACTAATTCATCAAGATACAAACTAGGCTAGCAGTCACATAAACTAATACTAGACCTTGAGGGAGAAACCACTACCTTTGACTACATTTCCTCCAAGTATAACACCAACTAAAGATAAAAATACAGATTCCATCCTCACATTAAGATCAACAGGATGCTACATGAAGGCATCACCAAAAGTAGTGCAAAAGTAGTGCAGAACTCTAGTTCCATTAAGGCTCCACACACTGAGCTACATTTCCATCTTTAGGCACTCAAATGCAAACAAATCGTGCAGTATCATTCCTCACAAGACCATATACATAGAGATACTCAAGATGACATCACCCATTGATAGGAGTGACTCAAGGATACTGATGCGGATTATTGCAAAACACAAGAAGTTTTACAATCCTCTTAGGCATAGTACCTAACCGTTGTTGTGTAGTATAGGTAAGACACAGAGGATTGATTGTTCTCTAGGGAATAGTGAGGTAGGCTCGAAGTATATGTCGAATTAAGTCTAAGGGTTGAGGGAAGATTATTTTTGGTCTTTTATATTTATAAGAAAGCAAGTAAAATCTCGGGTTTGAAGAGTTTGGTTTTTAAACTAATAATTAAACTAAATCTAATCTAAATGCAATGAAAAGTAAATTGGTGAACTTCAAGTACGATGAAAGTGTATTTACTTAGAATTCCACTACTTCCTAGTGTTGGTTTTATGGACAATAAATTAATAGACATGTGTTAGGATCGAACTCGAGACTACGAGATTGCACACTTTACGTATGAGAATTTAAAGTTAAATAATTAAATATAAACGTTGTATTTATTTATTTATTAAACGAAATAACTAACGAACGTTAAGTAATTAATGTAATGGACTAACGGGCGTTAAAGGTATTTGGAAAAAGACTAGAATGCAAAGTTTGGAAGTTTCCGGAATCCCTTGGGGATACCCTCATCCGATCGGCCAAAGGAGAAAAGGAAACAAACCCAACTTGTTCACCAAGTTTGCTTGGGTATATATACAAGGCTAGGGGTCTTGTTTTTGGTATCTCTTGTATTCATTAGCTAAACCCTAAAACAGTTTTTGTGTGTGTTTTTAAGCTACAAACCGATCGACCAAATCCTCTAGGGGATCGATCATCTCTTTTCCACAAATCAAGTTATTTGGTTTAATAAAACTAGCATTACTTTAATTCGGTTTAGTACGTGTGTACAAAAACGTAGTAATAACATACTTTTGTTATTATTCTTGGATTGAATTACAAAACGGTAAGGGGTAATTCATATAATCCTAATTAAATCAAATTAGGGTTCATCCAATTGCTAGTTTGTAGAATTGATTCTTGTTCGGCTAGAATCAAGAAAAGGTACGCATATTCTTTTATGTTAATTAATTGTTCATTAATAATTCCTATACGCTTCCGCATGTGTACTTGATGTTTATTGTTTATATTTATGATTAGTCATGTTATATAATTCCAACAGTGGCATCACGAGTCATTGGTTTTTAATGAGTAATTAATTACATAAACGCGTAATAAAACAAATAATTGTATGTTGTTTGATATGTTAATCTAGGGTTTATGTTTATTATTGTTTGGTCGATTTTTTTATGAATTGGGGCGTACCCCTATTTTTTTTTATGTCGACACATACATAAATTTTTTAGGGTTTTGAAAATTGTTTGCTAACCTTATTAAAACCTAGAATTAATATATTAGTTACGTGATTAATTCATGAATAATTTGTTATGTGTTATGGAATTTTTAATATGCGATATTGTGACTATTTGTATAATTGTTATGATATATCCATGATAATATATGCATGTTTGTCATGGATAAGTTACTTTGATATTGTTTAATTGTTAAGATATATTTATTTACGATAAATCTTGAATTGGGGAAGACTCCAATTACATATATTAATGAATCAATTATGTGCAATTTGGTATATTATTAATTATGGGTTTACGCAATCGATTCTTCGATGTATGTGGCTCACTCTCAATTGAGAGAGTGAAAGCCCTAATTAATATATACATTAATTTAACCTAGACATTGATTATTAATAGGGTTTTATCGAATAAGTTGCATGTGGCTACTTGTTTACACGTATAAATTGTTTATTATGTGCGCATTGTTTTTAGTATTTTATTTTTATTTATTACTTGTTTGTTTATTATGTTAGACAGTTTAAGCAAATGGTAATTTTGAATAGAAAATAATACGGACTAAACAATGACGAAATTTGATTTGTTTTGGAAGAGTTAAATTTTCAATAGTTTAATTGATTGGTGACTTTGGTACAAATGGTCCGAACGGCTCACCCACTAGAATGAACTGTAAATGGGTTAATAAAGAAGTGCGCACAACACACCGAAAGGATGTCTTAGGTTATGCTTTGCGCTTACGGTCCTCTCTTCAGAATTGAATGGAGCTACTTAGTAAGCCATAGAATGTGCAAACTCATCTTAAGGCGAATTAGTTTTAATTCCATGCGCTACTTGTGGTAATTACCCAAACACTAAGTGTTTACACTTATGCAAAAGTACGGTATAATGGATGATAATTAACGCTAAATTCCTTGATTGGTGAACCCAATACCTCAATCAAAACTTTGATAATTTGATCTTTATGAATTGGTAATAAAAAGTTTTTTTTATTAAATTTATGCTACAAGATGAATGCATGACATCTTTGTACATATTTGATTTGACCACATAAAATCAAAACTAGTACCCTTTTAAAATTAAGTTATATGCCATCTAATTAAAGGGACACTTGAAGTTGCAATTTACGTCATAACAGTACTTGGCGAGATTGTGATGGAGAGGTAAATCTCTATGTAAAGTCAGACCTTACATGGACATATTTGCAGTTCTTTAAGTAAGACACTTATGTTGAGTAGGAAGTGAGACCTGGACTCAAGGCATAAGATGGGATGAAACATGTTTATATTTGCAATAGCGTTGGAAAATATAAATCCCATAATGATCTAGGAATTGGAAATTGTTTGCCAATTATTGTTCGACAGATTACCTTATTATGTGCTTTCGTTACTAGCAGATCAACTGATGTAATGGAACTACAATAATTTGGATCCTAGTTTTCGAGAAAATTCTATGGTTATATGAATATTACCTTGGGTATTTTATTTTCTTGAAAAGTTTAATTATCGAAAATACTAAAATTGAATTTTGAAAATTCTTTAAATGTATTAATGCAACATTAAACCGTAAACGTAGGTTATTCCTATATTGGTAAATTGATCTACACCTGTAAGGGTTTCTAGTAGAGTCAACTTTACTAAGAGAATAAACCTAGTCCTCTTTTCATAAGAAAGAGTGAGATTCAATCCTATTCCTTTTCATGAATGAAGAAAGGTATGATAGGACAACTAGAATTGTCTAAATTCTAAATACATAACTCGTATGAAAATTTCAATAGTTGAGAAAATTGCATATTTTCTGAGTTATTAAATTAGAAGCTAGACTAATTACTGTATAATTGGTAAAAGACAAACTAGCATATTTTATCTAGTTGTTTTGTTTTGACCATTTAAAAGTACTACTTACAATTGTTGGAATAGTAGAACTATTAAGAAAGAAATTGCATGCCCAATTTTTCAAGTTAATAGCATTGATGGATAGTTCATCATCTACATAGTAGAATACACTCCTTAAGTACATAAGTAATTGTTATGTATGGACTTTTCAAAGGTGTAGGAAGTAAATAGAACACTATTTTATTTTATGGTTAATGAAACACTTTCAATGTTGTCAAATCCAGTGGGAGTGTTGTGTTCTTATTATCGAATAAGGAATTAATGTAATGATCTCTTATTCAGTGGGAGTTACAAGCTTTGTCATCTTGGTAGTAACCCGATTATCTCTAGAATGTCTTACGATAATTACTTTCCACTTGTAGACACTTATGTTTTCAAGGATAGTCATGTACGCTTTTTATTAGACAATAAAGTGGTTCTACATCTACTAGGTATGCTAATATCAATGACACAATCATATTACTCACATAAACAAACATATGTCGTGTTGTTTATTCGCTACATGATGTTGTTCCATGCACAAGTGGGAGAAATCTATATTGTGTGCAAGGGACAACATATAGGTATATGATTTAAAGGATTCTCTTGACGCAAGGTAAGAGACTAACGTTCTAATATAACTTGAACATATCTAATTCAAGAAACACTTGGTGTTGCAATTTACGCCATGTGAGAACTTGGCGAGATTGCAACAACAAAGTAAATCTCTATGTAAAGTCGACCTTGCATGGACATATTTACGCTTTCTAAATTAGACAAGTATTTAGAACATGTGTCAAAATGATATATAAGACTACTTCAAATTAAATATTTATGTATTATTAGAATGACATAAAATTAAATAAAGTAATCTAATCCTACTTCAATTTGTTTATTTATGTATTTTGGAATGACATAAATGAAAAATAATGTAGTCCTACATTATTGTGAAGTAAATAAATTAACTTGAAATTACTATTGAAACCAAGAGTTGTGTTCATAATTACTTTAGTTAAACATGTTTATGATTCATTGTAAAGACATAAACATAAAGTCTTTTAAGACTTATAATAAAGTAAGACGTTAACTTGTTATGTTTTTTTAATTAAGACATATACAAGAAGTCATTGAGTTGATCAATGATTTATAACGATAATGGGATTATAACAGTTTATGTTTCTTGTTGAGACATGGATATGAAGTAGCTTGGTTAAAAGGTACTTGTGTTATAAAGCATGTAATTGGCTTGGAAAGTCTATTATACCATTAAGTTGACTTAGTTGGTAAATAGGTAAGCCAAAAGGAATATGTTTATCTTATATATTGTTAGATTGTCTTACAATATTAAATTCTAATGAATACCACAAGTTGATGGTATGTTCACTTAGGAGAATCAAACTCTATTTGATTTGTTTGATTCATGATAACCATAACTTCTATCTTAAAAAGTAACAAGGTTAGAATATTGAGTATGGATTGAATATACTCAATATGACTCCAACCTAGAAGATTAACAAAACACCATTTCATTATAGAATGTGATGAATCACATTAAGTTTTAAAGTTGAAGATTTTGAATTTGTTAAACTACTTATGAATAGGTTATTAACAAACTAATGTCAAGAATTATCAATGTGTATTTGTAATGTCCCAAATAGAGAACAATGTAGTTTTGCTCTAATTGTTAAGTATATATAGATAGTCTATATATTACAAAAGGCAAGTGGGGGGTTTTTATCTTGAAAGATAACATTACAAGATACATAATCTTCTAAAACACACTAGTAAATATCATGATGAGGTTAGACATGTAATTGATAGACCTCATGATTCATAGATCTACAAGGATATCTCAAATATTTGACTTATATGTCGAGAAATATGAGTTACAGATTATAGTAAACCCGATAATCATTATGATGGATTACCAAATATTGAATTGGGAAAATTACTCATACTATGAATGTTAAAGATGTCATCCATAAAGATAATCAATTTTAGAAATTTGGTTTATCTTAATAGTTAGACTAGAGAATGGAAATGAGTTTCTTCAAAGAGATGAAAAACCCTAGTGGTTTGAATTTCTATGTAGAAATCATATGGACAATATTTTACACATATTTAATGCATGTTTCGTGACAAGATTATTGATCACACTTAAGCAATTAATTATGATTGAATATTCTTTTCTAGACACATTAAATATATAAAGATGATGATTGTCATACTTGTTTTCATTAATACGAAATATGACAATGGAATATCAAAACTCTTTCTTGAGAAATTACTTGAGCGAGGACAGTAAGTAATTGAAAGGTTTTTTGAATTCATATAATCTTTGAAAGTGTACGAAGTGCAAATAATTCATGAATGGATAAATGCATGCATCTATGAAATTATTCTTATGTTTAATTATAAAATCCCAATTTCGATTTATAATTGAAATAAGATAGATTTTAAGTATTCCTAAAAGCTAGTGGGAGTATTATGTTAAGTTTCTTAAATATTATATGTTGTATAATATATAGGAAGTAACATTCCTTGTAAGCTAAATGTTAAGTCTTAGAATGGAATAAAACTTCACTTGTAAGATTTAAGAATTAAAACATACAACCTTGGAATATATGTTTATTATTAATAAACATGTGCAGTAAAATAAATAATTCTAATAAAACATGATATATCATTTGGGAAATTGATAAATATCTTTTGACAAGATAGAACCTGAATGAATTCTAAGGTTGACATGTGGATTCATCATGTGCATCATGTTGTGTATTAAAATTGTTGTATCATTCTTGAATAAGAAGTGATTTGACAACATTGATATCTAACTAAAAGTTATTAGATAACTTGTGTAATGAATATTCTAAATGAATTACATCCTCAGCCTGGAATTGCTTCTAGATACTATGGATGAACAATATGTCAATTGTTGTGCAAATTGTCATCAGCTTCAAACTTGAAAGTTTGAAAGACATCAAACATTACACAATAAGATATTAAAGTTTACGGAGTTTTAATGAGCATATTGTTGTTTGTATACAATGATGCTGATTTAATTGAGATGACACTCAATACTAGTCATGGTAGGATTTCATCCCTGTTAATGGCCATGCGAACTAGTTGTGCTATCTAAGAGCACAGTTGCATTATACATTAAAAGAAATAAGAATACTTTAAGCTTTAAAATGTTTGAAAGTTTAAATTGTCATAAATTGGTGATAGAGGATGTCACACACTTTATGAATTATTATGTGGATTGGTGAATGCACGCATACAAGGACTTCACTAATTGAATCCTTGAAATAAGTATTCTCAAAATTACGATAGATCAAGTTAGTTGATTTATGCCTTGTCAACAAGTATGATAGTTATTACTTGAGGCATAATTCATCAACAGGAATTATCATGCATTGATCTATTTAGTATTTGGATAAGGGATGTTAAACAATTGTTATAATAAATCAAATACTTTGTATGTTTGATTTTATAATATATTGTATCCTATATTTGCATGTTTAATCCGTGAATAAATTTATTTATTCTAAATCGTCTGTTGTCGATTAATGATATGGGAGTATCATTAAACTAAGACAAATCGAGAGATATGGTAGAATATACTTGAAAGTATATTGATGAGAATGCATACCAATTTCGGATGATATTCAATGAATTGAATATAGGACTTATCCCAACTACATAATTTACTTTGTGGATATTGTTATAGGTAAATTATGAATAGTTATCCTCGACTTGAGATACCGATAAGTGTCATGAATGTAGTGCACTTCGTGGAGCAACTTAACGCTATACGAATCGGTAGTCATAAGGGTTTTTCGTAAATGTTACAAAGTTTGTGGGTTATTCTCGTAGTCAAGATAGAATTTGTTCCTTCAAATTTATTTTGGAGTTTAATCTTCTTTGGCCCCTCGTAGGGTTGACAAGATGTTTGCGTGGCACGCCCAAAGTTCTCCCCGAATATGTTCGTAAGATTTGGTAATCTTGCTCAATCACTAATAAAAATGAATGGTTGGATAAAGAATGACTTAATTCCATATCTTTATTTAACATGGTATTAGAAACAAAAGGGTAATAATAATGAGAAATCATTAAAAGGTTTTCCAGGAGCCTTACTTGAGTTGTACTAGAGGCATCGAAGTGTTGCTAGACGCTAACCGATGTGATCACTCTATTAAGATATGTCCAAGTGGGAGCTGTTGGTTTTATGGACAATAAATTAATAGACGTGTGTTAGGATCGAACTCGAGACTACGGGATTGCACACTTTACGTATGAGAATTTAAAGTTAAATAATTAAATATAAACGTTGTATTTATTTATTTATTAAACGAAATAACTAACGAACGTTAAGTAATTAATGTAATGGACTAACGGGCGTTAAAGGTATTTGGAAAAGGACTAGAATGCAAAGTTTGGAAGTTTCCGGAATCCCTTGGGGATACCCTCATCCGATCGGCCAAGGAAGAAAAGGAAACAAACCCAACTTGTTCACCAAGTTTGCTTGGGTATATATACAAGGCTAGGGGTCTTGTTTTTGTATCTCTTGTATTTGTTGGGAATAATCCGCTACCACGGATAGTAGTGGTTTACATCGCTTGGTTTAACACTAGCAAAGGGAAACGATTCCCACCGCAAGTTCTTTATTACCACCGCTATTAGTTTATGATAAGGTTAAACGCGCCTAGATAAGTATAGAATAGATTGTGTGTATATTCTATTATGTTAACTTTATACTTATCTTGTAAAGGACTCCTTGTTGTATAAAAGGAGATCCTAGGTTATTGTCTTAGGTACGACACATTACAAGATTACCTACGAAAGCTTCAAGGTGTAACCCTAGTGATAAGTCTAGATCACTCGTATTATTTCATTAATAATATTGGAGCTTGAGTTTTGTGTTAACTTGTGTTTATTCTCATACATCATATAATTCGTCTTCTAAGTATTACTTAAGTAAATTCCGCTTGCTTGATAATATCATACAAAATATCATTGACACAAGGAGAGTGTCCTAGATCCATCAAGTGGTATCAGAGCGAAGGTTCTGATATTTTGTTTTAGAAGATCCAAGGAATTAGCTTGACTCACTCACTCAATTCAATGGAGATGGAAAACAATCAATCAAACTCTTCTTCTACACCCGCACTCCCTAAGCTTAAGCTTAATGAGTTTGAGATGGAGGATACCGATTGAGCAATACTTCCTCATACAGACTATGCTCTATGGGAGATCATTCAACTTGGTGATTCCTTCAAATCTGTGACCACTACTTCAAAAGTTGGTGACACAGATGTTGTGAAAGTTTCGTGCTCGAATCAAATTCAAAAGCTCAAAAGAAGAATGATCTTAAAGCTAGAAGTCTCATTGTCGATGACTCTTCCTAGAGACCGATTATTGCATTCAAAGAAGTTCAAGACCGCTAAAGAACTGCTTGAAGAGATTTGCTCGTTGTTTGGTGGTAATGATGCTACAAAGAAGACTCAAAAGACATTGTTAAAGCAAAGTTATGAAAACTTCTCCGCTTCAAGCAATGACTCACTTGATAGCATTTTCACCAAACTTCGAAGATTGTTACACAACTAATCGTGTTTGGCATTGAGGTAGAAAAGGAAGACCTCAATTTGAAGTTTCTAAGAAGTTTGCCTTCGTAGTTTCAAACCAATGTTACCGTCTGGGAAAACAAAATGTACATAGAAACAATGAAGCTCAATGATCTTTACAACAACTTCAAACTTATTGAACAAAGGTTGAAGAAGGCAGAAACTTGGTACAAGCTCTAGTAGCTTGGCATTGTTGTCAAATTCGCTGATGTGATGATTCAAGATGAAAGTGATGATGATATTGCCACCGAGGTTCTAAAGTTTCCACCGGCAATGTAAATATTGCCACCGCAGGATCAAAGAAGAAGGTTGCTAGTATTGGAGATCCTACCTTTATGCTTTTATCTCCACACAAGTTGATGGCTCTCTTAACTCATGAAGACATAGAGCAAATTGATGAAGATGACTTGGAGGAGATGGATATAAATGGCAGATAGCTCTTCTTAGCATGAGGGCTAAGAAATTTACAAGAAGATCGCAAGCCTATTCACATTAATGGTGATGATATCTGCAGCTTTGATAAGAAGAAAGTGGAGTGCTTTAATCGCCACAAGTTTGGACATTTTGCTAGAGAATGTAGAAGACCAAAGGCCAAGGACAACAGGTCTACATGGTACAAGCAAAAGAAGGGACCAACTGTGGAAGAACCAAAGGCAATGTTGGCTATTGATGGTGTGAGCTATGATTGGAGTTTCATGGTCGATGATCTTGAAGAAGAACACACCGATGTCGCTCTTGTTTCTCAAAGTTGCTCTTATGGCTTTCTCTCGACTGAGGTACAAAACTCGAATGTTGCTCTAAAACATGTAGGTCTGCTAAAGAAGTTGAAAGACTTAATGATTTATATTCTAATGAAAGACAAGAGTTATACATCGCTAATTATACTGTGGCTAATCTTAGAGAGCCATGGCGCTTTAGAAAACAAATAGAGCACTATCGTGCAAATGAGTCAAATTATAATGATGATATGATTCTTCTTAGAGAGAGGTAGAACATACAATCACTGTGAATGAAGCATACCAAAAGGAGCTTGAAAACTTCAAAAGAAAATTGAAAATGTCAATTTAACTATAGACACATGTTATCATCACCGAGTCAATTGATAAAATTTGGAATGCTCAAATATATAATAAAGCTAAGTCCGGTATGGGTTATAATATCGCGCCCCACCACTAAGGGTGTTCATTCACCTCCGTATAGATTTAGCTCATACAGTATAGAGGATTTTAAGGATCTTGAAAGAGAATATGGTCCTTTAAAAGACACAACAGAAGAGTGAGGAAGAGAGTAAGCTTGATAATGATGTTTTGAGAGTGCTAGTGACTCATCCGTTGTAGATGAGAGTGTTAAAAGAATGTAGAGACTACTATCCCAAAAGTTGCTAATATCACACAGAGGAACCTAGGAAACCGCTTAATAAACCTAGACCAACTGTAAGGTATGCCGAGATGTATAGAACAAGCCTACAACCCTAGGGGTAACCAGAGGAGTTGGAATCATGTTAAATCTCAACAACTAGGTAGTGATTTTGTGATGAACAATAAAGCATGCTATATTTGTGGTAGTTTTGATCATTTACATGCTTATTGTGACTATCATGTTGGGAGAAGGGTAGTCTATGGAATAAAAGGGTGGAGTCTAACATATATCAACATAATGTACACCCTAGTTCTAATTGCAAATGGTCCCAAGAGCAGCTCAACTTAGAAGTGGCCTCAAAACATTTGCCATCGCAAAACTGTAACATCGCCACCCTAAGTCACCGTTAAAAGTGCAAATACCAAAACAAGCTTTGTAAAATCTGCACAAACAGAAAAAGGACCTTTCAAGCTAAAAGGTTAACAATAACCAACAAGGGGTACCTAAAGAAACCAAGAGCTTCCACCGCTCATTCAAAAGTTACCACCGCAAGGGTTTTGAACAAGAAAAGGGGGACATGGGAAATGTCAGAAGGCCTCAAAGACGTTGGGAATGGAAACCTAAAGGAAACACCTCTACAACCAATCCCAATGGTGTATCAATGACCTTTGATAGATTTAATTATATTGATACACGAGGCGCATCCAAGTCAATCATGGCTTGGGTCCCCAAAAGAAACTAACTCTTTACTCTTATGTGCAGAACATCCAAGGACTAAATGATTTGATCTTGTATTTACATATTATGGGTGTTCAATGCACATGACCGCAACAAGTCTTTTCTTTTGATTTTGTGCATACTAATAGATCGTCTCACGCTTTTGTTAATGAAGTTAGTGGATTGAGATGTGTGATGCAGGAACACTAATGATAAAAGAAAACATGGATTATTATTTTTATTACAAAACTGCACTGAAAGTGCAGTAAAATTACATCCATGAGGTACAGAGTACAAACATTACTACATCAACTGAAATAACAACCACAAACAACCCATCCCCTTCCTACCCATCATTCATCCTTTATGGCTTCTTGGAAAAGCCCCAGCTTGGCATCACCTTAGGAGCTCCACGCATGTTAATCCAGTCATACACCCTAGGGCTTGCTAAACCCATCACCACTATACCAGTAGGTGGTGAGGATGATGAAGGAACTGTTGTTGGTGGTGCTGGTAGCAATGGTAGTGAATGTGATGATTGCAGCTCTTCAGAAGGAGCTACTGCTGCAAGAGGAGGAACACTCAGGACTCTTCCAGAGGTCTCATCATCTGTGACATATGGAGACACATAGGAGCTGATCTCTGAGCTATCTTCTTTGACTGTTGCATCCTGAGGCTCTGGTTGTAGTGATGAAGGTCCAGCAGAAAAAGGATTTGAAAGAGCAAGTGAATGCTTTTTCTTCTTGGATACAACCTTCTCATACTCTTTTTCAACTCTCCTGTGGTTTTTCAAAACAAAATCATCCTGTGAACTATCGATGAACCGCTAGAAGAGAGATTGATTGGACTTGATTGACTCATGGTGTTGCTTTGAGAGTGAAAGTTATGGAGTATGTGATTTGAGTGGTTTGTGTTAAATGATCCGTTTATATATATTTAGTTGGATTCAAGAAGTTAATGAGGGAAGGTGCAAGTAGTTGAGGAGTAAATTGAGTCCTGTGCTCTTGGAAAATGTATCAATGCTTAAGTGTTGACTTTATTGAGTATAGCCACCGCTATGCTTAATTCTTTCAATATATTAGCCATTGCCAACACAATAGTGATTCCAGATTTATGATTAGTGATTTGCGCTTGAAGAATTCCTTGTTTACAATTAAATTGTTACTCTTTGATGAATCGTTGCTCTAGGTTATTTAGACCCTATCTAAGTTATCCACTGATGATTCAGTTGACATTTGGTTACAGTGGGAACTCTATTGCAACCAGTGGTAACATGCTTTCAGTGGAAAAAGGAAAAACAGAGGAACTTCATTACTAGCAAATAATTCATTACAATCAAGAGTACTCCTAGTAAACTAAACCCAAAAGACTGAAACCTAGCATATTCTTCATCTGACTTCAGCTATTCCATTGGTCTCTTGCCCTTGCCCACATACTCATGTTTATTCTTCCGGCTCTCTTCTTGTTCTCAAAGGTGGATTGCATTCTTGGACATGGAAGCCCAAGAATCTGTGGAGGAGGTTTTGGTAGCATTGCAGTCTTGTTGGATTGGATATCCGCTTCATATTGGAGATAGTCGCTTCAGTGCTATTGAAAGAGCTTTTGGCAACCTTTAGCCAGAGAATAGGTTTCATCATTTGCATCATCATCATCCGATGCATCGGAGTAGAACTCAAGAGATTTTGCAGCTTAGCTGCAGCTGCTAGCGCTTTTTTGGTATATCTTTTGGATGAAGACCCACCGTGGAAAGTATCCAAACCATCCCGATACTTCAAGATGATTCGATTCGATTACATACTCTTCTTCCGAGTCAAGAGATGTTGATTGTGTTGGAGGGATTGCTCATGCTTATGGTTTTGGGGTTATTGTGTTTGAATGAAAGTTGATTAAGTTTACCTTAAGCCAAGTCTCCTTATATAGACAAAGTCGGTTGAAGGGTTATTTAATGAAGATATTTACCTTTTTCTTATTTTGGTAGGTAAAGGAGTAAATATAGATATTATTGAGTTGACTTTGGAAGATATTTTGCTTGGGAAATAGTTTGGTTAAAGGTAACTTTGGTAAATACCAAGTTGGTTATTCTCATCTTGTATGAGTTTGTATATCAAGTTTTGATGAGGAGTTGAGTTAAAAGGTGTATATCCGAGATACACATCAAATGGTTATTGATTCACCATGTCTAATACACATAAGAATCAACTAGTCCGAGCAAACGGCCATCGGTAAAGACTTGACAAATCCGCTTATGGTTGATAGTTTACCAAAACTATATGGTTATCAACTCACCATATTCTTTATGATTAAGAGTTGGCTAGTCCATAGCAAACGGCTCATGGTAAAGACATATCAAACCGTTGATAGTCGGTAGTTTGCTAAAACTATGATGGGAGCAATTTAGTTTACTAATGATTTTATTTCCCATCGCTTTTGAAATTTTTGTGAAAAATTACCATCGCTAGTTCACAGCTTCCACCGACAAGTGTTATTTTACCACCGTTGTTCTAGCTGTTATAACCGATTATGTCAAGAATTTATTTTTACTAGCCGCTGAAAGTAACCATCGATAGTCATATATATAGGGTTAAAATTTTAAGTAAATTATCTTCTTTCTATATTATAAATACTTTCTAAAGATAATTTTACTTATGCATCAATTATAAACCCTAACCCTATATATCTTTTTTTTTCAATTGGCTAGTCATTCTTTCAATTTTACCGACATAATAATATTTTTCATCAAAAGTTTCTATGGCATCTTTGAACTTTGCAGATGAGCACAACCTAGTGGCCTACCTACAAAAGTCTAACGAGAAGAGTGGCCTCTGTTTTTCATCGATTGTGGATTTTCTTCATACCACTCATATAAGGTATGCTTTGCTTTTCAAACCCACAATCTATATCTCTCAAATCAAACAGCTTTGGACTTCGTCACCCATAACACTTGAAATTGAGATGCACATGAAACAATGGATGCTCTCGAGCCACCGAGATGGGGTAACCATTGATGTTACCGAGGCATCCTTGAGGAGAGTACTTCACTTGGATGATCTCAATGGTCTCATCACATTACCTATGTCCGAAATTCATGATACTTTATCATCCATGGGTATGATACCACCGACAAAAAGGCTACTTTCAAAAAGAGTGGTTTTGTCCCCAATGGAGATTTTTGATTCATACTTTGTTACATTGCCTTAGTCCTAAGAAAACATCTTATGAGCAATTTAGTTCAACCATGGCTTATCCTTTGGTTTGTCTTGTTACTGATAGGATTTTCAATTGGTCAAATTATATTTTTACAAGTATGAAAGGCAATGTACAAAGTAAAACCAAATTTTTAATGTATCCAAGGTTTGTGCAAGCTGTGCTTAATGAATTTCAACTGCAACCTCACACTACTGTTTATCAAATCGCTTGCCTAAAGCCTAAAGTTTTTCAAAATTTGAATAAAGATGGCAATATGATTTTACACCTCTCCTACCCCAAATGCTTGCTAAAATATCCACCGAACAAAACACACCCATAATTAATGTTCCTAACATTGATTATACACCACCGCCTAAGAACCTATGAGAGAAGGTCAAAACAAATAACTCCTCTCATGACAACACAACAAGTTTCGAACCTTTGGTCTAGGAACAAGCAAGGGTGGTTCTAGACTTCCACCTAGTCCTACTATGGAGGAATCGGACCTTGCCCCATGATTCACCTCTCCCAACAGTAACACAGCTTGGAAGTGCCGAGGCGTGGCAACCAAATGGAATTGATGGTTTTGTGTACCAAATTAGCAAAGCAGTTGAGTTTCTACAAAAGACTTGGCTATCATAAGAAGAACCATGCCAAGGATGTTCAATTATTAAAGACAGAGATTCGCACCTTAAAGGAAGAGATGCAGAGGTTGAAAAGCACAGCAGATCAAGAAGATGGTGATTTCATCTTCATCCTCACCTTCTAATGGTGATTCAAATTGATCAAGATTTGGGAAATTCCTCCAAACAGGGAGGAAAACAGTTCGACAATCGAGGGAGGAAAATTGATTTTGAAGATGAAGGAGATACAAGTAAAGGAGCAAAAGAAGTCGAAACTCATGGAGAGCAACTTGAAGATCAAGACATTTTCAAAACCGCAACCGATTTTACCATCGATTTTATTTCCACCGCAGAGCCAAATATTGCCACCGCAAGTGAAGAATTTGATAAATTGAAGACAAACAAAGGTAAAGCGCTTATGGAAGATGTACAACAACTCAAGGTAAAACTTCAAAGAAAAGACAAGTTCGATTGATCTTGATAGAGAAATTGCTCGAAAGATAGCGTAAGATCAAATTGTCGAGAAAGTTGTCGAAAAGAAAAGATTGCAAGAACTAGAAGTTGCAAGCTTTTGGAAGCTAAAAGATTGGATGAATGGAAGATACCGATTCAATTTCCACCGCTCAACCTACAATTATGAAAGAAAAGGCTCCGAGTTTAGCTATGTTCCTATCAAGAAGATATTCGCTCGTAGCTAATAATCCGTAAATCAAGAAAAGGCAATTGACCTAGTTGTCGATGCATCCTTAATCGAGGAACAAAGAACAACTCGCTTGAAGGATTTTATCATAATGAAGAACAATCAAGCACTTGATAATGTAATCGCCTCACCAAGAAGAATCGAAGAAACAAAGACAACCAACCAAGGCACAAATACTTGCATATATGAAGACTTATTGTTGTCATGTTGGTAATCGAAAAGGCATCAATTTAAAGGAATGTCCGATGATCAAGTTGAAAGGGCTTACTACGTAATCGTGAAACAAGATAAATCTTTTATTCCAATGGGTTCAAGAAGAAGAAAGAATATTTCCTAGATTGAAGAGAAAGGCCAAAGTCGTGATTCTCAAACTATTAAGAAGACTAAGGTTGATGAAGATCATACAAAGTCTATCGAGAAGGAGATTCCTACCGAGAAGTTCACTAAAGATCAAATGACCGAAATGATTGTGATTGAAGATGAGATTTTATCCGTAACCACCGCAAATTCGACATCCTATCATTGATTGGGAAGTTTACATCGCTAGCAATCTTGCTTCAACATGGAAGATTACAAGGTCGGGAGGAGAAACTTCATCTTTCATAACATTTGAAGATCTTATTAAAGCTTTTGACAGAGATGACCTTAATACACTATGGAAATTAGTTCAAGAAAGGTTTAATGGTCAAGATCTCAAAGATACAAAGGAGATGCGCTTATGGGTAAATCTTAGAAGGCTTTTTGAACCAAATGTCGATGATGACTACCGGAAAACCTTATTCACATGTCTTGGTACAAAATGGTTTTATTATGATTCATGTGAAGTTCATCATGTCTCTACAAACTAATGGAGAAGACTTTTCATGCTTGCCGAGAAAGAATATCCACTTAGAGTCGGAGCTCTTACAAGAATGTTAAGCTTACACATAAGAGTCAATGAAGATAATGAGAAGGTCGAGCATTATTACAAAGGCTTCAAGATCAATGTTCAAGAGCTATACAAAAGTTAAGAGAAAAGAAGTGAAGTGTTTGATTGAATTCCCAAATCCTTGAAGTTAATGATATTGAAGAAACTTATTGATTTGCAGAGAAATCATAAGTTTAGGGAGGATTGTTGGGAATAATCCGCTACCACGGATAGTAGTGGTTTACATCGCTTGGTTTAACACTAGCAAAGGGAAACGATTCCCACCGCAAGTTCTTTATTACCACCGCTATTAGTTTATGATAAGGTTAAACGCTGCCTAGATAAGTATAGAATAGATTGTGTGTATATTCTATTATGTTAACTTTATACTTATCTTGTAAAGGACTCCTTGTTGTATAAAAGGAGATCCTAGGTTATTGTCTTAGGTACGTACACATTACATTACAAGATTACCTACGAAAGCTTCAAGGTGTAACCCTAGTGATAAGTCTAAGATCACTCGATATTATTTCATTAATAATATTGAGCTTGAGTTTTGTGTTAACTTGTGTTTATTCTCATACATCATATAATTCGCCTTCTAAGTATTACTTAAGTAAATTCCGCTTGCTTGATAATATTATACAAAATATCATTGACACAAGGAGAGTGTCCTAGATCCATCAATCACTTGTTACTTGTGATGCTATCGACTTCTCGTCATCTAGTGTTTCGTTATTGCAACAACTTCGTTGTGACGACGTCGCTTAAGAATTGTGACGCCGTCAGCCTTCATAGTCTTGGTCTTGACACCGTCATCTCGAGGCCGTCTCAGGAGACTGAATGGTCACAACTTCTTCACGTGACAACGTCATGTTGTAGATGTGACGCCGTCACAATACCTTTTTGTGACGATTTTTTCCGGTGTTGTCGTTTTCTTCATTTTCCCGTCCAATCGAGCCCAAAATGCATCATTTTCCAGCATTTGCTTTCCAAGTACCTAAAACTAAAATATAAACGATTTAGGGAAATAAATGATCAAATATGCACGAATTTAAATGCTAAATGACCCCTTAAAAACGTATAAAATTACACCTCATCAGATACTTATAGTTTTGGTCATAGTATATCAACAAACTTTCTTCATTGCCTCGTTTTGGTACGTGAATTCTGAAAAAGTTGTGTAAATGTAACGAACTTCCATAAAGTGTTCCAATCTGCACATTTTGATGACATGTCACGTTATAAATAGTGTCAAGTATCAGACTTTTAGGTATGACACGTTATCAAAATGTGCAGATTGAAACATTTATGAAAATTCGTTACATTTATATAATTTTTTAAAAATTTACGTATCAAATATGGTACATTTGAAAATTTTCATTGTTATTTAATTACTAAAACCTAGATACTTATAGTCTCCTTTTAATTCATGATATATTTAAAAAAAATTCATGATTGGATAACATAGTGGTATGAGGCTTCACCCTTGAAATGAAAATTGTAATGCTCACTCTGTCCTAAAATTATTGTACTCATTTGATTTTTTTAGTATTTTTTTTTTAAACTTTCACTTTAAATATTTTTGTTTGTGTTATAAAATATTTGATGAAAAATATATGAATGAATCGAGCTTTAAATGTATTTTCATTGGGTATAACTTTCATCAAGTATTATATAAGAGGAGAATTATTTTACATACAAAACTTTTCTTACATACCAAGTGACTCATCTACACCATCCATCTAAAAAGAAATCAATGACTGAGATTAAAAGCATTTTATTATTTCACCTATTTTTTATAATTTAAAATCTCTTAAACCGTTAATCGTTAAGTGAAAATATTTACACCGTCGCGAAGAGCATTTAATTATCTTTCTATAGACGGGCACTTTGATATACTTTCGAAAAAAGAAAAAAAAAAAATCATTTTTTCACGTTTTTTCGTCTTTTTTTACGTTACTTGAAATTTGCATGAAAAAAATCATATATTGTGATATTAGTGTTAAATCATATATGATATGTGATATCACATGTGATATGATATGTATATCATATATGATTTTACACTAATATCTCACATGTGATATTACATATCATATATGATATAATACTAATATCATATATGATATAACGCTAATATCACATGTGACATTCAAATTAATGTTTAATCATATATGATTTTAATGCAAATTTCAAAGAACGTAAAAACGAAAACTTAAAAAAAAACGAAAAATACGATTTTTTTTGTCAAAGATATCAAAGTCTTTATCTATAGAAGATAATTAAACGCTTCGTCAGAATGATATTTTTTTCCGCTTAACGATTAACGGTTTGAAAGCTTATTAATATTTGAAAAAGATGATGAAAGTGGGTTTTTAAATTGTTGGGATTAATCTCATCCATTAGATCAAATAAAAATGGATGACGGAGATTGATCCCTTGATATGTAAATAATCTTTCGTTCTCAGATGATCTTAAATCATTATATAATACAAACAAATATATTTAGGGTCAAAGTAGAAAAATAAAAACTTAAAAAATTAAACGAGAAATTTTAAGATAAAGAAAGTAGTACACTTGAAAGAAACGATAAATGATTCGTTGCAAATTATTGAAAAGAATAAAAGAGAACATGCCAATAGAAGTTTTGGAATCTCTTTACGGTGTTTAAAATACAAAAAATAAAAGAAAAGGTGATTCGTAAAAAAGATTTTTTGTTAGCACAAGACAAAAACTATACATTTGATTAATGAAATACCATAAAGCTAACCATTAAATTATTACGTATCTGTTGGTAATGCTTGAATCATTGTCATTAAGAAGATTCACGTTTTATCAAGTCAACAACTCGTGTGAAATTCTATATAACATTGTATAACATATGCATTTATTTTACAAAGTTGGTTGTCACGGACTCGCTATAGTTCCATAACAATTTTAACAATGTTTTTTGTTTGATGAAGTTAATCTACGATATCAGAAAATGTCATTGAGTTTTCTAACATGATTATTGCTTTTATAAACAACATGAGGTTTTTATGTTTTTATTTTTTTCAGTTTTATGATCAGCTCATGATATATTGCACACTCACAACTAGTATTTACAACAATGGCTCAACTGAAAACTGAACCACGACGGCACGACCTCTTGGTTAGTAAATCACTGACATATCGTTAGGTCAATGCCTTCTGAATGTAACCTCATCTAAAATGTAAAAACTATGATATGATTAAAAATGGAGAATGGTGTTGGCCCACCGAATGGTATGAAAAGTTTCCCAATCTTGCAAACATTGTTGTCCCTACACTTAATGAGAACATGTAGGACGGGGTTGTTTGGCTTAATAGGAAGGGTGATACAAAACAATACATTACTAGGTTTATTTGGAAAGACTATTCCTTAATACAATGTTGTTCCGTGGTTTAAAGTTGTTTGGTTTAGTCATTATACACTAAAACATGCTTTTGTACTATGGATGGCAATACAAGAAAGATTACAGACACAAGACAAGATGATGAAACGGTGTTGCGATACCAGTTTATTGTGCCCTTTATGCAGTGCATTGATTCTCATAATCACTTGTTTTTCCAATGTGAATACTCAAAGAAAGTCCGGGAAGAAATGAAGTCAAAAAGTGATGCAATCACTTTTCCTAACGATTAGAAACATGTTGTGGAGGTTGTGAGTAACATGGAGTGAAATAATAGTATTGTAAGTGTACTTAAGAGATTAGCATTTGCAGCTACCATTTATTACACATGGAATGAAATATATGTTTGATCTTAATGGGGAGACCCATAAAAACCTCTCTCTCAAATAAGTGGCTAAACCACTTAATTTAAGAAACACCCCCTTTAGACTCTTTCAAGATAAGAAGCAGACTACAATTTCAGTATGTGCAACTATTAGTAACATATTAGATTGAAATTGCTCAATCTAAAGGTTATCAATCAGCTGCAGTCAAGAAAGTTGCTAAAATATGGTCTGTGTTGATGAATTACCATAAACAATTAGATTTAATGAATAAGATTGTGAAAAGCTATGATTTGGATAGGGGCTAGTGACCTGTGAAAGATGAAGCTACTTTGCCCTAACAAATCATATAGGTTAGGAATCAAATTCTCATCTATCTAATAAGGAATGCATTTGGAAAATGTCATGATGTAATGCTTGTTTTGTCCTTATGGGGTGTTTGGCAGATGGCCTTGTACCATGAGTAAGAGATATTTAGATTCTATCATTTCTAAGCTGGTTGATACTAAAGAGGTGGTCCAATTCGGTTTTAGAAGTATAGTGTTTAGATGTCTCTTATTGCATAAGGTAGGTTGCTTGCAACCAGAGAAGTGTTTGGCAATTGGTATAACTCTGGTCTTTTTCCCACTCTCTTTCCTGCTGTATTTGATGATGCTTGATTTTAGCCTTTTTTTTATTTCTAGTGGGTGTGAGGATGTAGTTGCATCAAGGTTGTATTATAAGAAGGCTTTAGGAAGGAAATGTTGTTAAACATAGTGGGTCTGATTAGTGGAGGATTGGTTTTGCAGCAGTCTTAATGAGGCATATTTTGTCATTTGTTAGTTCAGTGGTGTGGTTTTTTAAGCTAATAGGTGACAAATATAGGAAATGTAGTCTTTTCTGTTTGCAAAGCCTTGGGGGTAGGGTGGATAGTTGGAGGGATGATGCCTTTTTTATGATTGCGGTTTCTGGCATGTAAATGAGGATGTTAGCTACTTCTTGTCAGATAGTAATTGCTTTCATGAAAAAGGAAATGTAGTCCTACTTTGGTGAATGGTGAAAGCCTTGATTTGTTTGCTTTGTCTAGTATTTCAGATTCATAGTTTGTGTAGTTGTGTATGTTTCTACTTGTAATTTGTTTTAGCTTCTTGTTTGGATGCTATGGCATGTCATTTGCATCAAACTTGATTGCTTGTTTGTACATATGATTGTTTTTGAAGTAATATATTTCACCAAAAATGTAAAAGCATAAAGAAAAATGTATCAACTAGAAGTCAAATAGTCCAAACTTTACTTATGTTCCACTGATCTTCCAAATTGTCTTTAGAACTAAGAATGTTTTAGTCCACTTATGATCCATTAATCTTCTAAATTGTTTTTAAAAGGTCTTAATCTACCAGTACACTGATAACGTATTAACCTAAAGGCTCTAGGTTCATGCGTTTGAAGACATGTAATGTATGTGGTGTAGATGTATCTAGTGAATGCGAGAGTGTTTGACTTTCTATTTATTCAAACTGGGATGTATTTAGAATTTTCGAGAGGGTGTTGTTTTCGAGAGGGTGTTGTACAATTGCTATTTGGGTTAACTAAAGTTGCATCATAGAAAAAGGAAAGTAGGAAAGACAATTATTAGGGATTGCCCATAACAAAAATCGATAGTTTTTTATTTTGCACTTCGTGACCTAAAATCGAGTGTAGCCCGTGCCACACCCTACCAATATAGGTCCATCCCTGTATTCAAATAATATCTCCTAAATCGTCCTTATTTAAAGGCAGATGTTTTTCTTTATGGTCAAAGACCGGTATATCAATGAAACTGGAATGGAGCTAGACCATCCATTCGATATCGTGTAGGAGGTAACTAGTAAGATGCACTCAATATAATCATTGAAGCTTCGTCCATTCGTACCATTCGTATAGATGCTTATCTTCTTGACAATATAAGTGGTCCAATAGCTTATAATAACTTTTTGGGCAACATCATCTTTCATTTTTACTTTCTACAGTCAAACTACGTATAATATAATTATGGGCTGAACCCATATATCTACAATGGGCTATATTGATGTATAATCTAACTACAACAATAAAACTACGTACGTGGAAACTCTTGACTAATATTAAAACCTTAACAAACTTAACCATGTTTATAACAAGATAATATACCGGTATCCGACTTTTAAGTAAAACAAATCTCACTTTCACAATTTCATTTTTAATAACTAATATAAGTCGCCATTTAAGCATGCATGCTTGATGATCCTTTTTTCTATCATACACTAAAAGTTTTTCACAGGTTTATACTTTGTGTTTTTATTTTTATTTTATTATCGTATCATCAAAATCTCTATTGCTTTAATTTGATTTATGCTGAGTAGCCTGATGCATATATTTATATTTGAATCGCAAGTACTGTTTTTTCATAAGTAGGGTATACATCACTTAAAGCTAAATGAAAGCTAGAATGGTTTAATTACCATTGAAAATGTCGTAGTTGCGTTTATGCACATGGGTTGTTATTTGTACATTTGTATAATGTGTTTGCTAGAGACCAAACGACGAGATTATTATGTATTGCGTATGTGTTTATTGTGTTTTGATAAAGCATATGGGAAATTTGAGAGTTGGCGAGAACCACTGCTTATGATTATTTACATATATACTAACTATTTAAGAGTATATAAACTTTGTTGAATCAACAATCCCAGACAGCCCCTTAGGGTGATGTGAATCTTGTCTGTTTACTTGATTTTGTTTACAAATGATTCATTTGCTGTGTTATTACGGGGAAAATTAACGTGGTTTAAGAACTCATAGGGCATAGTCTGCGGCTATGCACATCACCTGCCACAGAATGATGATTCACGTGTATGCTCTTAAGCTCTTTATTTAGTTTTAAAATTGGAATATGGTATTTGTAGTTGTCTACATATTGTTTGAGCTCATCATGTGATGAACCAAGAGGGCCTGTGCATTTTGTATCTGTATGCACGTAGCAATTAGAAAAGTGAAAATGCGAATAAGTTGTACATTGATGATTCTTTACTCTAATAGTACATTGGTATTCAACATTTGGTAGAAGTAGTTTGTAGTTGTTTATCTTAATGAAAGAGTTACAAATCCCATGATTAGTCCAGGGAAAGCTCTTCATGCTCTCAACATGTTGACAAACTGGGTGGTTTGGCTGTCAACGTGTTGATGCTCTTACCTTTTGTGTCATTTCAATGGTATGATGTTGTATGCTACGCAAAGATGCAAACTGATCGACTTGAAATTTGTTTTTGATAGATTTTTCATTTGCGTGATGGGGGGATATTCAGTCGAGGATGATTGGGAGTTTGCTGCTCCTCAAACACGAACTCTTCTCCTTGTTGGAAGGACTGGTAATGGAAAAAGTGCAACTGGAAACACTATCTTTGGAACAAAAATCTTTCAATCAGAACGCAGTTCATCTGGTGTAACAAGGACTTCTGAGTTGAAGACAACTGTATTGGAAGATGGCCAGACGCTTAATGTGATTGATACTCCTGGTAGAACTTATTATCGTGAATTATCTAGTGTACTTAGACGTGGATAGAAGATAGGGTTGGATGTATTAGGTAATGCATCTAAATGGGTTCAGGTTGAAATAAGGCATTTTTAGTAACGGGTAAATTTAGTCCAACTTTGAAAGTTCCATTCTATGAATTATGGATGCGTTTACAATGATTAGGACAGCAATGTAATTACATTAAGAATTTAATTTGTGAATAAAGTTGTATGCATTATATATAAATTGTGGACGCCTTTCAATCCTTGACCCAGCGTGTTACCCTTTTAGCTAAATATACTAGTAGTTGTTTACCTTATGCAGTTCCGTAACCAAAATCTCTTTTATACTGTGAAATAGATATTATTTTAATGGTTACATATTCAAATTATGTGTTAGTAATAACTGTGTATATTAATATTAAGAACCGTGGGTCTTTCAGTGCATGTGACAAACCGAAGATCCACAAGTAATTGAAATTCTTCTTTTTATAGTTGCATAATAAGGTTTACTTCTAGATAGTAACTTTGATACTCTTGCAGGATTGTTTGATTCTTCACTTGATACCGAATATATCGGGAAGCAGATTGTGAATTGCATTAATTTGGCCCCGAATGGTATTCATGCCGTTTTAGTTGTATTATCGGTTAGCAGTCGTTTTACAAATGAGGAAGAAGCTGCAATAAGTACATTACTGGCATTATTCGGAAGAAAAATTTGTGATTACATTATACTAGTTTTTACCGGTGGGGATTTACTTAATGACGATAACAAAACTTTGGAAGATTTCCTGCATGACTGTCCTATATCATTGAAGGTAGAGTTGGTCATATTTATGTGATATTCTTTCTCCATTTGTTTTTATTAATAAACGTTCTATTATTGTTTCAGGAAACTCTTTACCTTTGTGGGAACCGTTGTGTCCTTTTTGATAACAAGACGAAAGATCAAACTAAGAAAGAGAACCAAGTACAGCAACTTCTTTCGCTTGTGAATATGGTGTCTAAAAGGAACGGCGGTCAGCCATATACCAATGAGATTTTTACTGAACTGAAGGTGATACTTAATACTTGTAATTATCATGCTACTGCAATTTTACACTAGACTTTTCTAACAACAACATTTACTTGTCAGAAAGGGACTAGAGATTTTGAGGAATATACAGAAAAATTTCAAGCCTTAACAGAGACCAAGCAGTACACTGAAGAGGAGATATCACTGATGACAGAGCCGATGCGGGAAGAGCTATTCAAACGAGTTAATGAAATGGTACATACACAATTATCTCAAATCTTATTGTGTTTGCGTACACATGGACCCGTTTGATACCTACATACTAGAGGTGATTATTTCGACCCATAATGAGTTAATTTGGGTTATATATCGTATTTTAAAAGGGTCAAATACAAAAGTTTAACTAAAAGATTATCGACGCTGAATGCATCAATAATTTATAGATTCTTTTTTATAAATAAGGCAGAACAGTGTTTTTGGCCAATGCCCACCCATGTTTTTGGGTCTACAGGTTGAGTCAAAGCTCGAGGAGACAACTTTAAGGCTTGAACATTTATTGGAAGAAGCAAGGGCTGCTCAGGTAAAGGCTGAAGAGAAAGCTAAAGCTGCTCAAAAGAGATTAGATGAGGAGACACGTGAGATGAGAGAGGAGTTACAGAGAGCCATGAAGAGGCGAACACAAGACGATCAATATGATGTTCAATGTGAAACTTGTTCAATTCAGTGAACAGTTACTTTAATGTGAAAAAGAACCGCAATTTTCTTTGATTGATTACTCTGTAAAAGATAAGAGCGTAAAACTACACATCCGCTTCTTGCTAAAATAGGAATATGTGGTTTGTTTTGATTGTTGTGACTGTTGAACTTTATATCTTTGTTTTAGTGGAAGTGGTAGATGTGCCTCGATGACTAACTCGTGTAGGGCGTTTATGGTTCTTCATTTTTTAGTTGACGTGTAGGAAAATTGGCATCTTTGTTTCTGTATATTTTATTACTATAGGATCATCATATATCTATCTTTCAGCAGAATGTAGTATGCCTGTCTTTTTAAGGATTTTGGACGGGTATTTTTTTGTGATTTATCATTATACCTTGTGAATTCCTCATGAATTCGAATCAGAATTATATTTAAGTGGTTTAATATCTTATAGTTGTGAAGTTTTCCTACCAAAAACTTAAGCCAACATCATGTGGGAAAATGCAGACTAGGAAGAACCGTAGTACTTAGACCGTGATTAAAATCACTCTCTGAAAAGAATTATTGGCTTCGATGCGCCCTATATTCGTCTTAGGATTTACCCATTCTAGAAAGAAACAGAGTTCTAAAAAACCAGTGTTTAGTCTTTGAAACTATGGCATAATCAAGAAGAAACCTATTAGAATCTGACCCCTCAAGCATGTGTGTACACACACATTTTGGCATTTCCATCATATAGGAAGAAATTTGTGTCAAAACGGTTTTTCCCGCCAAACTATGACCTGCCAAAAATGACCGGCAAACATCTTCAGATTTTGACGATTCTTAAATGGTTTTTGGAATATATATATATAGAATTTATAAGGGAAAATGACAAAAAAATCATCGAACTTGACACCTATTGTGATTGTGTGTAGCCACCTATTTTTTTTTTCATTGTAACACAAAACTTTTGAATTTTTGTCATTGTATTGTATGTACGATTTCCAACGTATCACAACACATGGACTGCCAACTCATCGGGGTGTTACACGTGGACTGCCAACTCATCTACCCACTATTACTTTTTAGGGATAATAACAAAAAAATGTATCGAACTTGACCACTTTTGTCAATGTAACACAAACCTTTTGGATTTTTGTTAATGTATGTATCCAGTCAATCTAAACATGGCATCGTTAGTCATTTATACTAACGGCCGTTAGCACATAACTTAAAAAAAAAATCTTACGTTTTCATCCCTTTGTATATGTTTTCGTTCGTTTTCTTACGTTTTCATCTGTTTTTATACATTTTTCGTTCATTTTCTTATGTTTTATCGTTTCATCCGCTTTTATACGTTTCCAACTTTTTACGCTTTTGTACGTTTTCATCCGTTTTATATGCTTTCATCCATTTTATACGTTTTCATCCATTTTATAGCTACACACGCCCTTTATTTTATTAATGCAACGTTAGTCCGTTATACATTTTCGTCCGTTTTACACGCCGTCTCCGATTTTACACGTTTTAGATGATTTTACACGTTTCGTCCGTTTTGACACGTTTTCATTTGATTTACGGGTTTTCAATGCTTTACACGTTTTGTTTGATTTTACACGGATGAAAGCATATAAAATGGATGAAAACGTAAGAAAATCGGCGAAAAATATAAACCGACGAAACGTATACAAAAGGTAAGAAATGGATGAAAATATATAAAACGGATGAAAACGTAAGAAAACAAATGAAAACGTATAAAAGGGATGAAACGTAAGAAAACGAAATTTTAAGTTATAAAGCTAACGGCCGTTAGTATAAAGGACTAACGATGCCAAGTTTAGATTGATTTGGATACATACATTAACAAAAATTCAAAAGGTTTGTGTTACAATGACAAAAGTGGTCTAGTTCGATACATTTTTTGTTATTATCCCTAAAAAGTAATAGTGGGTAAATGAGTTGGCGGTCACGTGTAACACCCCGATGAATTGGCGGTCACGTGTTCGACACGTTGAAATCGTATACAATGACAAAATTCAAAGTTTTGTGTTACAATGAAAAAAAAAATAGTTGTCTACACACAATCACAATAGGTGTCAAGTTCGATGCACTTTTTTGTCATTTTCCCAATTTATAAAGTTAAAGTTTATGTATAAGTGAAAGACTAATATAATGGGTATGGTCATGACTCATGGAACTCATTTAGTGAAAAGTTTTTTTTAATGGAAAATTACATGAATACCTTGATTTGAGAGAATTAGATCAGCTTAAACTATGGAAAATAAAGTAAACCAACTATTTATGAGAAATAATTTTTCCTCTTACTAGTTATTCTTACTTTTATTCCTACTCACAGGATTTTGACAAGTGTGAGAATTGACGGTTTGAATGTTGAGAGATAATAAGTGGAGAAAAAACATATAATATTATTGTGTGTGTAGAAAGATATGTAAGAATATAATGTAGGAGAATGAGAATTGATAAAGCCTACTACAATATCTTCCTACTAATCCTCCTACACACAACTCATTATCTCTCTGCATCCTAATCGTCAATTTTAACATTTGTCATGATCCTGTGAGTAGGAGGATAAGTAGGAACAATTTGTAGGATATAACTATTATTGTTTGTCTAGTAGAAAAGTTTTTGTACATTTAGAATGCCCCAAAGGCCCAAACGTTATTTTTTTTTCAATAAATGGTACTGTAAAAAAACTGGTTACGTACTGAACAGTCATGACTGTTTGTATTCACTGGCTTGCATGCCTAGTATACAACTCTAGCTATTTTTTACCGTCTTCATCACTCTTTTCCCAATAGCAAACTTTAACAATCTGTAACTATCAGGTACTATTATTTGTGTTTTCTTAGTCATATATACGGAGTATTTATAATTATTACTGTAAATTGCCAATAGAACGTTTACATCAGTCAAGCTAGTGTGTCTCTGTGGCAACAGAGAAAATTTAACTCATTTGTTTAAAAGTTCTTAGATGTTAATTTACTTGATTTTGGTTACCTTATCTTACAAATTGTTAGGTGTGTGCAAAAAACTTCAAAATGAAATAAAAAGAAACTGATAAACTTGAGCCGAAAACAAATTGTTATGGAATACGATGCGTTTTATTTGTGAATTAAAAAGAATAAATTATTAATCTTTGGCTTGCTCATTTGCTATCAGTTATGTTAATGTATTCATGAGTCATGAGTGTTATATAAGTACCTGGGTATGTTAAGGTGTTACTGGTATTTTGGGAACTTAACCAAACATTAGTGTAAATGGAAACTTTAGGAAGGTAATCGTTAAGCAATAAGTTTGGGAACTTAACCATTCACAAAATATATAAGGACGAAATCGAACTTAGATATTTTTAATCTGTTTATGTGACAGCTTTAAGTTATGTAGCTATTTAATGAATATTTTCTCAGAGTAATATATGCATTTACTAATAGCATGAATTAACACTTAGAAAGGTACAAAGGTGAATAAGGTAGACATAATTCGATCTACACTTAATTTGTGAATTCTTATTGAACAATGGTTACAAGTTGTTTGTTATTGTTTTTTAATTATAAATTAAGAGTAAATGACCATATGTGTGATTGATATATTTTGACCCATTGCACTGTGAAGTGTGAACTTTCTTCTATCATGGTGTAGAAGTGTTGTGTTTTATGCATCTGGTTTAAACTGATCTCATATTTGTTTTTCAAAGATATTTAGTACTACAATGGAGGGAAGTTCATTATTGGAGGACATTCAGGAGTTTACTTCTCCCCAAACACTTGTTTTGGTTGGAAGGAAGGGTAACGGGAAAAGTGCAACAGGGAACAACATTCTTGGAACAAATTCATTTCGATCCGAACGCAGTTCATCTAGTGTAACAAATACTTGTGACTTGTGAGTTAAGAATGACTGAACTCGAAGATGGACAAATGCTGAATGTGATTGATACACCTGGTATTGACATAAACAATAATAATCTTTTGGCTTAGTATAATAATGTTTATAATGATACTAAAACACTGACATTGTGGCAGGATTGATTGATTCGTCTTTTAATACTGAGGCTATTGCGAATGAGATTATTAAATGCATGAATACAGCTGGAGATGGTATTCATGCTTTTATAGTTGTCTTCTCAGTTCGCAGTCGTTTTTCAAAAGAGGAAGAAGCTGTGATTAATAGCTTGGTGACGTTTTTTGGAACAATTGTTTATGAATACATGATAGTTGTTTTTACCGGTGGGGATGTACTTGATAACGATGACGAGACTCTGGATAGTTTCTTAAACGGATGTCCTGAAACATTAAAGGTGAAGTTTAGTTACCTTAATTTTTTTGATGAGTTTATGCATACTATATAGAAGATGCTTTTGTTTCCGGATATACTAGAGGTTGATATGGGATAGCATTAAATTTTTCCCTCTCAAAATTTGATACATGAAATATTTGTTATTGTTTCAGGAAACCCTTTGCTTGTGTGAGAATCGTCGTCTACTTTTTGATAACAGGACGAAAGATCAAACTAATCAAGTTCATGAACTTCTATCTTATGTAAACATGGTCTCAAAAGAGAATGTGATGGAGGGCCAAGTATTGAAGAACGGGCTGACTTGTTTTTGGAAGCTCGAGATCGTGTGAAGAAAAGTGGTTTAGTAAAATGGCCATAACTTTTAATTTTCGTTGAACTTCTGGATGTTCCAGCTTACAGCCCATTTGTTTTTTAGGCCCGTTTCAGTTTAGGGTTATTATTTAATCATTCTGCTGTAACCCTAGGGAGACAGTTATCAGTTTTAATAAAATTTAAACCATTGGCCGTTGAGTTGCCGTGACTTTACCCTAATAATCGGTATTCAGTAGAATCAACGATTGTTATTATAATTGTTTCTGGTATTCGTAGAATCAACAGATTCAATTACTTATCTTGTTTTCTAGTCTACATCAGTTGGTATCAAGAGCCGAAGTTCCTGTCAAGATGCCTCCCAGAAGAAATAGGCCTCTTAATGAGATCTATGAACAAGAATTGGAAGATCGTGTCATGGCAAGAATGGATGAGCGACTTGATCAATTTGCTGATCAATTGTCTGATCGGATGGAGCAGTTGATGAACAGGCGTGGTAATCGTAACCGTAGGGGTGCTGATGATGAAAACCCATTTGGGGATGATGGCGATTCATCTTCTGATGAACAGCCAGGAAGACGACCAAGGCGTAATGAGAGGGAGGATAACAGGCGTTGGGAATCTGGAATGAGAGTCAATATTCCCGAGTTTACTGGGGATACTTTGAATCCTGAAGGGTTCATTGATTGGCTTACTGCTGTTGAAGAGGTGTTTGAGTTCAAACAAGTCCCTGAAAACAGGAGGGTTTCGTTGATCGCTACCAAACTTCGTGGTAGGGCATCCGCGTGGTGGCAACAATTGAAGTCGACCGAGAGAGGGTTGGAAAGCCAAAGATCACGAGTTGGCGTAAGATGAGAAGTGCCTTATTCCTCATAATTACCAACGACAGATGTACCGGTGTTACAGAATCAAACAGGGTCTAAATCATGAAGATTATACAACCAATTTTACCATTTGATTGCAAGGAATGACATTCGAGAGACGGAAGAACGACTTGTCTCTCGATACATTGGTGGTCTAAGAGTCCGGATCATGGATTCATTAACATGTTTGATCCAATAACACTTTCTGATGCATATCAGCGTGCATTATCTTTTGAGAAGCAGAATCGTCGAGTGGGAAGTTCGTCCTCTCCTGCCATAACAAGTGCTTCTGGTTCGGGTAGCGTGGCATCTCGTTTTGCTCCCAATCCGACTAAAGTAGGTGGTGGCAATACTGGACCAACTCCTAGAGCAAGCACTAGTAGTGGATTGAAGTGCTTTAACTGTGGTGAACCTGGTCACCGACAGTCAGAATGCAAGAAGGCTGGTAAGAAACAGTTATTTGTTGAACAGGAGGGAGATGATGATGCGGCTTATGAAGTGTATGAGGAAGCCCCTGTTTATGATGAAGACCCTGAGTATGAGGAGGAGTATGTGTCTGGAGATGTAGGGATGAATTTGGTGGTAAGGCGCTCTTGTTTAACACCCAAAGATGATGGAGATGATTGGCTCAAGCATAACATCTTTCAGTCTACATGCACTATTTTGGGTAAGGTTTGCACTTTTGTTTGTGATTCTGGTAGTTGTGATAATTTGATGGCTGCAGAAGCGGTCCAAAAGCTAGGATTGGAGACTGAAAACCATCCGAAACCTTATAAGTTACAGTGGCTTAAGAAAGGTGGTGGGGTGACAGTTTCTAAGCGTCCATGTTCCGCTTTCCGGGGGAGTACTTATAAGGATAACGTGTGGTGTGATGTGGTGCCCATGGATGCTTGTCACTTGTTGTTGGGTAGACCTTGGGAATATGACCGTGATATAACTCACAATGGGAGAACTAATACTTATAGTTTCCTATTTGGTGGAGTAAAGATTACTTTAATGCCCAATAAACCCAAAGAGGTAGTTAGTAAACCCACTGGTACTTTACTAACACTTTCTCAGTTTGAAGGCGAGCTGGAGATGGGAGACGATGTTTTTGTGCTAATAGGGAAGGAGGTTGCTGAAGGTGGTGTCATTCCTGAAGCCATGATTCCTTTACTTGAGGAATTTTCAGATGTTTTCCCTGATGAGTTACCTGATGGATTGCCACCATTGCGTGACATCCAACACCATATTGATTTAGAGCCGGGGGCACAGTTGCTGAACAGGCCACATTACAGGATGAGTCCGGCTGAGCATGAGGAGTTGCGTAGGCAGGTTGAGGAATTGGTTTCTAAGGGTCACGTTCGTGAGAGCATGAGCCCGTGTGCTGTTCCTGCCCTATTGACTCCCAAGAAGGATGGTACATGGCGTATGTGTGTTGATAGTCGAGCCATCAATAAGATTACTGTGAGGTACAGGTTTCCTATTCCTCGCCTTGATGATTTGCTTGATCAGATTAGTGGTGCTACTATATTTACAAAGCTGGACTTGAAGAGTGGGTATTACCAGATTCGTCTTAGACCTGGTGATGAATGGAAGACTGCTTTCAAGACTCGTGAAGGGTTATATGAGTGGTTGGTGATGCCTTTTGGTTTATCAAACGCACCAAGTACATTTATGCGTGTGATGAATCAATTGTTCAGACCTTTTATTGGCAAGTTTGTGGTTGTTTACTTTGATGACATTCTTATTTATAGTGCTTCTTTTAATGAGCATGTCACCCATGTGAGGCAGGTCTTGACCTTGCTTCGGAAGGATAGCTTTTATGCAGCCACAAAGAAGTGTGTGTTCATGACCCCTAAAGTTTTGTTTTTAGGGTATGTTGTTTCTGGTGATGGCATACAGGTGGATGAGTCTAAAGTGGCAGCTGTTCAGGAGTGGCCAACTCCAACTACCATTACTGAAGTTCGGAGTTTCCATGGTCTTGCTTCTTTTTATAGGAGATTCATCCCTAACTTTAGTTCAATTATGGCCCCTTTGACAGATTGCATGAAGGGAAAGTCATTTTTTTGGACGGAGGAAGCAGAGCTGGCTTTTCAAGTTATCAAAGAAAAGCTTACTACATCACCAATCT
Organism: Chrysanthemum lavandulifolium; assembly: GCA_022545495.1. Classification (NCBI taxonomy): domain Eukaryota; kingdom Viridiplantae; phylum Streptophyta; class Magnoliopsida; order Asterales; family Asteraceae; genus Chrysanthemum; species Chrysanthemum lavandulifolium. Next base: position 260,585,673 of record CM040239.1, read on the forward strand.
TGATATTGCCTGACTTTTCTAAGGTTTTTGAGCTTCATACGGATGCCTCGAATGTTGCTATTGGTGGGGTTCTTAGTCAAGGAGGGCGACCTGTTGCCTATTTTAGTGAGAAGTTGACAGGGCCAAAGTCTAGGTACACTACCTATGACTTGGAGTTTTATGCAGTGGTTCAAGCTGTGAAGCATTGGCGCCATTACTTGTTCCATAAGGAGTTTGTTTTGTTCACTGATCATGATTCCTTAAGGCACATTCGTACTCAAGATAAGGTGTCCCACAAGCATGGACGTTGGTTGGCATTTCTTGAGAAGTTTACTTTTGTAGTGAAACACAAAACTGGTGTTTCTAATCGAGCTGCTGATGCTTTAAGCAGGAGGAGTGGTTTCCTTGTTAAAATGCAGGTTGATGTTCCAGGATTCGATGTCATTCGTGACATGGTGGCTGTGGATCCGTATTTTTCAGTTGTTTTGCAGGGTGTGCAGGCTGGGGAGAAACCAGATTTCTTTCTGCATGATGGGTTCCTTTTCAAAGGGAATCAACTATGTATTCCTGATTCAAGTCTTCGTTTGCAGATTATTAAGGAGTTGCATGGTGAGGGCATGTTGGTCGTGATCGCACTGCGCGTTGGTGCAAGCTTCTTATTTTGGCCAACTATGCGAAAGAGGTGGATCGTTATGTCAAAAGGTGTCGTGTGTGCCAGGTTTCGAAGGGTACAGCTACTAATGCAGGCCTCTATATGCCTTTTCCTGTTCCTTTACAGCCATGGGTTGATATTAGCATGGATTTTGTGTTGGGGCTACCTCGTACTCAAAGGGGTAATGATTCTATATTTGTTGTTGTTGATCGTTTCTCTAAAATGGTGCACTTTATTCCTTGCAAGAAGACAACAGATGCCGTTAATGTGGCTAAGCTGTTCTTTAGGGATGTATACCGTTTACATGGTTTACCTTCCTCTATTGTTTCTGATCGGGACACTAGGTTTCTGAGTCATTTTTGGCGTAGTTTGTGGAAGATGGTGAATACTCACCAATTTTAGTAGTGCTTATCATCCTCGGTCGATGGGCAACCTGTTGTTAATGAGTCCCTTGGTAACTGTTAAGGTGTTTGGTGGGTGATCATGTGAAGGCATGGGATCAAAAGTTGTGTCAAGTCGAGTTTGCTCATAACCATGTCATTAATCGTAAAATCGGTTTTAGTCCATTTCGTGTGGTTTATTCGCTCAACCACGTGGTCCTCTGGATTGATGACTCTCGTGTTTCTAGTTCCATTCCCAAGAAAGTGCAGGATTTTGTTGCGGGCTGCATGATGTTCATAAAGTCGTCCGTGAAAATTTGGTTCGTGCTAATGCCAAGTACAAGCAAGATGCGGATCGAAGAGGAGACATGTTGATTTTGATGAGGTGACTTTGTGTGGGTGTTTTGACTAAAGATCGTTTTTCTGTTGGCGAGTATAACAAGTTGTCTGCTAAGAAGATTGGCCCGCTGGAGATTGTTGAAAAGATTAATTCTAATGCTTATCGTCTGAAATTGCCAAGTCATATTAGGTGTTCAGATGTTTTTAATGTGAAGCATTTGATTCCTTATCAAGGAGATTCTTCAGATGATGATCTTGCTGTGAATTCGAGGACGACTTTTGTCTACCCAGGGGGGAATGATGGAGGGCCAAGTATTGAAGAACGGGCTGACTTGTTTTTGGAAGCTCGAGATCGTGTGAAGAAAAGTGGTTTAGTAAAATGGCCATAACTTTTAATTTTCGTTGAACTTCTGGATGTTCCACTTCTGACCCATTTGTTTTTAGGCCCGTTTGGTTTAGGGTTATTATTTAATCATTCTCAGTAACCCTAGGGAGACAGTTATCAGTTTTAATAAAATTTAAACCATTGGCCGTTGAGTTGCCGTGACTTTACCCTAATAATCGGTATTCAGTAGAATCAACGATTGTTATTATAATTGTTTCTGGTATTCGTAGAATCAACAGATTCAATTACTTATCTTGTTTTCTAGTCTACATCAGAATGGTTGCAAGCCATATAACTGTGAGATATTTACTGAACTAAAGGTGAAACATATCATTGTTCATTACTATTATAATGCAATTTTATCACCTTGACACCAGTATCCATTATTCACCCCAGATAAAGCGGGATGCTGAAAGGGAGATATCGGTGCTTGAAGATGATCAGATGCACGAAGAGCAATATAAGAGTATAATCAAACTGGTATCCTTGCACAGTATTTTTTATTATAATTAGGATTCCATTATACTCATTTTCTGAAAATTCACTATCTTTCGTCCTAGAAATTCTAAATGATAGATTGATAGTTGTTATTGCTTGGTGTTATTTCCCCTTAGTTGCTAGCTTGTATGTCAGGTTTATAAATCTTTCTTTATGCTCAAGGATGTTGCTATATTAACAATGATCAAATATATGAAGTGTATATGTTAATTCTCCCAGGTTGAGCCAAAGCTCAAGGAGAAACCCTTGATTCTTGAACTACAATTGGCAGAAGAGTGTGCTGCTCGAGTCAAGGCTGAAGAGGATGCGGAAGCTGCACAAAAGATGTCAGATGCAGAGAAACGTCATTTGAAAGTTCAGCTGCAAGAGATCGAAGCAAGGACACCAAGTAGGGCTGAAGTTTCTTTTAGGAAACTTCGGAATGACGTGTGTTATCATGTGATTCAAAAATTTTGAACATATCTTTTTGGTTATGTGTCAGTGTGATCAATGAGTTGTTTTTATCAGTCTGTTGAAAGAACCGATATGAGCTACATTGGTTAAAAATGAGCTTGTTTATGAGTGTTTGCAACTTTTGAACTTTCAAGTATGTTTTCAAGGGGTTAAACAATGTATGTATGTTGGATTTAGATGTAAAAGAGAGAGATGTCTCATGTCTGTTTGTGGAATGAGGGGGTGTTAGGATATCAAACAATGGGTAAAATGTAGGGGTGGCAATTCTTCACACGACACGATAAACGACACAAATCCGACACGAAGTTAAACAGGTTTGGGTAAAAACAGATCAACCAATCTAACCCGTTAAATAAACGGGTCTTCTTTGAGTTGAGTAAGTATTAAACAGGTCAACCCGTGAAGCCGTTTAAATATATAAGCCACTAAAATTAAAGTATGTAACTTGGATTTGGATTAAATGTATTTTATTAGAGTTAATTACATGAATGGTCCTTGTGGTTTGTCAAGAATTACGGATTTAGTCCTTATACTTTTTCTTTGCGGATTTGATCCTTATGGTTTTGATTCGTTAAGGATTTGGTCCCTTGACTATATTTTATGTTAGTTGACCGTCAAATGGGTGTTTTGAAGGGTGAAATGACAAAAATACCCTCGTATGTGTTTCATAAATAGTCCATATGGTTTGTGGGTTATCATGAATTAGTCCCTGAGTTTTTATTTATTTAACTATTTATATAAAAAAAAATTTGTCGAAAATTTTATAAAAAATTATGAAAATTTTATAAAAAATTCCGAAAATTTTATAAAAAATTCCGAAAATTTTAATAAAATTCCAAAAATTTTATAAAAATTCCAAAAATTTTATAAAAATTCAAAAAAATTATAAAAATTCAAAAAAAATTATAAAAATTCCGAAAATTTAATAAAAATTCCAAAAATTTTATAAAAAATTCCGAAAATTTTATAAAAAGATTTATAAAAAGTTCCGAAAATTTTATTAAAAATTCCAAAAAATTAACAAAAAATTCTGATAATTTTTTTTTATAAAATCTTATAAAACTCTCTGTCAAAAACTTTCGAGAAAAAAGAAAAAAGAAAAATTTGTTTTTTTTTTAAATTCCGTAAAAAAATTTCTTTTAAAATTTTTTTGTTTTTAAATTCCGTTATGAATTTGTTTTTTTTTAACCTTTTTCTTTTTTACGGAATTTTTAAAAAACAAAATTTTAACGGAATTTAAAAACAAAAAACAATTAATTTACGCATTTTTTTTCAAAAGAAAAGTTTTTCTTTTCTCCGAAATTTTTTGACGGAATGTTGTATAAGATTTTATAAAATTTTTATCGGAATTTTTTATAAAATTTTCTGAATTTTTCATAAATATTTTTATAAAATTTTCGGATTTTTTTTTATAATTGTTTTTATAAATTTTTTGGAATTTTTAATAAAATTTTTTGAGTTTTTCATAAATTTTTTATAAATTTTTTGGATTTTTTAATAAATTTTCTTATAAAATTTTCGGAATTTTTTATAAAATTTTCGACAAAATGTTTTTTATATAAATAGTTAAATAAATAAAAATAAAAAACAAAAAATCAGGGACTAATTCATGATAACCCACAAACTAGGGGTGAGCATCGGGACGAATCCCGACCCGTCCCGACTAATATTGATACCGACAATGGGGAAAAGCCCAAACCGACTCCCAACCCGATAATGGTCCCAACTCGTCCCGAATCCCGATAATGGTCCCGAATCTTGATTTTGGCTGCGTTTTCTCGGGACCGTCCCGACTCCCGATTCGTCCCGAATCCCGATTACCAAGAAAACGCAAACCGACTCCCGACCCGATTACAGTCTGATCGGTATCGGGAAGGGAGTCGGGTGTCGGAATCGAGACGGGATTCGGGTGTCGGTCGGGATTGCTCACCCCTACCACAAACCATATGGACCATTTGTGAAACACATACGAGAGTATTTTTGTCATTTCACCCTTCCAAACACCCATTTGACGGTCAACTAACAGAAAATATGGTCAAGGGACCAAATCCGTAACGAATCAAAACCATAGGGATCAAATCCGCAAAAAAAAGTATAGGGACTAAATCCGTAGTTCTCGACAAACCACAGGGACCATTCATGTAATTAACTCATTTTATTATGTACTTAATATATGACTGAATTACGATTATATCCATATATCATTGAAATTCTTGCATAGTTATTTGTATGTTATTTTTATAATTTCTTGGATCCTTATATCATATTTGCATTTAAACTAGTTAAACTAATAAACCACTAACCTTATTCACCGCTTGACCTATTTACTTAAACAGGTTAAACGGGTCACAAATAGGTTACACGTGTTATGCAGGTCTGGGTTAGGGTTGAGCTTCATGACACGATTAATAAATGGGTTATGTTTGGGTAGAGGTTATAATAACACGCCAACCTGCGAACCCGAATAAGTCAACCCGAACACGACTCGATTGTCACCCATAGTAAAATGGTCATTAATTAGGATTGAATTTGGCCGCGATTCACATCGATCGGACTTGGTTTTGTAATGCTTGAATTCTAAACCTCTTCTTTCATTATTTTTTTTTAAAATTTAGCAATACAAGTAAGGAAACTATAAGTAAAACATGTCATAACATATTTAAAACTAAAAATTAAATGTTATAACATATTTATAACTGAAAAATAAACATTACAAATAAGGAAGCTAAAAGTACAACATGTTTTTCTCATGCACATAAAACGTTCTCATTTAGTGATAAATACAAAGTATGAAAATACATAGTATAAGTCATGCAAGTTGTTAATCAATAATACTTTAAAAAAAATACAATTAAAAGAACATATTATACAAACCAAGCAAGATACTAAACACAAAAAACAAAAAAAACACTTATACATATTACGTGCAAAGTTTCACCAAACTTTTATTATTGCTTATAGTCTCTAAATGAATAAACTGTTAATACAAATAAACCGTAAAAAGGTTTATTTATATTCTACGATCTTCCAATGTTTTGTTGCTAACAATCATAAAAGTATTTAACGAGATGAATAAAATACGTAAGTTTTCGAGTCAATAGTTTCCTAACTCATTTTACTAAACGAATAAACCATCAAACATATCTAGTTAAATAGTTTACATAAACTAATTTATAAGTAACACTTGTTACTTAATACATAAATATAACTAGACAAATATATATGTAAGTAAATATAATGGGTATAACCCATAACCCATGACCATGGCCCATATCCATGACCCATGGCCCATTTGCTTACATCATGCTTATATCATATTGGGTAACCCATGACCCAAAGTCTATGATCCATGACCCATAGTCCATTACCCATGACCCATGACCCGAATATAAGCCAAAATCCGGACTAGTTTACCCAGTATGCTGGATTCCTTGGGTTATACTGGCCAGATCCCTTCTGAAAGGGATCCACCGAAACCGGGCAACAGTAGCTAGTTTTTGTCTATAAATAGCTTGCTATTTCTCCCTTGAACTTCACGTATATTATTATCTCTGTGGAAAACTAGAAAGGGGGGTTGAATAGTTTTACCGATTTTAATTTATGTTTTAAAGATTTAGATTCAATCTTATGTGAATTCTTATGAATGAATAAATAGTACCAAACAATAAGTAATGTAAGTAAAGAAAGCAAGTAAAGTAAAGGATAGAAAGTAGCGACACAAGTGATTTATAGTGGTTCGGCTACAAAAACACCTTCCTTGCTCTACTCCACTCCCTGAGTACCCCACTCGAGAGTTCAAGCTCTATGTTAATAAGCTCTTTTAAATTGGCGGAGAAGCCTCACAATGTCGCTTACACTTTTTCTGGTACAAAGCTAAATACCGAGTTCTTCGACGAGGTAGAACTAAACCTTTAAACAACTATTACACAACAACAATGTGAAATATGAAATACAAGATATGCTACTGAAATCTTGTGGATGGACAAAGCAATCAAGGACCATTTGCTTGGATGACTTGTAGAGTAGCGTGATCTCGCCTTCGTGAAGGATCTAAATGAGAATCACAACAAAAGATAGAAGAACTACTAGAATGATCAAATGATCAAAGGTTAGGAGAGTGAGATAATATATGAGAGAGTTTTAAGTAGAAGGGTGAGAAACAATGAAGAAATGACTCACTATTTATAGGAAAAAATCCTTCTGTCTCACGGTTCCGGCGGATCCCTCACCCAAGGGATCCGGCCAGTGAAAATCCAGGGATCCGACTATCAGGGTCACTTTAGTCTGGATTTTGGGTTGCAAACCGGGTTATGGGTTATGGGTTATGAGCCATGGGTCATGGACTTTGGTTCATGGGTACCTAACAAGATACAATGTATCTAGATAATGGTTCATGGGTCTTGGGTCATGGGTTATGGATAATACCCAACATGATTTCATGCATGATGTCATGCAATGGATCATGGGTTATGGATTAGCTCCATTGGTATGGGTCATGGGTCTTGGATATTACCCAACCTATTACATATTATATTACAACATTTATATAAATGACCAAATGTATATACTTTATAAAACAACATGTATTCTTATAATTTTACTTATGATAACTTTATATTTGTTATCAACAAAACATAACGAGATCGCTAAATATAAACAAACGTTTTTACGGTTTATTTGTATTAACAATCTCTCCTTTTTTGTTGATGACAAAATATAAAGTTATGGTGAGTAAAACTTAAGATTAAATGTACGTTTTGAAAGTGTATGTGAGTTTTACTCTCTTCTCCCCCTTTTTGTCGAAACAAAAAGTGAGTTGAGTAAAGAAATAAATGGTGGAAAAAGAATGATCCACAAAGTACTAACTCCCCCTTGACTGTAGCTCCCCCTTAGAATAGGGCTTTAAGTGAGAAAAAAAATACCTACAAAAAAATGTTAGTGATAACATATAATATGTAGAAGATGAGAAATAAGAGAGAATGCCAAGGTACGTAAACAAATCCTTGTAATAAAACATCAAAGTGTAGTGGTATATATGCCACATACAATTGTAAAAATAAGAACAAGGGTTTGTTCTTTATAAAGACAAAAAAAAAATATATATATAGGAAAACAAATATTATCATTCCTTCCATGCTTGCATAGGGTCTAATGATGGAAGTTTTGGTGAGTGATAATGTTAATGCGATCAAGAATATGGCTGAAGATGAACCGGATTTCGTCCCTTATTTCTAGTGCGATATCCCTAGTGGATTGGCAATGTTCGCAAAAGAGATGGTGAGGGAGATGTGGGTGGATGTCATCCGGCCAAGTTTACTTATTGAAGTGCGGATTAGGTGGTGGAAATTTTGGAAAATATGGATCGAAATCCATGATATTGGTGATTGGTGGTGGTAAGAAGCCTAGATGTTCTTGTAAGGTGATGCGTTGTAGGGGTAGTGAATTTTCAAGTTCATTGAAGAGAATAGTTGGAGATGTAGGAGGTGTTAAAAAGACTAGCTCTTTGGGTTTATGGTTGAGGCTATAGGTGGTGTAGATTTTGATGGTTGAGATGGAGCGGGTGGTGGACTAGACAAGGGTAGCAGAGAGATTTTTGGGGTCCTAAGGAGTTCTGCTAGAGTGATTTGAGAGTCAATTTGAGACTCGGTTGGGGAATGTGGTGGTGAGTTTTGAGGAGATGGTGGAGGTGCTATATTGCAGTCATTTGGTGGTGAAAGAGTAGTTGGTGATGAGCTATTTGACAAAGGTTGAGCTAAGCAACAAGGTCGGATACTAATCCGAGCGGTTTTCCTAGTTTTGGGTGGTGGTGGTATTACGGAAGATGGTAGGATAAAGTTTCGGATTTCTTGAAAAAGGTTGTTTTCACTAGAGAGTTCATCATTGTTTGGAGATATTTTGGAAGACATGATGAGGTTTTTTTGTGAGGTTGAGAGTGATGGATATATAAGAATTTTGGAACCTTATTAATAGGACAAGCAATGAATGCCAAAACCACAAAAATGGACCATAATCTAATGATTAGATATGAATTCAAAGCAAGTGATCATGAGAGCACAAGCATTAAGGAAAATATTCATTACTGATAAAAGTAAAATGTTGAAAATTTGAAAATTTCAAGCCAAAATAGTAAAAAGAATTGATAAAAACTGCTACTATGCCCCGGTTCCCACGGATCCAACCCATTAGGGATCCGTCCATCGTAAAAGCTGGGATCCGGGGAATTGGTGTTTTCAGGCAAAAAGAAAAGTTGTTTTTAGAAACAATAGTGCCTAGTGTGTGCCTATATGGAAATCATATGGAGTTGCGGTTATCTCGACTCTTTAAAGAAAGGAAAATAAACATAAAAGTGAAAAAAATACGTATGTATATGTATACGTGAGATAACCCAAAGACTCTGTAGGATATTGGATTTCACAAACACTCTAAACCATGATCAAAGTAGGCGTATAAGTATGTTAGAGAGAGAAAGTTCTAGTGAGAGAAAGGAAGAGAGTTGGGAACTATAGTGAGAGAAAGAAAATATTATTATGAGCTCCAACCCTCTACCTTGGGAGGTAGAGGGTATTTATAGTTTTACAATAAACGCCACACAACGGGTCGTGGATCGGGCATACAATGGGTAAAGACCCGTCCGTCCTCCACGGTGTTACTTAACTAAAAACTACTTAACTTAAAATAACTATGACTACGAGCTTTCTACGATTACATATACTGAGGTGACCGACTCTTTAATTCCTAGAATTTCTAATTCCTAACAATCTCCCTGGGAGGTCACCTCAATCATGTACTAAAATTACATTGAATACAAACCGATGTTACACTAAAATTGTTCTTGCATTCTTGATGTAGTACTTTGTTCAAGCTCGTAGTCATTGATTCTTCTCATTGCATGTTTGGTTACTCCGTGGAGGTCTTTAATGATCCACGTGATAATAATTTTGAGCCGCCTTTTGAGATCATCGCCTATGAAAATCTCCGAGACATCCATTGTGGTGTTGGAATTTTGTGATGTTGTGACATTCGGACCGACATGCTCACATTCTTGATCATGAAATCTTCTCATCGAGTACCTAAGCTTTCGTTGATTCATGATATTGGCGCAGCCAGAAAGCGTAAGCATGGAGTGAAAATATCCGAGTCATTGATGCACTTATCATGATTTCTTGAGATGAAAGTATTGTGTGAGCATGCGGCTATGGATTGACCGCCCATTCGATCACCGAACGCCGAGCGCACCGCATACAACAGCTAGCAATAAAGCGCATAAAAGTGTCTTTGACCAAGACATGTACCGCCTGTGATCGTGTATAATTCGAGGAATTTCCTTGATGTGGTTTCGCAATGCTCTAGTCGTTCTCAAACCGAACGCCTCAAAGAAGACAACACGGAGCGAGTGAACCAATGAATAGAAATTCAACGATTGATGAAAAGATATTTGAAAACACTCGTGTATTGCTCAATAGAAATTGTTTTGCAATACAACGAAGGTTTTAATGAACATCAATTATCAATCATAAAACACCTTTGATTTGAAATATTCGTACACGGTCGATGTGCTAAAGAAAAGAGTTTTTAAGCACAATGACCGGTTTTTCAAAGGTATCCGCTCAATCCATAACCTAAACTGTGATTGATTCAAGAGATTGAATCGCCCCATTGTTTCTGCTCAGCTTGTCACATGGTTGATCTTTATAATAGATCTCACATGCCACCCACCAGAGCTTGTTAGATGTTGGCTCCGAAGGCTTTCCATCTTCATTGTGAATATGTAAACACATCACTCGATGTTCCGCAATACCACAAGGATAATGCGAGGACTCAAGATATAATCTCTTTCCACATTGTGTGAAATGTAGAGTCTTCATTGAAAGTGTCCTAATGAGATTTATTGATGATCTCGTGGCTCTAGACTCAATTTGTGCATATTTGGTTCCGTGTCGGAGACTAGGGAGGGTCTCTTCTTCAATATCAACAATCTCTAAGAGAAAGTCGATAGATAATGTCGGCCCCGTGAGAATGAAACAAGTCCTTTAAGAGGAACTTGAGTGGTTTGGAAAGTTGAAGTGCAAGGCGTCACCGGGTCCATGACGCCTTGTCTTCAATACCGATGTTACCATCGTAGCATATGAATTGAACCCGTATCCGCCTCTAAGGTTGAATATATGGAGGGCTATTTGTTTTCACCCTTCTCATTCAATTCTTTTTAATTCTTCAACCCTTCAGGCTTACCGAGACTTCATAGCTAGAACCTTTTGGGTTTATTCCGACTAACTCGCCTCACCCACACTCTTCCCATATCTCATTTTTCTCCTTTATCATCATACCTAAGGACTTCTACACTAACTAGTGGATTGTCCTCGGTAGATCCCTCCGGCTCGCGGATCATGGGAACCAATACCTAACCTTATCATCCTTATATCACCATACATAACGTAGTTGGTCGGTCAATTTGGTGTTGTTCATCCGCCATTGGAACCAATTGAAAACCCTTTGAAAATCAATCCGATACTTGTGATATATTATCAAAACATTTTGTACCGAATTGTTTTTGATATTTTAGAAAAGTGCTCCCCTCAACATGTGCATCAAATGTTTGAAATCGCTTTGCACACGGAGGCAAGAGGGAGAATTTACTTTGATTACCTTTTTCTAAAAGATATCAACATCGCTCAATGATCAAATCAAGAAGATAAAGCATTTCGGGAAGGATGAGGTTTTCATAAGTTTGCTCCCCTCAATATGTGCCTCGAGATTTGAAAGAGTTTTGCACATATTAGAGGAACCCGACATTGAGATAAGTGATCACGCTTTCAAATCATAGGTTTAAGATAGATGCTCCCTCAATATGTGCATGGAAAATTTGAAATCGCTTGTCACATGTGGGAAGGATAGCATGTACATCCTTATAAAACCATTTACCGAATTATCGCTTAAACCAATTTAAATCACATTTCTCCCGATCACAATTATCAACTCATTTGAAATTTGTGATCTCTTATTGATTTAAATTGATTTTGAAAGCTTTTAAGGGAATTGTGTCTTGATTATGAAAGCGTTTTGATCGATAAGGATCGGATTTAAAACTTTAAAACTCCATTAATAAAACATGCATGTATATTTTATTTTTATTTTTTTAAAACAATTTAATGCCAAATAACTTTTAATTTAATTGAAATCATTCTCCCCTCAATCAATGACATAGGTTGTTGATCGAGAGATTGATATTTTGACAAATAAGTCCGTATGATTATCAAAGATAGAGTTCGAGTTATTTTTCAAAACAATTTGTTTTCGAGATAACATGTTAATAGAATCGAGCATGGAATTTGGTTGATAAGAAGGCTTTTGATGAATGTTCAAAAATTCTCAAATCTTGAAAAATGAAAAGCATGGCTCGTTCTTTCTTTGAAAAGCGGTTATCGCTCAAGCGACAATAAACCATAGTTTCTCTTTCTCCCAAAAATATTTTTTGATTTTTTTTTTTTTTTTTTTTTTAAGAATTGAACAACATCTAAAGTCCCGTGTCATTCTTTGAATGACAAAGACAAAGACCGTAGATATTATCGAACCGAGAAAACATAAAAATTGACAACATTTTTGAAGATTTTTCTAATTTTTCGTATTTTTATGGATTTTGAAGGTTTTATATTTTTCAGCTTTGATTTTGAGGGTTTTATAATTTTGTATTTTGTTTTTCGAATAGATATATACAAGAGATAGATGAAGATAGACCTTTACTCCTCGCCTTCCTCCTCAAGACGCTTGAGTGTTTCCGTTGAAGACTTTTCAAGCCAAGACGTGGAAGAATAAACTCAAAACGCTCTCTTGGAAGAGCTTTGGTGAAGATGTCTAACCGATATTCATACCTCACAAAATAGAGTTCCACCACACCTTTTTCCACTTGTTCCCGATGAAATGATGTCGAATGTCGATATGCTTTGCTCTTGAGTGTTGAACGTTGTTGCATGAGAGAGCAATAACACTTTATTGTCACAAGATGAGGGATTTTGTTGAATTCAAAGCCATAGTCGATAATTGAGATCTCATCCATAAGATTTGAGCACAACAAGATGACATGGCTATGTATTCACCTCCGTAGAGGAAATAGAAGTACTCATTTGCTTTTTGAAGACCACTCACAAGCTTATCACCCAAAACCGAGCACCTCCAGATGTACTTCGACGAGTATCTTGACACCGCATGATCGAAGATCGATAGGTCGTTAGTGACATACCGTGTCTTCTGGTACCAAAGACCCATGTTGATGGTTCCTGAGATACCGAAGACCCGCTTAACCGCCTAAGGTGCTTTTTAGTAGGCTTAGCCTCGGTATCTAGCACACATGCAAACAAATGAACAAGATGTCCGGTCTACTAGCGTTGAGGTACATCGTGATCCAATCATACTACGATATTTCGCTTGATCAATCATGATCCCCGAGTGGTCCTCATCTAGTTTGGTTCGATCAATCATGGAGTGTCAACAGGTCACTTGAATCAAATCCAAATTTCTTTAAGATCTCAACAGATATTTAGATTGATTTATGAAAATGCCTCCGGACTTTGTGAAATTTGTAATCCCAAGAAAATGACATTTGTCCCATCATTGACATTTGAAATTTTGAACTCATTTCATTTGAAAACGGTCACACTCATTGGGGTCACGAGGCAAAGATGATATCATCAACATAAATTTGAACATGAATTAAATGTTTGCTCGACTTCGGTGAACAATGTTGGATCAATCGCCTTTGCTAACTGTAGATAGAAGAAACTTTGACAAAGGTATCATACCATGCCCTTGGAGCTTGCTTTAAACCGAAAGAGCCTTCTTCAAACGATAAACGTGAGTAGGATGCTCTTGATTTACAAATCCTTCAGTTGGGCGACGAGACGACTTCTTTAAGATCTCCGCTCGTAAATGCCGCCTTCACATCCATCCGATAGACCACCATGTTCTTACTAGCAAGATTAGCCAAAAGATTCGATTGCCTCGATTCGAGCAATCGAGCAAAAGATTCTTCAAAGTCGATACCCTCCTCTTGACGGTATCCTTTAGCAACTAATCGAGCCTTGTTCTTCAATACATCACCATGCTCATCTAGTTTCACTTTGAAGATCCATTTTAGAGCAATAATCATGGCACATTCTCGAGCGTACTAACTCCCATACATCAAGTCGATCAAACTAATGAATTTCATCTTGCATAGCATTGAACCAAATTGCCTTCGCTCATGGTACTTTTAACATCCTTTGGTTCGATCTTTGAGAGTACGGAGTTGAAGAAACACCATAAGGCATCGGTTGCAAGTTGTTTCCGTGTTGATACAGACGAGAGGGATTTCCAATGATGTTGTCTAATGGATGATCGTGAGTCCATTTTCCGAGGTGTTCATGTGGTAGTTGTTGAGGGACCAAGTAGCAGAGTCGATGTCTTCAAGAAGATGGTTCAAGAAGATTCGTGATCAAATATGTTTTCGAATGGAGCATCTTCGTGGAGTAGCAAAGGGATTAACTTCATCATTGATGCCGTAAACATTTCCATGATGTACATTTGAAGAATGATGATTTGTTGATGAGATCAAGGATCGCAGCAGCGCTTCTTGACTTAAAGATATTAAGACCGAGGATTGTCTTCATTCACGGGAATATGAGCACTGCTGAAGGAATCGACACCTCATTGGTACTTGGATCATAAAGTTCATCAAACATAGGATCAAACAATTTCTTTAAATCATCTTCGATGGAGGTACATATGGAGTTTCATGAGAAGAGTTTGGAACAAGGGATGAACCAATGGGACTGTTTTGAAGTATGGGTCCCGAATCGAATTGTCCAGAGCCATTTGACCGTCACCATCAAACGTAACGTGAATTGTTTCCATGATATTTCGGGTTCTTTTGTTGTAGATTCGGTATCCCTTTTGTTTGGTGCATACCCTACAAAACTCCAATGTCCGCTTTAGCTCTAAGTTTTCCTAAGTCTTGACCCTCATTAGTTGGATAACACAATGCACCAAACACACGAAGGAAAGAGAGATTAGGTTTTCTCGTGACAAGTTCATATGGAGTTTTTCCATGAACAAAGGTGAATCAAGGAACGATTTTGTGTGTAGTATGCAATGGCAATAGCTTCACCGAGAAACATTGGAACCTTTGAGTAAATCAAGATTGTTCTAGCGGCTTCTACAAGAGTTCGATTTTGTCTTTCAACTACACCGCTCGTTGAGGAGTTCGTGGAACACTTCTTTGATGGCTTATTTTAATGCTTTCATAAAATTCACTAAGTTGTTTGTTAACAAACTCGGCCCATTGTCTGCTCGGATAATTCCGGCGGTTTTGTTAAGTCGAACTCGCACTGCTTGATGAGTTTGATGATGATATCGAGTTTCATCCTTTGTCCTCAAGAACTTGACCTGTGAATCTAGAGTAATCATCAACCACAACTAACACATATTTCTTCCCAAAGATATTCTGACTCTCATTGGTCCACATAGATCCATATGAAGGGTATGAAGAACTTCGTGATTAAGTTTGTAGGTTTGGGTTTATGGGTATACTTTTGCTTTTTCCCAATTGGCATGTCGAACAAAGATGATCCTTTTCATACTTTAGTCTAGGTAAACCTACAACTAAGTCCTTTCGAGAGATCATTGATGGTGTCAAGTTCAAGTGATTTAGACGACGATACCATAACCATGACTTTGTTTTCGAGGCCTTGACAACAAGCAAATAGAGAAGACTTCATCGATCATCGATAGATATGGTGTAAAGATTTGACCCACGAGTTCCTCGTAACAATTCCTTACCATCAAGTTCTCTAACAAAACAAGTATGTTTTCTCAAGGCTACTTCTAGATCGTAATCACGTAATTGACCAACAGAGAAATGACATGACCAATACCTTCCACATAGTATACTCTAGAGATGACACTATCACCCACAACATAATCACCATAACCCATAATTGCACCGAAATGATCATTTCCGAATCTAATCGTCTCCGATGAATTTGCTCACGGTTCATGAGCCGTGACCGGTCGCCAATATATGTTTGGAACAACTGAGTCCGGTACCACGTAATCGATTTGAACGATCCGCAGCTGAACATGCATAAGAATGGATAATCGATAATTGGGATCCCCATGCAAGAATGGGTTCCATTTGGTTAGTAACACCGTTGGAACACCCACATCGTAAATAGAAGCATTCATATCGTAAAATAGGCGTGGAATCATTGTGAATAGATGCAAGATTAGTGTCTTTATTAGCCCGCTCACAAAGTGCTCACTTCTTAAGGGAATAGATCTACCAAGAGGCATCCATTTTCTAGTGGGCATTGTCTCGATTAGTCTTACGACCAATGTATCCAATAATAGCCTATCTTACTAAATGTTCTTCCCGTGGTTTCCAATTGCTTTCTAACCTTCTTTCGCTTTTTTTTTTAGCCTTCTTAGCATGATTTTTAGCATTAACAATATTAATTGGACAATTAACATCATTAGGCAAAACATTAACACCACATTCATGATTAGAAATGTAATTCAAGCAGACATTAATACAAGGTTTGCAAATAGTGTCGAATTCAATTAATTACAAGATGCCTATGGCTAATACTAGAATCAACACGATTCGCTTTATTCGGCTCAAACTTAAAGTTCCTAGGTAGGTCTTCTACTTTCTTCCAATGCACATTCTTAGCTTGCAGGTCATGTCCTTCCTTGTATTGTCTTGAGACTTTGACCGCTTGCTTTAATGTCACCGACATTACTCTGTAGGAATGGGAACATTAGTTGGTTTGGCTACTATTTGCTTCACCGCTTAGATGTGCCGGGATCTCGAGCTACATGCGCACACACTAAGATTAACTTTTTAACACTTGAATAGTGGATTAGAACACCTAGAGTGCACACCGAGTTCACATTCTTAGCACTAACAGATTTGAAATCGAACTACTTGAAGGCACATTAGGGTTCACATTCATAACATTTGGCATTGAGTGACTTGCATGCTTGGCACTAGGCATAGAACATGATCAAGGATTAACTTGCTCACCTAAGGTTTTAGGGCATATTGTAATTAGGCATTCTAGAAGTTCTTGAGATCGCTTGGCATATAAGCATGCATGGCCAATTGCATTATCATCTGTTTCTCTAACTTATCCTCTTCTACAATCTCACGGAGACATTCTAGGCTATCCTTAAGGTATGAGAAATATGTTTGAATAGCAAGTTTGTTATTCCTAAGATGAGGAGGAACATATTTCACGTATAAAGCATATTTATTACGTATATGTACCTTTGATACACCATTCTCCCATTGGTCATTGGCATCTTCCCTTTACCCCGACTCTTTAGATTCTCAATTTCTTTTTGTAACGAGGCTACCGCTTTCGTTATTTTTGTTACGAGTGACCTTTATAGATTCAAATAATTCATTGAAATGACGTTTAACCTTTTCATTTTCTTCAAGAAAACCTCATTTTCCTTTTGTAAAGCATTTACTAAGTTTTGAAGATGAAAGTTTTGAGAATTTTGAGAATCTAAAGGAGGAGGCATTTGGGACCAAATCACATTGTTCGCTTGACCCTTTAATTGAGAGATTTGGGCTTTCAACTTTCGATCGTGTTGCAATGAGCTTGAATCTGCTCATCACGCTTGTTAATTTGAAAACCGCATCAAACTCGGAGCATCCGAGGATGTCTTGATATTTGAAGTTTTGACATTTTCTTTAAGATGTTGATATTTTAGTTGTAAATTAAAATGCTCAACTTCTAGTTTAGAAAATGTTTAACCAAATTGTCGTGATCATCCAGCTTCAATTTTCTCATTTAGTTCGAGTTAGTTTTTCAAGCTCAATGACACGATCATGAGAGACTTTCAAAGCAATGTATGCCATGGAATCGAGAAGCGTAATAGAACGGTTAGTAGCGATGTAGAACACATCTTGAGCAATACATTCGTAAATCAGTTCTCATTTAGTGTATGCAAGTTCTTCCTCTCAATCTCATTATATTTTAGTGCTCGCTCATAGTCACTAACCTCAACTATCATTGCATCAAATTCTTTTCCATTCCCTTAATATCAAGATTCATCCCTTTTAAGACTCTCAAAGTGATCTTTTAGAAGTTTAAAGAAAGGCATGACCTCGCTTAAATAGCATTCTTTCATTTGCTCAAACCCCTTTCTCCTTCGCTATACCAGCTGGTGTGATCCTTTTCTTGCAAGTTTTCTCAAAATCAACAAATAGTTGAAAGATAACATATTGGCTAATTAAGGTCTTGCTTTTAGTGGCAATTGTTCTAGGAACAAGATGCGTTGGTTGATAAGGTTTTAAAAGGTACCATTTTGAGGGTCGTTTAAGTCCTTATTTGATCACTTTGTATCCGTTATTGCTTAATATCGTTCCTTTTCACTTTTAGGTCTCGTGAAGGCATAATGTCGGAATGGCACTTATTTGGACGAAAAGGCGCGAATATATGAAGAAAATGGCCAAAGTCGAAATCGAGACACTCACATTCTTTGAAGTTAGAAGGCGACGGCGTCAGTGCTATTGGCGGCCGTCCCAAGATTTCGTGACGGGCCGTAACCCAAAACTCGATTTTCAAGCGACGGCGCCCGGTGGTAAAGAGTAGGCCGTCACTACTCGGGCGGCCTAGATGCAATCCGACGACGCCGGTCAAGAGGACGACGTCCACGGACATAAGGTGACGCCGTCGCAAGGTTAACGTGGCAAGACGAAACCCTAATAGGCGGCGACACGACGGCGCCACTAAACATAAGGTGCGCCGCCGCAATTGTAATCTTATATATAGAATCAATTTTTCGTCTTTGTGTGGAGAGTCTTTGGGTAAAACCTAAACCGAACCTAAGGTGTCTTGTACAAGATTTTAGGGTTTTAAACCCTATCTTACATCAAGATAAGTCTTTACTTCATTAATTCAATTATGTCTTTGATTATTTGTGTGTATGCTTGCATGTTCTCCATGTCCGCTAATTTATTTGT
The DNA here is from genome assembly GCA_022545495.1 of Chrysanthemum lavandulifolium. NCBI lineage: Eukaryota > Viridiplantae > Streptophyta > Magnoliopsida > Asterales > Asteraceae > Chrysanthemum > Chrysanthemum lavandulifolium. The sequence continues at coordinate 260,604,362 of CM040239.1, forward strand.
GTGTTTGCTTAGAAAGTATGAAACTTAATTATTGAATATTGATTGGTTGTTTCTTATCTTAGTTGATTAATGATCTAGTAATGTGATAGGTCATTCGTTGTGTACTTAATGCTTGATTCATCTTTGTGAACCTTAGAATATAATTACCGAGTAGTTGTAGGCTAAACCATCCAAAGAGCGCCTTAGAGTAGGAGTTTATCATCCCTAGTGGGTTTGTAGACGAGACCCTTTGGTAAGTTCAAAGAGTTAGGGAGAAACGATACCCTACAACTTTAGACACACAACGCTACTAAGAATAAGACGCGACAACTCAACCATCCATAGGAGATAATTAAGGAGTAATACAATCTAAGTAAACACATCTTTAAACTATCATACGAGCACACATTAATTAGACATAGACTCCCACAACCTTAGTTTAGATAATTAGATAATAGTAGAGTAATCGGTAGAAATACCAACCCCAAATCCAATACCCGAGATTCGTACCTTTCCATTTTCATAAAACATAAAAGATAAAAATAATCTTCCTCAACCTTAACCTTAGCGTAGTAACTCCTTACTAGCATTCCTATTCCCTAGAGAACGATATCAATACCCGGCTTACCCTAATTACTACACTACAACGATTAGGTTCACCGCCTGGGGTGTTATAAAACTTGCTCAAGAAAAGGAAGTTTCCTTGACCCGAACGACGCTGTAGCGTTATCAAGTTTTTGGCGCGTGCCGGAATAGAATAGCTAGTTAGTAGTCCACCTCGCTTAGGTTTCTTTGCTTGATTCCTATCAAGTAAACTTTTTCTCATTTTTAGATTTCTCTTAGTGTATCCCCTTCTTCGTAACCTTTGTTCGTAACCCCATCACTTTTCATCATGGAGAATGATAACCAACCACCACTTAATAACCCAACACAAAATAATTCAATGTCACTCAAAACCCAACCTAATAACCAACACAACCGCCGGGCCGATATGTGAGTAGAAACACCGACCTTCGTGTTTGCGAAAAATATTCGATAGTACAATTAGGGAAGTCGTTGAGAAAGTAGTCGTGACCGCTATAGTTGGCTCTATGATTAGCGATGAATCGGAAAATGGCATGATAAACAACAACGTGGATGTGGAAAATAGTGCTTACTTCAATCTTTACCCCACTAAGGAAGAGGTTGCGTACCATCAATACATAATCGATAATCCACGATCACCTATCATTAGGATATGCCCAAAGATTAGGAGAGGAAACCGGAACCTAAAAATCCCTTGTATGATCGGATATAGGAGTGTCGACCACGCTTACATAGATACGGAATCCCCATCAATGTAATGTCATCTGCATCCTACAATGATATTATGAATGAGCGACTCAATATTAGGAGAGACCCTAAGTATCCGGGAGGAGTTTGCAACTTTGTGGGAAGAGTCAAGGACGTGCATGTCTTTATAGGAAATTTCACCTACCTAGTTGATTTTATGGTCCTAGAAGATGTAGGATGCGTCATTGACTATAGCTTATCCCAAGTAGTGCTAGGAAACCGCTTGTTAAAACATCTAGAATGAGCCATAACAAGCATGATGGAACGGTTAGGTTCAAGGAAGGAACCGATGAGATCACCTATAGGATGCCTTGAAAACAACCGAGTATGGCCACTTGTCCATTTATGATCGAGACAACATCAAAGCTTTTGAGGACAAAAGTAAGAAAGATGTTGAAAAGGTTATAAATTCATGTGGGAAAGAAGGAGGCATTATTATAAGGATTGCTTGAATTTAGGGCCTAGGTATAGAGTCGATGAAGATTTTGTCAACATGATAGAATTCTCATTGAGGATGCGTGAGGAAACGAGACACGACTATGAGTCTAGCTACAAGACTCTTAAATAAAGAAAAGCGCTTCGTGGGAGGCAACCCATGCTTAATTGTTTGCTTGTTAGTGTCATATATCTTTTATTAATTGTTTATCCTCATGTTTAAATTTGTAAAAATGCTTTATTTTGTTTTTAACCTCGCCTTAATTGCATATAAATATATTTTACATAAGGGATAAGTGTAGGGAGGATTACACACGCTTTCAAAAGAAACGTAAACATGAGAATAACAATTAACTAAAAGATATTTATGTTTGTTTGTTCGAGTCAAATGCTTGTATCGAGTCATAATGGATGTTTTGCGAAATTTTTCCGATTCTAAAGATGTAAATTTTCCGTAATTTTTTGTAAAATCGCACCGCTTTTTGTCGTGATAACTTTGACGTCAGATTGCAACCGACTGCGTCGAAGGAGTAAAACATCGATTACTTTTTCTCGTTTTACGAGCTACTTATAAATTTTGGAATTTTCGTGTCTTAATTTTCTTAGAAATTCAGAAACATCCATTCCACAAGCATTATATCCTAGTTTAAATCGAGTCTTATATATATTATTACCGCCGATTTTACGCGAAGGTTTTGTTTGTTTTCTTCAAGTGTGCAGTTTAGTTTGTCAAGAAGAAGTTACATAAGATTGAAGGAGCTTTTCACGCAATAATTCTTCTTGAAAAGAATTTAACCACCACTTTACACGGATCCTACCGAGCTAATCGGGGAGTATTAGTTTCTTCGCTTTTAATTACCTTCTTTATCATAACTTTGATACTTTCGGGAACATTGGGGACAATGTTCGGTTTAAGTGTAAGGAGGGAAAATAAAACGAACTTTGAAACTATGCTTATCTTTGACTATTTACTTTGTCCAATTGTGATTGTGTAATAAACCATGAGAAAATGTCGGTTAGGGTAATTTTGGCACCAAATTTAAAATTTTTCTATGACATATAGGAGTGGGCCATTAGTCTTAACAAAAGCGCCTCATGGATAGGAAGTTATATGACTAGCACAAAAACCCTTTACCACCCAAATTCCACCAAAATGTGAGGATCGCCTTAGATCAAGAGGGAATTAAAGCATTCATCTTTAATGCTTAGAGTGTGAACCGTAGTATATTAGATTCTAGAACTTGTTTTGTGATGCATTCCGAGATCGCAAGTGAGGCTACACTTGTGTAGTTAGGAATAACTAAATGATAAGAGGCATTAGGATAACCCTTGTTTGATACCGTAATATAATTACTTCTTCCATATCGGTTGAGTAATTCCCTACACCCTTTGCGTTGTACTCATCTTTAGTACACTATACCCTAGTTAACCCTCGTGAGCCTATCCTTTTCGCGGTTCTCGTGATGTTTTGGTTTTTCCTAATATCAATGAAGAGCATTGTTTACACCCCACCCCCAAATATACACCCAAATCGCCTTAGCCTACCCTTATGCAATCACTTTTAGTGCAAATGTTTGTTATCACCCTAAACCCTTAGTTCAATTATCTAGTTGCTTGCATAAGTTGCTAAGTCGAGTCATATCCTTCATGATACAGCTTTGGGATGATTGGGATTCATGGGAAAAGTTAAAATTTATGAAATGACGGAAGGAACGTTAAAATTCAAATTCCTTTGTTTGCGTAATAATGTACCCCAAGTGTTTTGATCTTTTCAATTCGGGTCAAATTAGTGTTAGAGTAATAAAACTCAAGTGTAGGGATGTGCCTATAAATCCCTAGTATTTTGATGTTATCGTAGAGGATGGTAGAGTAAAAGTGTAAAAAAAAAAAAAATACGGGCTACCATCCTACATCTATCCTTTAAATTTATGTTTGTTTATTTCAGTTATCTAGAGTTTAGAGTGTCGAGTCTTGGCTTAGCAACGCCATTCTTCATATGTTGTTAACATAGAGATTTTTTACTTACCACCACTAAATAGCCTATCCTACCAAACCCTTATTTCCCTACCGTAAGCCTAACATTACAACCCTTTAAAAGACCTCTTTGATAGTCTTTCCTAGGTGCTTACGCCTAGCGATGAAGGTTTGATCTATTCTCAAGCCTATGGTAATCTATGTACTAGGACCGGTTAATGAGTGTTTATCTTCCATTTCCTATTTTGTTATATTTCATATATACACCCGAGAGATGTGAGTATCCAAACACCCCATGTGAGGTGCTAGTATGTAATTCGTGCTTGTTATGACTTTCTGGGCTTATATGTGTTGTGGACCGCTTTGAATTAATGCTTCATGACCCCTAACTTATAAATTAATTGGCTAAATGCACATTTGCTTGAGGACAAGCAAATAACAAGTGTAGGGATATTTGATAAGGTTTTAAAAGGTACCATTTTGAGGGTCGTTTAAGTCCTTATTTGATCACTTTGTATCCGTTATTGCTTAATATCGTTCCTTTTCACTTTTAGGTCTCGTGAAGGCATAATGCTGGAATGGCACTTATTTGGATGAAAAGGCGAATATATGAAGAAAATGGCCAAAGTCGAAATCGAGACACTCACGTTCTTTGAAGTTAGAAGGCGGCGTCAAAAGTGCTATTGCGCGCCGTCCCAAGATTTCTCGTGGACGGGCGGAACCCAAAACTCGTATTTTCAAGCGACGGCGTCCGGTGGTAAAGAGTAGGCCGTCGCTACTCGGACGGCCTAGATGCAATCCGAGACGATGTCGGTCAAGAGGACGGCGTCACGGACATAAGGTGATGCCGTCGCAAGGTTAACGTGGCCAGACGAAACCACAATGGCGGCGACACGGCGGCGTCACTAAACATAAGGTGGCGTCGCAATTGTAATCTTATATATAGAATCCAATTTTTCGGTCTTTGTGTGGAGAGTCTTTGGGTAAAACCTAAAACCGAACCTAAGGTGTCTTATACAAGATTTTAGGGTTTTAAACCCTATCTTACATCAAGATAAGTCTTTACTTCATTAATTCAATTATGTCTTTGATTATTTGTGTGTATGCTTGCATGTTCTCCATGTCCGGCTAATTTATTTGTGTGTTTGCTTAGAAAGTATGAAACTTAATTATTGAATATTGATTGGTTGTTTCTTATCTTAGTTGATTAATGATCTAGTAATGCGATAGGTCATTCGTTGTGTACTTAATGCTTGATTCATCTTTGTGAACCTTAGAATATAATTACACGAGTAGTTGTAGGCTAAACCATCCAAAGAGCGCCTTAGAGTAGGAGTTTATCATCCCTAGTGGGTTTGTAGACGAGACCCTTTGGTAAGTTCAAAGAGTTGGGAGAAACGCATACCCTACAACTTTAGACACACACCGCTACTAAGAATAAGACGTGACAACTCAACCATCAATAGGAGATAATTAAGGAGTAATACAATCTAAGTAAACACATCTTTAAACTATCATACGAGCACATTAATTAGACATAGACTCCCACAACCTTAGTTTAGATAATTAGATAATAGTAGAGTAATCGGTGAAATACCAACCCCTAAATCCAATACCCGAGATTCGTACCTTTCCATTTTCATAAAACATAAAAGATAAAAATAATCTTCCTCAACCTTAACCTTAGCGTAGTAACTCCTTACTAGCATTCCTATTCCCCAGAGAGCGATATCAATACCGTGGCTTACCCTAATTACTACACTACAACGATTAGGTTCACCGCCTAGGTGTTATAAAACTTGCTCAAGAAAAGGAAGTTCCTTTGACCCCGAACGACGCGTGTGGCGTTATCATTGGTGTATTAGGAGGATACACGGTTGCTCTGAGGCATTTTCCAAAGGGAGGGTTTGTTTCAACAATATTTTCGACTTTACGCTTATCTAGATCTATTTTCCAAAAAACTTGTTCTGGAGTCAACAAAGTCCGAGGCTTAAACTTGTTCAAGGAAATCCAGTTTTCCTTCTTGTAGTCATGGGGTGTGATCTTTATTTTCTTCTCTTTACATTTAGGATCATCTAATTTCTTGTTCATCTTTCCCTAGTGACTTCATCGATTTCTTATCTTCCTCGGTGCATTCAACGCAACTAGGTTTCGTCTAGGTTTAAGGATTTCATTGCCATCATAAAGAACCTTATGAGCATTTCTAGCCTTTTAATAACCTCTGGATTTGGTTCCTCAATAAGGGAATGCTATGCTTATCGCTTAAGACTCTATGCTTAGTGATCATGTGAAGCGATCAATGGTGTTCCTTGTATGTACAACTTGTTTTCAAGTTTGTTTTCATAGTTTTGATTAGAAAAATCTTTTAAGAGTTTTGATTCCTTTGTATTAAATTCTTGCTTAAGCATTTTCATATTTTCTTGAAGTTCTTGTTTTTGCTTAGCGCTTTAGAAAGCTTTTCTTGCAAGGAATTTAATTCTTGTTTTAATACTTCTTCTCGAAAATTACTTTTCTAATGATTATGCACTTGGTCATCCATTTCCTGCTCACGGTGGCCAACTCAAATTTTGCACGTTGTTCATAAATAGCAACACGTTCTTTATAGGCATTTAGTTCGTAAATTACGAATCATCGAGGGCACATGCGGTGTATTCATCAAAGATATAGTCATTGTTGATCGCAGAAGATGCATCACTTGGTACAACTTCACTTTCACTTTGTTCCACATATTGATCATATGGGACAACATTGATATTACCCATATTTTCAATATTTGATACAATAGTTTCGATTACTTGTACTTTGTCATGCATCTTTTGCACATCGACATCATCGTATAGTTTTAATACCTCGAGATGAGTTTGTCTTTGGATGGGCCAGCTTGTGGTGAAGATGAGACCTTGGGAGAAACCATTGGAGAAATGCTAGCCATAAAAATTGTGTGCAGAGGGTCCATCATCCACATCGTAGTCGTATGCATCACAATCGGCGACTTGAAAGGCATTCGATGATTGTGACCTATCTCTGAATAGGCGCTCATCCACATCTCGCATCATAGGTCTTGGCATTGCCCTCGAAGAAACAACAGTTCCTCTTCATCAAAGCAAAGACCATTATCCCGAGCTTGTACAAGCGGATCTTATCTCAAAGTAATCGAGATTCGTGGACATTTTGGAGATGTGCGGTTTCTTGCAATGTGTCCCTCACCACCACAGTTATAACATTTGATCGGCTTAGCTTGACCTTGATTACCATTCCTTTCTCGATTCGATTACCAACATAACCTCTACCACTCCACCTCTTCCCCGATCATCTTGTCTTTCTGAATCTGGTTGCACCACGATCCTCCCATCTTTAACAAAGAGCTTGATTGTGTGGGTTAGATGTTGTTCGAGGTTGTTGTTGGTTTGTGGGAGAATTCATGTTTGACTAATCGGAAGAGCTAGTTGATTAATGATGTTACCAGTGTGCATCAACATCGCCTTGTTTGAACATAGGATCGGGAATGAGTTTGTGATTACCATTACCCATGGGTATGACTTGTGAAGCTTTGGTTGTGATTCCGATGTTTGAGTAGAAGGCGGTTGAGTCATTAGATGAGCTTGTCTCTCCTCGTTGGTTTTGAGCCGATTAAGAATCATCTTTTCAAACATGGCATGTCTCTCATTCTCGAAGAAGGAAGGCATAGAGTTGCTCATAATTCGTATTCTTCAATCCTTTAGTGAGCTTCACGAAGTAACAAACTTGTGCCATTCGGGTTCATGTTGTTCACAAATTTTGAGTTAATTTGAATGTTAGTCATAGTCATTCGATGTTCCTCATATCATTCACCGACTTATGAAATCTCACATAGTACTCATAGACACTCTCATCGGTTTCATCTTGAAGTGTTCAAATTAGTCATAGAGTTGTGATTCTCTGTCTTCCATAGTTAATTGGAACACGAGAGAAGCATCTTGACATTATCCCATCCGCCTTTGCATCGGTGTTGTGATTGATCGACTTGTAGATGTCTTTAGGAAGACCTTGAAGAACAATGTTAAAGCCACGATATCGACATCAAATCTCTTTTCTCTTTATCATCAAGCTCATCATACATTTTGGTGCATCCATTCCGTAAATCGAGTTCCATCTTGATGATATCAAGTACATCTCTAGTCGTCTCAACCCGATCGGTCCTTCATCAATGGATTTGAGAATGTTGACTCCATTTTCCTTTCCAAGACAAGACAATCTAATTCGTTGAGCCCAAGAGTCGTAGTCGGGCTCATCAAGCATGGGTGGGCGAGTATCCGAACCACCGCTTGAACATCCTCGGCAATGATGGAGATGATAGTAGGAACGTTTGTAGACATGTTTCAAGCTCTACGGATTTTACAATTCTTTGATTAAACCGGAAATTGATTCTTTCACGAGATTTTACTAAACCAAAAGAACAACCGTAAGAATGTAACACGAAGAAGAAAAGGTCTAAATGAACAAGTCGCTAAACACACAACTCGCATAATCAACAACTCGCAACACACTCAACTCGCTTAATTAATCAAGTCGCTAAATAGCCAACTCGCTTTAGTCTCAACTCGCAACACAATCAACTCGCTTGAACACTAAGTCGCTTAAGTTAACTCGCTAACGTTACAACTCGCTAAGTAGCAAGTCGCTTTAGATCTCAAGTCGCTTAAAGAAACAACTTGCTTAGAACCCAAGTAGCATAAATATCAACTCGCTAAGCACTAAGTCGCATGTACCAACTCGCATTAAATAACAAAGCAACTCGCTTTGAAGAAACACAAGTCACGAGACACAACTCGCTTAGTCCTTTTTCACAAATAACCACTTTATCAATCCAAAACAACCAAACCACAATGATTTAAGCCTTCCAATTCAAAACATAAACACTTATGATGATCCTAAACACAAAAGTACAAGCAAAATTCAAGCTTTACCACTAGAATTTGTTCAAATGAATCAAACTCTCCTAAACCCTTATTACACCAAAAACCTTATGAAATCCACCAAAACAAAGAGCATGAAAGATGAGTGATCAAACCATGGCTCTAGATACCAATTGTAGGATATTGGATTTCACAAACACTCTAAACCATGATCAAAGTAGGCGTATAAGTATGTTAGAGAGAGAAAGTTCTAGTGAGAGAAAGGAAGAGAGTTGGGAACTATATTGAGAGAAAGAAAATATTATTATGAGCTCGAACCTCTACCTTGGGAGGTAGAGGTATTTATAGTTTTACAATAAACGCCACACAACGGGTCAGATCGTGCATCTGATGGGTAAAGACCGTCCAGTCCTCCACGGTGTTACTTAACTAAAACTACTTAACTTAAAATAACTATGACTACGAGCTTTCTAACGATTACATATACTTGAGGTGACCGACTCTTTAATTCCTGGAATTTCTAATTCCTAACAGACTCCTTAATTCATTTTTGCTTCGCTTGAATGTACCCGAAAATATATGTTAGTTATGTATTCCCTTTAACATTCAAAAGACATATGAGATGCAATGAAAAAGGTTTTTACTTTGTATTAACGATGAGTAAAAAAAACTGTTTGTCCTAGGCATGAGAGTTTTTTTAAGAAAAAAATGATACGGGGAGAAATATTTGAGAAAATATTTTGAAGAGTTTCTTGAAGAGAAAATATTTTTAGTAATTAAAATAAATCCCCATATTGTTTGTGAATCGTATGAAATAGAGATCCTAGACTCAAAAGAGGAAGTAAATCAAAAGTTTATGTACCTTGTAGAGAAATGGGTATTTCAAGACGATTGTTCCATAAGACCAAAACCTAGACGGCGTAAGTTGAATTACTCGCGATTCAACGGTTTGGTGAGGATGTCGGCTATGTTGTCTACGGATGACACTTTCTCAATAGAAATGTTCCCTTTTTGAACATTATCTCTTAAGAAGTGATGACGGATCTCTATATGTTTGGTACGAGAATGCAACACCGAATTTTTGCTAAGATCTATAGCGCCTTTGTTGTCGCATAGAATGGCAATGTCACTTAGATGGATGTCGTAGTCAACTAACGCTTGTTTCATCCATAGTGCTTGTTGGCATGCTTTGCCGGCGGAGACATATTCGGCTTCGGTTGTTAAGATAGCTAATGCCGTTTTCTTCTTTGAGAACCAAGATGTTAAGCAACACCCCATAAAGGTGCAAACACCACTTGTGCTTTTACGGTCAACGTAATCACCTGCATGGTCAGAATCTGCATATAGAATAGTTTCTACCCCCGTCCCCTTAGGATACCATAATCCTAATTGAGTTGCACCCTTAATATATCTAAATATTCTTTTGACGGCTTCTAGGTGTGAAGTTTTAGGGTCTTCTTGAAACCTAGCACAAAGACATACAATAAACATGATATCCGGCCGACTAGCCATGATGTAGAGAAGACTACCAATCATGCCACGGTATTTGGTGTTATCAACGGATTCACCATCTTCATCTTTGATGAGTTTGGTATCGGAGGACATTGGTGTTCTTATTGGTTTTGACTCATCTAATCCGAGTTTCTTTAACATTTCTTTTATGTATTTTGATTGATTGAAGAAAATACCATCTTCTAGTTGTTTGATTTGTAGACCACGAAAGAAACTTAATTCTCCCATCATACTCATTTCAAACTCATCATGCATGATTCTTGAAAAATCATCACACATGTCTTGACAAGTTGATCCGAATATAATATCGTCCACGTATATTTGAATAATAATTATTTATGACTTCTTTTTCTTAGTAAAAGTGTTTTGTTAACTAACCCCATGGTATAGTTGTTTTTAATTAAAAACGCTTTGAGTCTATCATACCAAGACTTTGGGGCTTGTTTAAAACAATAGAGAGATTTCTTTAGTTTGTACACGTGATTAGGTTTTTCAAAATCGACAAAATCCGGAGGTTGAGATACATAAACTTCTTCATTTATAAAGCCATTTAGAAAAGCGCTTTTGACATCCATTTGAAAGACTTTAAGATCAAGAGCACAAGCATATGCAAGAAGGATTCTTATAGACTCTAATCTAGCTATGGGAGCATAGGTCTCATCAAAGTCTATGCCTTTTTGTTGGTTATATCTTTGAGCAACAAGTCTAGCTTTATTTCTAGACACGACACCGTTTACATCTAACTTGTTTTTATATACCATTTTGTTCCAATTATGGTTTGGTTTTTAGGTGGAGGGACAAGTGTCCAAACGTTGTTAGAAACAAATTAATTTAATTCCTCTTGTATAGCCATAACTCAACTTTCATCTTTTATAGCTTCTTGAGTGTTCTTAGGTTCTATAGTTGACACGAAACAAAAGAGACTACTTTGGTTTTGGACTTGAGACCTTAGAGTTCTTTCATTTAAATTACCTATGACCTTTTCTACAGGATGATCTTCAGACTCTTTAACATTGATAATTTCATTGTTTAATAGTCCATCTTCCTTGTTTATATTTTCTTTTATTTCTAAGACTTCACTTTCGATTAACTCGTCATCGACCAGAGGTAAGGAGGTTTTAGGTGGACTCTCGTCAAATTTGACATTTAAAGATTCTTCAACTTTCATGGTTCCTTTATTTAGTATTACTGATAACATCAAATAGTCCTGAATATTAAGTGTCAATATCCCCCGATAATGCTCGTATTTTATATCATTTATATGGATTTATGCTTGTTTTCCTCTATATTTCACTTTCAGGTAAATTACGAGCATTGGAGCTAAAGAGACGCGGATTTGGAGATTTTATAAGAGATTTATGATAGTATGCCCACTGTAATGAAGCTACGGCGTAACTCCTCTCTTACATTACGCCGTAGCTAATACGTGACTCGAAGGCCATTCAAGAGAAGATTACGACATAACTCCCACTAAGGATTACGCCAAACCCGATGGGTCAAAAGAGGTTCCACGCCGCTATAAGCTACGCCGTAACTCCTTCCAACGATTCGGTAATCATGTCATTTGTAATCTATATTGAAGATACGGTAACTCATCCCATGTTTCTGTGTAACCGCTATTACGAGAGCATTATTATGAAGATATTAAGGTTACGACGTAACTCTCAACTTAAGTTACGCCGTAACTAGATCTCGCCTATAAGTACAAGCCCTAAATTATGCATTTCACATCATTCACTCCACATCAAAAAGCAGAGAACGTGAGTAGGGGACCAAAGGCAGAACTTGAAGAGCATACTGAGCCATCTCCAAGGGAGAAATCACTCCATAACGATTAGCATTAGCGATTATCTTTCCTTTTACTTTTGATTCATGTATTTCAATATGTTAAACATTGAATTGATTGTTTCTCTTATTATGATTGGCTAAGCACCATTGGTGCTAGCCTAGTTACGATTCCTTAATTGTTGTGTTTACTTTTACATTGCTTCCGTATAATTGTTTCTAGTGTATGCACGCATAGTTCATTGGTAGCTATCCTTGTTTCGGTAGTTTTGAATGGCGGTAGTGTCTAGTTGCTTAGGAGAATTGACCAACTAACCCTAAGTAGGTAGACCGAGTGGTAAGGGTAAATTGACCAATGACGACCCTTCTTCGCTTGTGAATCGACCAAATGATCACCGCCATTTGGATGAACTTAAGAAGTTAGGGATGAGTGTCTAAGATGCTAGTGCCGGGTACTCATTGTTATGAATCTTGCATGTAGCGGAACTTAATGACTTGGCTTAGGGGACTAAAAACAACTGGACTTTCAAGGGTAGTAGCTTGATCTCCGGTGGAAACCTTTGATGATAGGTTAGGACGAACTGACCAAATGTTGTCCTAGCGACCTTAACCCCCACTTGAATCAATTGGAAGTAATTAGACATGAACATAACATGATAGGACGAGTAACTAGGTTAGCACACTTTATCTCTATTGATCACGACCCTTGCCTTTATTTTCTTTCTTTATTTCTTTTTTTATTAGTTAATTAATCATTTCGACAATTAAAACCAGTGACACCTAGACTTAATTAGAATTCGCTCACATAGCTCTTGGGACGACCTCGGTTTTACCGATTACTACACTACACACGACCGGGTACATTGCACGTTGGTGCATAAGTGGACCATAGGTAAGCAGACACTTATAAATATTAAAACACGGTCGAGAAAACACGCATCAATTACATATGCTTTACTATTAGGAGAATATCCTAAGAAAATACCTTGATTGATTTTGGATCGAATTTAGTTGAATAGTCTTTTGTGTTAAGTATAAAACATTTACTACCAAAGACTCGAAAGTATTCTAACGAAGGCTTTTGCCTCGTAACAACTCCTATGGAGTTTTTCCTAAGAATGGTCTAATTAAGACTCGATTTAGTATATAAGTTGATGTGTCGACGACATTGCACCAAAATATTTGAGGAATAGATTGCTCATTAATCATGGTGCGACTCATTTCTTGTAGGGTTCGATTTTTCCTTTCAATTACCCCATTTGATTGTGGAGTTCATGGAGCCGATAAATTGTGGGTAATACCATTAGCATCACAAAAGGCTCCGAATTGCACTTCATTATTAAATTCCCGACCATGATCCGTTCGAATCGACACAATCGGACATCCTAGTTGTTTTTGGATTTTTCTACTTGAGATTTCAAAGTGATCAAACGTTTCAGTTTTATTCTTTAAAAATTTAGTCCATGTGTACCTAGAGTAATCGTCCACTATAACCAAGGTATAGAAGTTACCTCCATAACTTTGGATAACGGACGGGCCAAATAAATCCATATATAGTAATTCTAGACATTTTGTTGTAGAAACCATATTTTTAGCTTTATTACTAGCATGGACTTGTTTTCTGATATTACAATCATCACAGAAATGATGTTCGTATTTTAATTTAGGTAGGTTTTTTACAAGTTCTTTGGATGATAGCGATTGAAGAAGTCGCATATTGGCGTGACCCAATCTTTGATGATAACGACAGTAAATTCGGTTCTAGAAGAGATGGTTGAGTTATTTTTACTATTTACTGCTGCAGGTGCCCGGATCCTTTCTTTTTCACTAGCCGGATCCTTTTTCAAGGGATACGCCGGATCAGGTACTACAGTGGCTATTTTTTCATTTGCTTTAACGAATTGTGTTTCCTTAACCCGCTAGTTGACGCAATATGTTCACGAATACCTAGACCCTTTTGATTATTACTGCTTTAACACTATCAAGTATTTTATCAAGGTAATTAGTACTTAGTCTAGCAATTTTAGAATCAAGGTGATCAACTAAAGTTTGAAGTTCTACACAAAGCTTGCATTCACCACTTACTTCCTTTCCCTTTTCTAGTATCTTTAATTTATCTTTTAGTTCAAAACTTCTTTTCTAAAAGTTCATTTTATTTTCAAAGTTTGTTTTTGTTAATTACATTGAGACTAATTTTGCAAAGCTTGTTTTATTCTAGATGTAAGGATTCATCATCTAGAGATGAACTACTATAATATAGAGAGTCGGAACATACCTCGTTGGATTCCTTGGCTATAAGACAAATTTCTTCCTTCTCTTCCTCACTCATTCCCCATGATCCGCTCACGAACGCCTTTTGTTCGTCGCGTTTGGGACACTCACTAATAAAGTGATTTGGATCCCCGCATTTAAAACATTTGCATTCATCCTTCACTTCTTGTCATCTTTGCTTTTCCGCAAACCTTTCTTGTCGTCATAGGGTTGCTTGACATATCTTCCTTTTCTCCGAAAGAATTTCTTGAAGTCTCGTACCGCCATTCCATACTCCTTGTCTTCACTTTCCGAGGATGAGGTTTCTTCATCACTCGAGACTTTCTTGGCTTTTAAGGCGAGAGATTTATGTTTCTCTTTCTTTTCCTTCAAGACCTAGGAGTCTTTGGCGAGTACGAGCTCATAAACTTTTAGGTTGCATATGAGTTCATCGAGAGTGAGGATTGACAAGCCTTTGGATTCTTTAATGGCCGTCTCCTTCGGTCTCCACTTTGATGGAAGAGCACTTAGAAATCTCCTGACATGATTACAACTATAAAAAGACTCATCAAGTGCTTGTAATGAAGTAATAAGAGTATTAAAACTAGCAAATGCATTATCAATACTATCATCATCCCATATTGAAAATTGTTCATATTGTTGAAAAAGTAAATCAATTTTGTTATTTTTTACTAACCAAAGAGTTCCAAATTTTTTTAGCGGTTTTATGCATAGATATTCTTTCAAATTCCTTTTTGGGTAAGGCATTATATGAAACTATTCTTGCCTCACTATTTTTTGAAAGCTTTTTCTTTTGGTCGTCAGTGAGACGATCATGAGAAATATTTTCTTCATTGCCGGTTTTATCATCATTTACAGTTGCTTGAAAATCACCTTCAACAATAATATACCAAAGATCAATATCTTTAGATTTCACATAAGTTTCAAATCTATTTTTCCAATAAATAAAACTATTAGTTTCAAGTAGTGGAGGTCGTTGCATAGACTGCCCTTCTCTAGAGTTTTCAAAACTCATTTTGATTGAAAAGTTTATAAAATACAATTTACTTTACAACTTTTTGAAAACCTTGCTCTTGATGCCAATTGTGGAAAACTAGAAGGGGGGATTGAATAATTTTACCGATTTTAATTTATGTTTCAAAGATTTAGATTCAATCTTACGTGAATTCTTATGGATGAATAAATAGTACCAAACAATAAGTAATGTAAGTAAAGAAAGCAAGTAAAGTAAAGGATAGAAAGTAGCGACACGAGTGATTTATAGTGGTTCGGCTACAAGGACACCTTCCTTGCCCTACTCCACTCCACGAGTACCCCACTGGAGAGTTCAAGCACTATGTCAACAAGCTCCTTCAAATTGGCAGAGAAGCCTCACAACGTCGCTTACACTTTTTCCGGTACAAAACTAAATACCGAGTTATTCCACGAGGTAGAACTAAACCTTTACACAACTATTACACGACAACTATGTGAAATATGAAATACAAGATATGCTACTGAAATCTTGTGGATGGAAAAATAAATCAAGGACCCTTTGCTTGTATGACTTGTAGAGTAGCGTGATCTCGCCATCGTGAAGGACCTAAATGAGAATCACACCAAAAGAGAGAAGAACTACTAGAATGATCAAATGATCAGAGGTTAGGAGAGTAAGATAATATATGAGAGAGTTGTAAAAAGAAGGGTGAGAAACAATGAAGAAATGACTCACTATTTATAGGTAAAAAAACCTTTTGTCCTATGGTTCCAGCGGATCCTCACCCGAGGATCCGGCGGTTAAATCGAGGATCCGGTGTCGAGTCGATTTAGTCCAGATTTTGGGTTGCAAATCGGGTTATGGGTTATGGGTTATGAGCCATGGGTCATGGACTTTGGGTCATGGGTACCCAACAAGATACAATGAATCTAGACAATGGGTCATGGGTCATGGACATTGGGTCATGGGTCATGGATAATACCCAACATGATTTCATGCATGATGTCATGCAATGGGTCATGGGTTATGGATTAGCTCCATGGGTATGGGTCATGGGTCTTGGATATTACCCAACCTATTACATATTATATTACAACATATTATTACAACATTTATGTAAAAGACCAAATGTATATACTTTTCAAAACAACATGTATTCTTATAATTTTACTTATGATAACTTTATATTTGTTATCAACAAAACATAACGAGATCGCTAAATATAAACAAAAATTTTTACGGCTTATTTGTATTAACAATCTCCTCTCTTTATCTCTCTAACCTCATATCTCAGATCATCCATGTAGTTTTCCTTTTAATGATTCTCTAGGTACCTCTTAAAGGCGAGATCACGACATTTGCATAGAAGACTTGCAAGCTCGAAGATATGGGTTGCTAGGCTTCGTCATCATCACAAGATCACTGAAGTAACTCTTGTAGTTGATTCATCTTAGTTCGTTGACATGTTCTGTTAGTTGGTGTTCTCGATATAATGTGTTAGTTGGTGTTGTTGGGATGTGGTTCCTCCATTATAAAGGAACTCGGTATTTAGATTTGTACCAGATAAAGTGTAAGCGACGTATGTTAGGTTCCACCTTGATAAAGAAACCGGTATCTAGCTTTGTACCGGATAAAGTGTAAGTGATGCAGGTTAAGTTCTACTTTGAAGAAGAACCTGATATTTAGCTTATTACCGAATAAAAATGTAAGCAACGTTATGAGGCTTCTCTGCCAATTGAAGGAGCTTGATAATCTAGTGATTACGAACTCTCGAGTTGGGTACTCGGGGAGTGAAGTAGGGCAAGAAAGGAGACCTTGTAGCCGAACCACTATAAATTCTTGTGTCACAGTTTTATCTTTCTAACTCTAACTCATACTTAGAATTATTCATATATAACTATCAATATCCAATATCAAAAGGAAATTGACATAAGTCAATCAAGATATGTTAAAACAAAAGTTTTTATAGGTAAAAATATTCAACCACACATTCTAGTTTTCCTATTAAAGCGGGTTACCAAGTATTTAAAGTAAACTGTATTTTAAAAACTTGAAACAATTAGTGAATTTTTCAATAACCTACAAAGAAGGGAATTTTTGAAAACAAAAACTCTATTTCAAAAATATCGTTTTTCGATGCAACTTTTATTTTGGATAATGATAGTTATAACTATATATCTTATATGTGTTAACTACACTACGAATTAATTAATCATGTTTATCATATGATTTTGTAGATACCATAACAAGCTAGCTATAAAGTTGATATCCATCAAACTTGGTACTGAGGTAACTTACTAAATAGTTATCAAACTTCATTACAATAAGCTCTCAGACATTTTTAAAGAGCTTGGAGTTATTCAACAAAAATGGTTTCTAAAGGACACCCAAATTACATTAAAAAGGTATGTTCTCGTAAGTATTTCTCTTTAAATGATATAGGTAACTATTAATCTTTTCTATAACATGCTTGATCAATATCTTCACTACATGCAAATTTGTTTAGATTATTCTCTCTCTTACATGAACGCCTTATATGTTTATCTGACATACTTGCTTTTATATATCTAAAGAGTGTTGTGTTTATTTGTCTGCGTGTTTTTGTCTTATGTTTATCAATACGTGTTGTCTAATCCAAACTGCCTAAGCATAACATCAAATATCATACCACAACATTTAAAAATTCTTCCTTCACAAACTCCCACATCTTCGAACGATCAAACCTCCCTCCAACTCTTTTATTTTCAAATCTTCCACTTTTAAATTTCTCACACAGTCACATTGTCACCTTCTTCATCAACCACTTTGAGAAATCTCTCAAAAGGAAAAAAAAAACATCATCTACATGGTTTATGTCACTCTCATAATCAGCATCATCTCGCTCATTGCTTCATCTACCCTATGATCAAGTTCTTGCATGGAGACTTGTTGATTATTTTAGGAATATATATTTTTATCATTTATACAATCCTTTATATTGCTTTGTGCATTGAAATAAACGAAATATAAATGTTATCTTATTTGTCTCTTTTTCTTTCTCTCGCGTAATAATTATTTTTTTCACACGAGCATTCAAAATCCCCTTTTTTCTAAATAAAATCATCATTTTATGATCATTAAACACAACCATTAAACATATTCTTAAAACATCTAACTTATAATATTGAGTAATAAACATCACGCCATAAACCAAACGAAACCTTTTTATTCCTGCAGTCTGCCCGGATCCCTTTTCTAAAACGGGCCGGATCCCTTTTCAAAAGGGTCTGGTGGATCCGGCAGGACAGATGAAAGAATACTAAGATTCAAACATCACATACAACCCACACCTCCTTCCTCTTCTCACATCCAAAAACACACACTCACTCAATCCAGGGCTTAATCATCCCCATTCTCAATTTGCATATCATTTTCGTCCAGACATGCCACACATATATGACTTTGATCATCATCTAACCAACCTCTACATTCCAAATGTTTCATTAGAACCTTACACACCTGGGGACTTTGTTCATCGCTTCAAAAACCTGGAGTCACGTTATTTTCATGAGGGTCGAATTGTCGACACTTCCTTAGTCTTTCAAGAAGAAATTAACAGAGCTTTTCGAGCAATAGGTTTTGAGTGTATGCATACTATTGACCAACAGAATTTTCCCCATTTCATGTTAGAATTCCTTTTTAAAATTCAGCTCATACGTAACAAGGATCAATCTTTATCTCTTTGGTTATGGATACATAACTATAAGTTTCTCTTGTCCGTTGAATAATTCGCTCAAATCCTAAGACTTCCAAATCATGGGCAATGTGTCTATACGGAAGAATATACTCTTAACTCTCTCTTTAAAAATTGAGAGAAGAACGGTCCATATCTTTGTAACATCTCCAGAAGAGTTAACTAACCTGATAACATCAAATTATCCTGAATATTAAGTGTCAATTTCTCCCGATAATACTTGTAATTTATATCATTTATATGGATTTACACTTTTTTTCCATTATATTTCACTTTCAGGTAAATTACGAGCATTGAAGCTAAAGAGGCGGAATCGGAGAGTTTATTGAAGATTTATCATAGTATGCTCACTTTGAAGAAGTTCTGGCGTAACTCTCTCTCACATTATGCCGTAACTAAAGCGTGGCTCAGAAAACCAATTTATCAGAAGATTATGGCGTAACTCTCCCAAAGATTACGACGTAACCATGTTAGATCAAATGAGGTTCCGCGCCACTGATAATTACGCCGTAACTCATGCATAAACAACGGCGTAACCAAGATTTATTGAAGATGCGGCATAACCCCTTCCTGAGGTTACGTCGTAACCAACATTATTAGTGCATTTTACAAAGAATTAGATGATTATGGTGTGACTCTTTTAATAGTTACGCCGTAACAAAGATCTGGCCTATAAATACCCCACGATTTCCAGCATTTCAAAGCATCCCATTTCACACACAACAATAAGAGAACGTGAGAAGAAGCCAAAGGCGGATCTGAGGAGCATACTGAGCTATCTCAGGAGAAATCACTCCTACGATAAGCATTAGCTTTTTATCTTCTTTACTTTCGATTCATGTATTTCATAACATTAAACATTGAATTGATTTGTATGGTTAATATGAGCTAAGCTACCTCTTGGTCTTGGCCTAGATTATGATTCCTAATTGTTTTGTTTGCGTTTACATTGCTTCCGTATAATTATTTAAGTGTATGCATGCATGGTTTATTGGTAGCTATACTTGTTTGATTGGTTTTGAATGGCGATAGAGGCTAGTTCTTAGGAGATATGACCAACCCAAAGTGAGTAGGCGAGATAAGAAGGGTAAGATATGACCAATGACGATCTTTTCTAACGTGCGATTTGACCAACCGATCACTCTGGTTTGGATAAACTTAAGAATTAGGGGTGAGTGTTTAAGTTCTTAGGCCTTGGACTCACTATTATAAATCTAGCGTGTAGTGGAACTTAATGACTTGGCAGGGACCAGAACAATTTGAACTTATGAGGGGACACACGACTTCCCGGTGGTGGCTCTTTGCTAATAGGTTAGGGTAGGGGTGAAAGCAGTGGTAGGCCGAGCCTACCAGAGCTCGAGATCGGCTTGTTTATGTTTTAGAAAGATCGAGCTCGAGCTCGGTTCGAGCCTTAAAATTTGGGCTCGAGCTCGGCTCGTGTTATGATATATAAAGCTCGAGCTCGAGCTCGGGCTCGGCTCGTTTATGATGCGCTCGTATAAAGCTCGAGCTCGGCTCGTGTTTTGAGCTCGTTAATGAGCTTCTTAGTTAGGAAAATCCAAGAACAACTTTAATCATTCAAACACACGATAAACAAAATCTTCAACAATATGCAAACCAAACAAACCTCAAACTTACTGTTATAATTAATATTCCATAATACATAACAAGTTTAAAAACACAAAAACAATCTTCAAGAACACATAAATCTGAAAGCAAGACCAACTTGAGATCTAACACAAAAGTTGATTGTTCTACTACCAAACTCAACCCAACCACGAATCTTACAAAATTAATTGAGAATCCAAAAATATTTTACATCAAAACCGAAACCCAAATCCCGGTCAAATGAAAAAAAACAAAAACCATGCAATTCTTGTAGATATATTTAACGATGGAGATGGGTACTCGACTAAATGTGTGTTTCATTTGTTGATATGGTGGCGACGAATTCTTGACGGTGTATGTGTGGTGGCAGCGGAGTTATATAAGCGGATATTGTTTGGGTTTTCTAACTCAATAATTGAAGAAACCTTTTAGGGGAGTTTGATGTTTGTGGATAAACATTAGATATGTGTATGTGGGTGGGTGATTTTGTTAGGAAAATAAATAAAAGGTTGAGTGTATAATGATGGATTTGTTAAATTTTGTTGTACTATATGTGGACACATATACGGTTATATGTATACATACACAAACTATATTAGAGCTCGTTTAAGGCTCATGACTGTAAACGAAATATATATAAAGTTTCGAACTGGGCTCGTTTATTAAATGAGCTTTCTTTGGGCTCGGGCTCGATCTCGAGCTCGTTTAAATTTCATTTCGTTCGAAACTTTCTGATCGATTCGAACTTTTCTGCGGCTCATTTCCACCCCTAGGTTAGGTGACCCGACCAAATGATGTCCTCTCGACTTTAACCCCACGAAGTAATTAGGCGTAAATATTACTAGTTAGGATGAGTAACTAGGTTAGCATCTCTCCTCTATTGATCACATCTTTGCCTTTATTTGCTTTAGTAGTTAATTAGTCAATTTCTTATCAAAATCATATTAAAATCAGGACACCTAGACTTAGTATTAATCCACACACATAGCTCTTGGGACGACCTCGGTTTTACCAAATACTACACTACACACGACGAGATGCTGCGCCCGTTAGTGCATTAGGGTGAACCATAGGTATAACGGTAATTATAAATATTAAAACACAGTCGATAAAACCTACATCAAGTTTTTTGGCGCATTGCTTAGGGAGTTATATTAGGATTTTATTAAGTCTTTAATTTTATTCGATATTATGTCTCTCACCATGAATGATTATCTCACCACCTCTAAAGTTAAACAGGGAATCACTATTTCACTCTTGAAGAAAATGTAAAATTCGAGTTCTGGGGACTATGTCTAGAAGAACTAAAAAGATGATGCTATTATGGAAACAAGGATGAAGAAGCACATGAACACATCGCGAAAGTATGTGAGATCGCCAATTTGTTCCACGCACCTGGGGTCTCAGAGACCATGTTATGATGAGGGCTCTTCCTTTTACCCTCGAGGAAGAGCTAGAGATTGGTGAAGAAACTACCATCGGATCTATGACAACATGGAGTGCATTTAAAAAGCCTTTCTTAAAGAATACGAACCCACAAAAATTCTCCGACAAGTTGATGAAGTTAGGAGGTTTAGCCAATTCGATGATGAACCGTTGTTTACAACTTGGGAAAGATTCAACGAAGCCATCCTCAAGTGCCCTGAGCATAAACTCAACAAGCACGAGCAACTGCAAATATTTTACAACGTGTTGAATATCAAAACTCGGCAATTATTAGACTCAAAAGAACATATCCCCTTAATGACTGCTGATAAAGGATGGACAAGAGTTGAAGAAGTGGCTCTCCACTCTTCGTCTTGAACTGAAGATTGGAATGAAGACCCAATCGAGCTACAATCGGTAATCAAGAATTTGGAGGAATTTGAAGTAGATATGCAATCTCTTACTGAAGAAGTAAAAATGGTTAAACACAAGTTCAATAAACCTGTTGAAGGAAGAGTAACGGATCTCGAAAAGGCTGTAAAAAAGCTTGTTAAGAAATCCAGCAGAAAGCAAGAAGAAAGTGAAAAATTGGTATGGAATATCAAGCAGGATTACGACCATGTGCTAAGAACTCAAGCAGCTGCTATAAGAAGACTAGAAAACAAGTCGGAAAGCTCGCAGAATCTATCAGAATGAGAGATGAAGGGGAACTACCTTGCACAACTGAACCAAATCCACAGGATCTAACTCATGCTATAACAACCAGAAGTGGATTAAACTATAAGGAACCAGCTTACCCTTCAAGCTCGAATGATCAGAATAAAGATATGCCTCAAAACAACAACAAGGAAACCGAAGACACTCAACCAACTGTGGAAAAAGTTCATCGCTACGTTCCTCCAATACCATTTCCAAGAAGAATTAAGAAGGAACAAGAACAAGTGCTATTTCATAAATTCATGGAAAAATTACAACAACTCAGCATTAATATTCCTCTCGTTGAAGCCCTTGAGCAAATGCCCAAATATGCTAAATTCATGAAGGATCTCCTCACCCATAAAAGACTTTCTGGTCGGACGCATATTACTTTGAATCAAAGGTGTTCTGCCGCCCTACTAAAAGACATGCCTCTCAAAGAAGATGATCCCGGGAGCTTAACCTTACCTTGCACCATCGGAGGTCTTATGTTCGATAAAGCCATTGCCGATCTAGGGGCAAGCATCAGTCTTATGCCATTCTCGCTCTACTCGCTTTGGAGTTGGGGACACGAAACCAACTAGAATGTGCATTGAGCTAGCTGATAAAACAACTCAATGTCCTAAAGAAATTGCTGAAAATGTCCTTGTCAAGATTGATAAATTTGTCTTCCTGGTCGACTTCGTGGTCCTTGAAATGGAAGAGGATGACGTCCCAATTTTACTTGGGAGGCCTTTTCTTGCCACAGCACATACTATGATTGATGTCTTTAACAAGAAGATTTCTTTGGAAATTGGAAATAATAAGATTACCTTCGACCTTGAAAAATCAATGAGATATGCTTCTTTCACTGACGACAACCTTGACGATCTCGACCTAATCGAAGCTAATGCTCAAAAACATGCTCAGGAATGCTTTCTACCTGACCCTTTGAAATCATTGAAATTTGAAGATAATGATGGCATATCTAATGATGAAGAAGGCGAATGGGAAGAACACGTTGTGAACAACCAAACATTATGCTCAGCAAACACCCCGGAAGAAGCTGATACAACCCCCAAACTCAAGGAGCTCCCTCCTCATTTAGAATATGCATTCATTAATGATGACCCTAATTTTCCTGTAGTGATTTCTTTTTGTTATCGGCGAGGAAAAGAAGTCGCTATTACTGAGTTTTAAGCAAGCACAAAGGGCTATTGCATGGAAAGTTTCGACATAAAGGGATCAACCCTTCATCTTGTTCTTACAAGATCTTGATGGTAGATGATTTTAAACCGATAGTACTGACCATAGAAGATTAAACCCAAAGTCCAAGATGTGGTAAAAGGCGAAATCAATAAACTCTAGGCGGGTCTAATTTACGCTATTTCAGGCGGTCCTTGGGTTAGTCATATTCATGTTGTGCCAAAGAAAGGAGGAATGATAGTGGTCACTAATGAAGATAACGAGTGATACCTACTAGGGCGGTCCTTGGTGGAGGGTGTGCATCGATTACGAGAAAATTAAATGGCCTTGCGGAAGGATTACTTCCCTTCCATTTATCGATCGGATGTTAGAAAGGCTCTCTGGACATGAGTATTATTGTTTTCTTGATGGATTTTCAGGATATTTTCAAATTCTGATCGCCCCGGAGGATCAAGAAAATACTACTTTCACTTGCCCTTACGGAACATTCGCCTACCGAAGAATGCCTTTCGGACTATGCAACGCACCTGCCACATTACAACGGTGCATGACAGCAATATTCTCGGATATGTGTCAAGATTTTATGGAAGTATTCATGGATGATTTCTCGGTCTTCGGTAACTCTTTTTCATCTTGCCTTAATAATTTATCTAAAATGCTTGCTAGATGTGAAGAAACCAACCTTGTCCTTAACCGAGAGAAATATCATTTTATGGTAAAAGAAGGATTGTTTTGGGCGTAAGATTTCTGAACCGGGATTGAAGTTGATAAAGCTAACGTTGGCGTTATTTCTCGACTCCATTATCCTACTAATCTAAAAGGAATTAGGAGCTTTCTTGGGCACTGGGTTTTATAGAAGATTTATAAAGATTTCTCCAAAGCGCTAAGCCTATGACCCACTTCTCATGAAGGATGCAAAATTCGACTTTAATGATGAATGTAAAGAGCTTTTGATATTTTAAAGAAAAATTGACTCACTTTGTTATCATTGCTCTGATTGGGGCAACGATTTTGAACTTATGTGTGATGCCGGTGATTATCACGATGGGGCTGTTTTGGGACAAAGGGTGGACAAAAATTCAAACCCATTTATTATGCTACTAAAACCTTAAATAAGGCACAAGAACATTACACAACCACCGAGAAGGAACTCCTTGTTGTGGTTTATGCCTTTGATAAATTTAGATCTTATTTAGTAATGTTAAAAACTGTTGTCTACACTGACCATTCTGCTTTGAAGTACTTATTCAATAAATAGGATGCCAAACCAAGATTGATAAGATGGGTGTTGTTGCTACAAGAATTTAAAATTGAAATCAAAGATAAGAAAGGTACAGAAAACTTAGCAGTTGATCACCTCTCTCGGTTAGAGAACCCTGATCTTGAAGAACTTGACAAAGAAACTATTCGTGATTCCTTCCCTGATGAGCATCTCATGGCAGTAAGAGTTAAAGATCCTAGTCCGAACCATGGTATGCGATTTAGCTAATTACCTCATGGCGAGTATTACCTAGCAACAAAACATATGATCAAAAGAAAAGTTCTTCTCGGATCTTAAATATTACTTACGTGATGATCCTTTCCTATTTAAATCATGCCGGATGGTATTATTCGAGATGTGTTTTGGAAATGAGCGAAATAGATTCTTGAACATTGTCTATGAGACTTCTTGGAGGACATTCGAGGCAATATCTTGCTCGAAAGGTTTATGAGGCTGGATTCTTTTGGCCTAGCATTTTCAAGGATGCCGCAAAACATGTGAGAGATTGTGACGCTTGTCAAAGGGCAGGGAACATCTCTTCTCGTAATGAGATGTCGCTTAACAACATTATGGTATGTGAGGTTTTTGATGTTTGGGGGATCGATTTTATGGGACCCTTCACCCCATCAAAGAATAAAAGTTATATCCTTGTAGTACATCGATTACGATTCAAAGTGGGTGGTGAAGCTCTCAAACATGTGATGCTAGAAGTGTCATTCGCTTTTGAAAAGATTATTCTCGGGTTTGGGATCTAAAACCATCATAAGTGATCAAGGGGCGCACTTTTGTAATGCTATTATGGAGAAAGTTCTCAATGATATGGGGTACTCCATCGGATGTCTACACCTTATCACCCACAAACTAATGGGCAAGCAGAAAACACCAATAGGGCACTCAGCGAATTTTAGAAGTGCATCGTGATGCAAAATCTTGGTCCGACAAACTCGTGAAGCTTTATGGGCATTCAAAACAACTTTCAAAACTCTATTGGAAGCATCCCTTTTAAGATGGTTTACGGAAGGCTTGTCACCTTCCAGTAGAATTGGAACATAAAGCATATTGGGCTCTCAAGAATGCTAATCTAGAGGCTGATGTAATCAAGGAGCACCGATTTTCCAAATAAATTGCTTAGCTGAATTACAGGACGAAGCATACGATCATGCCAAAGCATACAAAGACAGGACCAAAAGATGGCACGACAAGCGAATTAAGGATAAAAGGTTTGAAGTAGGACAAGAGGTGCTGGTTTTCAACTCAAGACTCAAATTATTCCACGGAAAATGAGATCTCGTTGGGTTGGCCCTACATGATAAGTAAGGTATTCCCTTATGGGACTATTGAGGTTCATAATAAGGAAGGGAATTTTTCAAGGTAAATGGGCATCGTGAAAAAATTTATTATGTGCGGGATGTTAGTAAGCTTCAGGAGATGAGTTCTTAGCCCTGCATAAAGCCAGGGCTCTGAGTCTAACAAAGACTCGTAAATAAAGAAAAGTGCTCTTTCTAGAGACAACCGAATTATCCCTTTCTTTGTTTTATTTCCATTTACATTGGGTTTTGTGTTTTTAACCATTTTGCGGAAACAAGAAAAGTTCTTTCTGCGACATCTTCTTCGATCGACTCGAGTTCTGGCGTAAATCATTCTCATGGTTATCTGTGTAACATGCCCTTTGACGAAATTTCATTTGCACTACCAATTACGGTGTAATCCATCTCGGTGGTTCTGCCGTAACTACTACTTTGCGTATGCGGGTTTTGCCTAGTTACGGCATAACTCCTTCAGATTCTGACGTAACTATCCTCTACACTACTTCTTTCATTTTAAACACAATAACCTTGTATTAGTATTTTAAATGAACTTTGTGGGTGTGTTCCTGTAAACCCTCACGAGACTTCACTCGTCCACTCGGGACACCAAGTGGTTTAAAGGCTTGTTGCATATGCTAAATGCAACCGTGATTCCTCTGAAAGTGAGTTAGGTTTGTTTTCATTTTCATTTTTCTTTTTAGAATTATGCTTGTGGTAGTGTGATTTCGAGGATTGAATTTTGCTCGTGGATGCTTATCTGAAGTCACGACTCTTTTCGTGGGCCTTCTTTATTTTTGGAGCAAATTTGGGGAAGTTCTCGCTCTAATTCTACTTTTCTCTTCACTTTTATTTAACGCTTAGTACAAAGGGACTTTGTACAATCCAAGTGGGGGCGGGAGTAAATTGTCTCTTGAACTTTATTTTGCCCTCATTTTCTAGTTTATTTTGAAAATTTATGCCATTTTAAATTTTGACATGTTTTCTTAACCTAACTAGATTAGACCTTAGTGAGCACATATAACCCTTGATATTATATGGTGAGATTAGCCTTATCCGTTTCAAAATTTAACCCCAAATCTACCAAATTATGAGTGTCTTGGGTAGCTTGTAAACTTTAGAACTTGGCCTTTGTATCATTTCGAGACCATAGGCGAGGTATGTTGAGTTAGCTCGATGTATTTAGACTTTTCGGTTTAAGAAGGCGTTATTATAGGATTATCACCCAAATAGCCTACCATTGTGTGTCTATCGATTAAATCACCTCCACTTCTCGACCCCATGTGAAACCCTTTTGTTGCACTCGCCTTTAGTCGAGATACCCCTAGATACACCCGTCTGAGCCATTCCTTTCATTTTGTTAACCCAATATATTATTTGATACACCCTACACCTTAGCCTACCACCGTAGTCTTTATTTGTGATTGGGAAGTCATCATTTGCCTAAGTTCAAGGTTCAGTGGAAAGGTTCGGGAATCACGCTTTCGTCGACGACATATTCTTAAAGATCATTGAAGACCCCCCGAATTCCTATTGTCCATCTCAAGTGGGGGGATATTAAGTTTAGTTATTATGTTTATGTTGAGAAAAAAATGTGATTCGAAAAAAAAAATAGTTATGTTATTCAGTTTATTGTAAAGTGCGATGTTATAAGCACTATGTTATGAGCTTTATATAGATTTAGTATCGAGGAGGCCACCTCGGTCACATTTGAAGATTGGAGTTGGTAATTGTGCCAACAGTTGGAGAAAAGGTAGTGTGCCCATCATGACGTCCTCTAATGACACATCTACCTAGTATATCATGATCTGGTTTCTTAACTTCAAAGCTTGAACTTTGGGCGGACGGTAAGTGGTGATGACTTGGTTATAGATTTAGACTATTTGCTTGATTTTTATTTTACACCATTTATATATCCCATGTCTTATCCTACCCTTTAGTCATGAAGCGTGTCTAGGTGATGCAGCGAGCAATCTTTGGTGTCTTGGCCATGGATTTGGTCATGTCTCATTGATTTTGTCCACTTCGCCGTGACACGTTAGTAATTACAAATCACCCTTAACCCTTGGTGTCTACCCATATTGCCTTCGAGAATTGTTTTGTCCTTAACTCTAGTGGTGGAGATTTGTGTAACCGCCAAGCTTATGATAGAATACATGCTATGGTATGCGATTGGTGATCACCCGAAATTGACACTTAGAATAGTTGAGAGATTTGAGTGTTTTGTTCCCATTTAGTGAGGTGTTGGCTTTGTTTTATTCTAGCATAAAGGTTTGTAAACTTATATTTTTAGGTAATGGGAGATATCTTTTTGGAATATATCTAATAAGGTCTACTTGAGGGCAAGTAGAGTTCAGTGGGGAATATTTGATAACATCAAATTATCACGAATATTAAGTGTCATTTTCCCACGATAATACTTGTAATTTATATCATTTATATGGATTTACGCTTGTTCTCTATTATATTTCACTTTTAGGTAAATTACGAGCATTGAAGCTAAAGAGACGCGGAATTGGAGAGTTTATTGAAGATTTATCATAGTATGCTCACTTTGAAGAAGTTACGGTAACTCCTCTCGCATTCGCCGTAACTAAAGCGTGGCTCGAAAACCAACTTATCGAAGATTACGGTAACTCTCCCAAAATTACAGCGTAACCATATTAGGTCAAATGAGGTTCCGAGCGCGATAATTCGCAGTAACTCATGCATAAACTACGGCGTAACCAAGATTTATTGAAGATCGGCGTAACCCTTCACGAGGTTCTGTTGTAACCATCATTATTAGTGCATTTTACGAAGAATTAGATGATTCTGGCGTAACTCTTTTAATAGTTACGCCATAACCAAGATCGGCCTATAAATACCCCGATTTCCGGCATTTCAAAGCATCCCATTTCACACACAACAATCAAAGAGCGTGAGAAGAAGCCAAAGGCGGATCTAGAGGAGCATACGGAGCTATCTCCAGGAGAAATCACTCCCTACGATAAGCATTAGCTTTTATCTTTTCTTTACTTTCAATTCATGTATTTCGTAACATTAAACATTGAATTGATTTATATGGTTAATATGATGACTAAGCACCTCTTGGTGTTGGCTAGTTATGATTCATAATTGTTTTGTTTGCATTTACATTGCTTCGTATAATTATTTCTAAGTGTATGCATGCATAGTTTATTGGTAGCTACCCTTGTTTGGTAGTTTTGAATGGCGGTGAGGTTATTTGCTTAGGAGATATGACCAAGCTGACCCTAAGTGAGTAGAATGAGGCAGGAAGGGTAAGATATGACCAATGACGACCCTTTCTACTTGTGCGATTTGACCAACGATCACTACCGTTTGAATGAACTTAAGAATTAGGGGTAAGTGTTTAAGTTGCTAGCGCCGGGCACTCACTATTATAAATCTAGCATGTAGCAAAACTTAATGACTTGGCTTAGGGGACCGGGAACAAGCGGACTTATTAGGGGACACCTAACTTCTCCAATGGTGGCTCTTTCTTGATAGGTTAGGCGAGTGACCAAATGTTGTCATCTCGACTTTGACCCCACTTGAAATAATTGGAAGTAATTAGGCGTAAACATTACTAGTTAGGATGAGTAACTAGGTTAGCAACACTCTCTCTATTGATCACATCTTTGCGTTTATTTGATTTAGTAGTTAATTAGTCAATTTCTTATCAAAATCATATTAAAATCTGTGACACCTAGACTTAGTATTAATCCACACACATAGCTCTTGAGAAGACCTCGGTTTTACCAAATACTACACTACACACGACCGGGTACATTGTCCGTTAGTGCATTAGGGTAGACCATAGGTATAACGAGTAATTATAAATATTAAAACCTGTTCAGTAAAACCTGCATCATAACCTTCTCTACAATTCACCATGTGTCAGTCGTCCTAACAAAATTCTTATGATTGAACTTTGCTACTTTCTACAACCCATGGCGGTTATTTTGTGAGAGAATGTCTTGAGTCTAGTAGGAGATCATGAGTATTTATCAGCATGTTGTGCTCACATGCTTATTGCATTTTAACTCGACAACCATACAATCTTGCCTACTTCTTCGCTAAGCGAATCATACATCTCAAGGGTGCAAAAAAACAAATTAATACCCTATGGGATGTTTCTAACTCGTCTTTATCATCACTTCATGCATCTTCACCCATATCTTTAAGGTCCCCAATATTCACTTGCCAATAGAGTAATGAAACCTTTGAATGAGTCATATATAACATCCTTTCTCATTCCTGAATCATTCATCAACTTT
Source organism: Chrysanthemum lavandulifolium (assembly GCA_022545495.1). Lineage (NCBI taxonomy): Eukaryota > Viridiplantae > Streptophyta > Magnoliopsida > Asterales > Asteraceae > Chrysanthemum > Chrysanthemum lavandulifolium. The sequence continues at coordinate 260,635,013 of CM040239.1, forward strand.
GCACCCCTTGATGATCCAACAAGCGACAACGATGAGTAAAGCTCAAGTTCATCTGGAAGAAGTGAAAGTATTGATTTGGACAAAGTGCGAACAATTTTGTCTTGTTTATTTATCTTTCTAGACTTATCGTACTTTAATATTTGATGTTCGGGTGAACTTTGAATATGTGTACTATTTAACCATTGTCTTGGTATGCTACTAGTTTTTGAGCATTTGCCGAATATTGGTGTAGTCTCGTTTGATTGCTTATTTGCCTATTTTACTTGCTCTTCTTGCTGTCGTAGACTATAAATGGCATATGATCACTAGTTGAAGAATAGGATTTAAATTTTGATGAGTGCAAGTTAGTTTTGCATGCTCACTGTTAGGTTCAGCACCCGGATCCCTTTTGAAAGGGGTCCGGCAGATTCGACAGTACAAGGTTCATCTTGCTCCTCCCCACTCATTCTCATCTCCACAATTCTTTTAGATTAGTTCATTTATTTGTGTTGCCCATGTCCTAACTGTTCGCATAAGCTTTAGAGCTCATTTTACCTTATGATTAACCTATAAGCCTTTCTAGAAGTGTTTTTAATTTATCATTTCTCATACTTAATATTTTTCCACTCAGGTGCTTATGTCTTCTTCCTCTCACTCTTATCTAGTTATTCTCATATTATTTACACTTTTTTAAATCTTTCTTTGCCATTTTATCTTTAAAATGGTTGAAAATCAACTTTTTATTTCTTATATTTTCATGATATTTTTTCATTTAATATTTCTGATCATTCTTTGATTCTTATCACTAATGATCACTATTGAATCTTAGTTGATCATTTATTAGCTCTCTTTAGTCTTTTCTATCCCTATTAAACTTATTATTAGTCCATATTCATTAATAGATTTAGTGCACATGTTACCCACCATTAAGGATTCTACTACACACTCATAACCTCAACTTAGATAGGCTAGAGCACATAAATGCACACTAACTTTCCATTTTTCTGTCTCAGATAGCCGAATCCCTTGGCTATGGCTAGCCGGATCCCTTTTGAGAAGGATTCGGCGGATCCGGGGAAACAGAGACAGTTGAAGACAGATTTGAGCATTTAAAACTAAATTTCTCCAAACTTACACTCCACTAAACTCTTTATTAACTTCCTTATATTACTTCAACTTGGATAATTAAAAGTCTTGCATGCTCATGATTAGATTTCAAGACTTCTAGTGGTTTTAGCATTTAAGAAATTGCATTCAATTTCACTATATAATCCTTTGAAGGCAAGAAGGTTCTACAAACTCAATCATTGATTAGGAGCACTCTTTGTAATGTAGTTTTATCAAATAATCATTCGGTTAGCATATCGTATTCATAATGTTTCATACTCTATACTCTTTGGTTATGTTTGTTGTTGTAGTTACTGAGATTATGGGCTAACACCCTTAGGTGTTAGCCATGTTTATGAAGATTATGTGTTTTTGATTTTTTTTACATCGATTACTTATTTACCTCGTTGGATACTATTTTTGTTTATCGCCTTACTCGTTTATATGATTGATTGCTTGTTATGTTGTAACTAGATCTTTGAAATATGTCATTAATTCTGTAATTTTAACCGGTTAATTGAATTATAAACCTTAGATCCGTATCATGATAGTAGATGTATGAATCTTATCTTATTTTGACCTGGGATGTCTAAGTCTTAAAGAGCCCTAGGGAGGTTTATTTATTGTGACTAATGAGTTTAATACCATTAGGTAGATAACAAGTGAATAAGGCATATAAGTTGGTAAAATAGACCACTATAGATAAATTATAAGTAGTAGTTGAAGTTCATTAGGCAGGCTTCGTTAATGGTGACAACATTAACTCTCATCACAGCCTAGGATTAATGGATAAGACTCACCTTATCTACATTAGCAAATCACCAACTCGTGCTAGTCTCTCAGGCTAAACCCCCTCCCCTTGCATTATTTCAATTTAATTAGATAGATAGAATACCTTTGGGATTAATTAATTAGTAAATTACTTCTAACGAAAGGCTCACACTTACCCAACTAGCTACATTGATCAGATACACTGCTCGTTAGTATTAGTCTATAGGTTAGTTTGATAAAATTTAAATATTAAAACTTGCTATAAAAATATAGACCTAAAAATAACACATCTTGTTAAGTATTATCATAGACTTAATTATTTGTGGAGAGAATTTGATGCTTTGACTAAAATTCCAAATGTGTTTGTGAAGTTAAATGTTCTTGTGATGCTAGTAAGGAACTTGTGTTGCATCAGCAGCTAATGTGGGAATTATACATCAAGCTTCATATGCTCATACTCCTCAACAAAATGGGGTTGCTGAAAGGAAACATAGAAACTTGCTTAATGTTGCAAGGAGTCTTATGTTTCAAGGGGAATACCTTTGAGGTTTTGGTTTGAGCGCATTCTGACTGCTGTCTATCTTATAAAAATGTTGCCATCATCTGTGTTAAATGTCAAGTGCCCTATGAGTTGGTGCATAAAAAGAAACCTAATCTTTACCATTTGTGGTCTTTTGGTTGTCTATGTTTCTCTACTGTATTAATTAATAAAAAAAATGTCTTTTAAGTCTGAAAAATGTTTTTTATTGGTTATTCTACTTCTAAAAAGGCTTATAAGTGATGAGTGCTTATTCACTCATCGTTTTTACCCGCCTAAGACCACTAAAATGACTAAAAACACCCAAATACGATCAAAATATGTCAAAATATCCTCGAAGTGTGTTTTATGTCTTGCGGTACAAAAGGGTTGAAAACAAAGCAAAACGAGTAAAATCGAACGAAATCGGAAAAATCTTTGAAACAGCAGACGGAGCCGAGAGGTGGATTTTCTACATTTTGAGCCGGGACATGTTTTGGGTGACCAGGGAAAACAACTAAAACCTAACCCTTTCACCACACTTTTAAACCCTTTACTCATTTGACCCCACCATAAACCCTTTGAACCTTCATTTTAATTTTGACCTCTGCCCTTTTCCTTTAACCAAAACCCAGTACACACAACTCGTTTTTATTTTTCACCCAAAACCCACCATTACCCCAACCTTAATTCTAACCCAGACAAACCTTGGCGCCAAGAAGCACTTTCCCTCTCATCTCTCCCCATCACTCTCAACTCCCAGATACCCAGTCAAGATCACATGTTGCCCACTCTTCACATGTCTCATCTCCATGTCATCAATCCACAAAGTGCAAAAGTCCCATCAATGGTTGTAAAGGGGTTTTCAAGAGTAATTCATGGCTGTGATTTAATCAAGAAAGCACAAAGTATGTCTTGGGTTGTTTTGTCTCACGAAACAAACACAACACAGAAAACAATAAGAGAAGGCAGCCTTTTCAATTTTGTATAAATATAGAATGTAGGCTCATTGTAAAAATCGTCTAGGAATTCTGGTTCTAGTACCATTTTTAATTTCCTTGTCATTTACATTCTTGTAATTTTTAATTTAAATGCAATTTAATTTCTGTTTTTTTAAATTCCAAGTTTCAAGTTTATGCAGTTTTACTTTTTTCATGTTCTAAATTCTGTCCAAGTATTGTTAGAGGTAGGATACAAGTTGTTCAAACTCATTTTGGTTCTTAGCTAATATTGCAAGTTAAATTTTCTCAAGTTCCATAAACTCTCAGTTGCAAAAATCTGTTTCTCATCCCCTACAGGGGTGTTTGGATTAGCTAATTTGGTGGGTCTAAAACCCACCTTGACCCATTTTGGATTCCTAAATCTGTTTGATTCAAGCAAATGTGTTGTTAGTTTAATAGTTTAAAGTAGTTAAACAAGTGGTACAAGTTTTTCAAAGAGAAAAAGGTTACATTTTCTTTGAACAATGACCTTCATCATTTTTTTGTGCTTAGAATTAGATGACTTTAGGATAGATTGAGGATTAGTTAGTCGCTGCGATTAGTAGTTGGATAGATAGTTTTCATGTTTTCTGTTTCGATTAGGATAAGAGCTTTTGAGTAGCTTATATTAGCCTTAGAAAACTACCCTTGGCGTTTACGTCCCATAGCAACGACTGCGATCGATTTTAGCCCTATATAAGCTCCATATAAGCTCTTGTTACGGTCCAAATTGGCTTTTGAGTTCTTGGGAACATAAAGATCGGTGTGTTAGCTTATTTGGTTTCTTAGGTTAGGTAGTTAGCTTATTTTTAGGTCCTTGAAAGCCCTTAGCCTTGCCCTTGCCCCCTTAAACAGTACCTTAGGGTCCATTTTGTTTAGAAATAAGCTGCCTTACAGCTTATTTTCTACTTTCCCTAGTCCATCTTAGCTTAGTAAAGTAGTTTTCATTATATTTCAGTTTTTCGCAAGCTGTTTTTTTTAGCTTTCGTTTCCTTTGGCAGCCTACCATATCCAAACAGCCCCTTGTGGGCTTGTTTAAACTCCTTTCGCATCGATTCTGCATTGCCATCTTTTCCATTTTTTCTAGCTTTTTAATGCTTCCCTAGTTTGCCTATTATATAATGTAGATGAGTTTTCATAGGATCTAGTTTTTTTTACAAGCCTTTTGATAGCTTCTAGTTGCCTTGCAGCCACTATCCAAACAATCCCATAGTTGTTGTTGCTGCTGATTTAAGCTCCTAAAGAGCTCATTTCTTTAGTTTTGAAAAGTTTGTTTTTATTAAAAGTCTCGTTTTCAAGTCTGATAAAAGTTTGCCAAAAAAAAATGGTAACAAATATGCACAGACCAGGATTTGAACCTGGGTCTGTGCGCTCAGAACCCAAACAGCATATACACTACCATCTCCACTACTAGTTGTTTCATGTCATAATCTCCCATGGTTAATACTTAAAGTCAGTTTGTTATTTTGAGCTTAGTAAGCCTACTTCCTTTTTACAGCCTATTTTCAAAAAGAAGTTGCAATTTTTTTATTTTTCTTAGATTTAGTTTTATTCAAAGTATTTTATGTAATTTTCTTAGATTTTTCTAAAAATGCTTAGTAATTTTTCTTAATTAATTAGTATAAATTAGATTTTAATTCATAATAAACAATTTAAAAGTCAAAAAAATACCCTGCTTTTTCCTAAAATTATTTTTAGTCGTTTAGAATGTAGGAAAATTAGTTTTGCACTCGTAGGACTTAAATTGCATTAATTTTCACTTTCGGGGCTCGGTGTGTTCCCGATTTTTAGCGTTTTGCATTTTAGCACTCTAGGATGTAATTTAGCGTTGTTTTGTTGTTTCTTAGGCTTAGTAGTAGTTTATTTAGAGTTTACTTTGTTTTACGTACTTCATTTTCATTCTTGTTCTTTATTTTTTTTAGAATACGTAATCCAAAATCCAAATTTGTTAAACCAATTCAAGTCCTAATCACGAAACTCAACGACTCCGTCAATTTCACACCTCGTTGGGACACGACCCGGGGAAATCACTTCCCGGTATCACTTTTATCACATTTGTGAGCTTTGGCACGTTAACCCTTTTCATAAAAGGTTGATTTGTCGAATTTCACGATTAATTTGATATTGATATTGTGTTTGTTTTTGACCACTCACTTTACACGAAATCAAATTTTGGCGCCGCTACCGGGGAGGTGTGTTGCGACAATATCGTGATTTTTGCGATTAGTGACTTGAAGAACCTTCCTCGTGAAGTTACCGTTTTGGAAAAATACAAAAAAAAAATAATCTTCTCCTTCCTCTTATCCGTATGATTCTGTTTCTCTTATCCTCTGTTACCGTTTGATTCTATTCTTCGTATCCTCTCGACCATTTGATTCTATTTCTTTAACCCTCTACATGTTTAATTCTCATGGCGACGTTCGATTATCGTCGTTGTTTTCCTTTCCAAAAACCGTATGGAAGAGGATCAACTTTATTGTCGAATCACGATTGTTTATGTAAGCGGTGTGGAAGGGTTGGTGCAAGCAAATATTGCTATTGGTGCGAATGTGATAAAACTCTCGATGATTCTCCAGTTTTTCGACCACCCGCCACAACCGAGATTTGTTCTATTGTTTACGAGCCTAAACCGTCTAGATTTGATCCAAATCTTCGCGATTCTGAGTTAAGGTTAAGAGAAAGAGCAGAACCAGGAGACCAAAGCGAGTGGTGGAAATTGATAGCTCGAGAGCACACCACTTGTCCGCCTCCGGAATCTTCAAAACCTTTTGGACGATTTCATGAACATTGTTCAAAATTGCTTAAATGAATTTAGTCAAATTTCAACCGGAAATACCGTTTTACCTAACATTTGTGATGTTGTTGAGCCTCGATTCTACTCCGTGCCAAGATATCTTCGTTCGATCAAGAGTATTGCTACGGTTGTGGAGACTTGTTACCACAAGGTTTCGTTGTTACAAATGTTATAGTTTCCACACCACTCGCACATACATTTGTAACAACGAAAACCTTGTGGTAACAAGTCTCCATAACCGTAGCAATACTCTTGATCGAGCGAAGATATCTCGGTGCGGGAGTAGGAATCGAGGCTCAACAACATCACAAATGTTAGGTAAAACGCAGTTTCCAGTTGAAATTGACGAAATTCATTTAAGCAATTTTGAACAATGTTCATGAAATCGTCCAAAAGGTTTTGAAGATTCGGAGGTGGACAAGTGGTGTGATCTCGGTATCAATTCCACCACTCCGTTTGGTCTCCGGTTCTGCTCTTTCTCTTAACCTTAACCGTAGAATCGCGAAAGATTTGGATCAAATCTGGACGGTTTAGGCTCGTAAACAATAGAACAAATCTCGGGTTGTGGTGGTCGGCTGGAGAATCATCGAGAGTTTTTATCGACTGCACCAATAGCAATATTTGCTTGCACCAACCCTTCCACACCGCTTACATAAACAATCGTGATTCGACAATAAAGTTGATCCTCTTCCATACGGTTTTTGATGGCTGGCAACGACGATAATCGAACGTCGCCATGAGAATTAAACATGTGAGGGTTAAAGAAATAGAATCAAATGGTCGAGAGGATACGAAGAATAGAATCAGCGGTACAGAGGATAAGAGAAAGCAATCATACGGATAAGAGGAAGGAGAAGATTATTTTTTTTTGTATTTTCAAGCGAACTTCACGAGGAAGGTTCTTCAAGTCACTGTCGCAAAATCGCGATATTGTCGCAACACACCTCCCGGCGACGGCGCCCAAAATTTGATTCGGCGTAAAATAAACACAATTATCAGCGTATGCCAAAATATCCGTAAAACTCGACAAATCAACCTTTTAAGAAAAGGTTAACGTATCAATAAGCTTCTCAGTTTGGATACTAGAAATGTTTTCTTTTCTAGAGATGTAAGGTTTTATGAAAATGTGTTTCCTTGAAAACTTGTGATATTACTGATGTTGAAACTACAAATGAAGTAGATCACTTTATTTTATTTTATTTTTTATAGATAATCTGAGGTCTCAAAGTCCCAATGATGAGGGAAAGAATCATCAATTGAGGATGGAGGTCACCAACCTTCTTTTGGTACAATAGATACTACAAAGAACTTGTACCAAGAAGATTGGCAGTCTGCAACCCACTTTGATGACCAAAATTGGTCTAAGGGCAATGTTCAAGAACAAGGTTCTGCATCAACTAGTAATATTAGGTCTGCATATGGTATGCAGAGATTTGTATTAAGAAAGTATGATAGGGAGTCTAAATTACCTATTAGGCTTAATGATTATGTGTTGCATTCTAAAGTGAGACATGGCATTGAAAAATATGTGAATTATTCTAGATTGAATGGGTCTAATTTGTGTTTTGCTTCTAATTTGAACAAAGTTGTTGAGCCTACTTGTCAAAATGATGATATTAAAGATTCTAACTGGGTAGAGGCTATGAAAAATGAAATTTAAGCACTTAACAAAAACAATACTTGGATTGAATGTGATTTACCTGCTAATAGAAACCATATTGGATGTAAATGGATTTGGAAAATTAAATATAAAGCATCTGGTGAACTTGAAAGATACAAAGCTAGGCTTATTGCTAAAGGCTTTAATCAGAGAGAAGGTTTTGATTATGATGAAACATTTAGTCATGCAGTTAAAATGGTTATTGTTAGATGTTTGATAAGTATTGTTGTTAACATGAATTGGCCTTTGTATTAGTTAGATGTTAATAATGCTTTCTTGTATGGTGATGATTGAGGATGTTTATATGGTTATTCCTTAAGGTTTTAATAATAATGATAAGTCTAAGGTGTGCAAGTTAAACAAATCATTGTATGGTCTTAAGCAAGCCCCAAGACAGTGGAATGCAAAACTTACCACTGCCTTGGTTAAGCATGGTTTTATTCAAAGTAAGCTTGACTACTCTTTGCACATCAAACAAAGAGATTATGTGTTTGTGGCATTGCTTGTTTATGTGGATAATATTGTTATAACCGGAAATGATGATTATGAGATTTGCAAGTTTAAACAGTTTTTAAGTTCCAAGTTTATGATAAAAGACTTGGGAGAACTTAAATATATTCTTGGTATAGAAGTTTTGAAAAATGAGAAATGGGTATGCATGTCTAAAAGAAAATATTGTTTAGAACTTCATGAGTATGGGTTATTAGCAACCAAACCTGTTGATACACCCTTATAAGAAAATACAATTTTAAGTTTTATAAAAACTGATAAAGACAAGTTTTTGAAAAATATCACTAACTATAAAAAAAACTAGTGGGTAAATTGATTTACTTAACCAATACATGGCCAAACACTAGTTATGTTGTGCACTGTTTAAGTCAGCACATGCATTGTCCTTTGCAGTCAGACTTAAAGGCTGCATTACGAGTCTTGAAATACTTGAAAGGGTCTCCTAGTTTAGGTCTGTAATTTGATAAAGTTTCTGATCTTAAGTTAAAAGCTTATGTTGATGCAGGCTGGGCAAAATGTCCAAAACCCATAAAATCTATGACTGGTTTCTGTGTGTTTTCGGGTAATCCTTTCATATCCTAGAAAAGCAAGAAACATGCTACTCTGTCGAAAAGCTCAGCAGAAGTTGAGTACAGAAGTCTTGCTTCTGCTACTTATGAAGTAATTTGGTTAGGAAATCTATTGCATAGCTTGGGTCTTGAAAGTTTGTATCCAGTGGATGTTTTATGTGATAATAGTGTTGCAATTTAAATTGCAGCCAATCCTGTGTTTCATGAAAAAACCAAACATTGTGAGTTATATGTTCATCTGGTAAAAGAAAAGGTAGTAGCAGGGGTCATAACGACTGTTAAAATCTATACAGATGTGCAAGTTGCAAAAATTTTAATAAAATGTCTTGATTTTGTTCAACAAAGTTTGTTTTGCAGAAAGTTAGGAATCATGGATATGTTTGTAGTTCATAAGCAAAGCTTGAATCAGAAAGAAGAGGAATATGTAACGAATCTTGGTTTGTCAGATTGAGGAGGGGTGTTAGAGCAAGTGGTCAACCAAAGTCAACATAACTCAAAGGACCAATTATGCCAATCTTCCAAACTTTTATCAAAGGTTTTCTAGTTATGTTGAGTTTGAAGAGAAGTCTAAAGATGAAAGGCCAAAGTGTAAAGTAATGTTAAAAATACTCTTGTCCATAGATGTAGGGTTTCACTTTTCTCTTTGATACTTTACACATCTGTTGTTTATTCTCAGTTTGTTCTCTGTTTGTATTGTGATTGATGTTGTATGTGATATCTTGTAGTCTGTAGTATTAAAAGGCCAATCTATTTATTTCTCTTATTCTTGAGTGTTGAGTGATTTGTAGTGAGGTTGATTGGTGTCCTTCTGAAGGAGATCAATCTTGTCTTTTGTATTATAAAAAATAACTCGTTCGAGGAGGTTCTTGGATTATTCATACTAAGATCATCACGGGAAGGTTGGTTGGGTGACTAGTTCTTGTGTTCTTTATCATTTTTACATAACCATTAAGACTTGCATCTATAACAAGAAACTCAATTTTCAAAAATAATAGATTATGATGTGTGTCGATATGGGCATTAAAGTAAGAAAGCTCATGGAAAGCAGAGTCGATAAAGTAAAATATCTTAAAGAAAAACCCTAAGAGAAGATAAAGTAACATTTACAACACAAAAGAAATTTCATTACTACACGATTACATAATTTACTCAAACATTTACTTCCTTCAACAAATAAATCATCAAATCAACTACTCAAACATATCATACTTTAACATAAGCATAGTAAAATACAATTGTCAAGCTCGTGACCAAAAATCTTAAAGGTTAGATGATTAGGGGAAGGGAGTCGACACAGGAGCTCGGGGCCGAGCAAAAAACGCGGTGCCGCTCGGGAGCACCACCCCCGCTCCCGAGCGGTATCGCAAAACTCATCCCTTTTCCATCCTGATTCGGGCTATGCATCCCGCTCTTCACCCCGCTAAACCGCCTCATTTGATGGTAAAAAAAAAGAAAAAGAAAAAATGGTTTGAAAGATAGGATGGAGGAGAGAGAAACTGAAAGATGTGATGAGTTTGAAAGATACCCATTCCTTTTAGAGATGAGTTTGAAAGATGGGTGAAAAAATGGTGATGTGAAGGAGAGAAAAAGTGAAAGATGGGAGCCCTCGTGAAACCTCGTAACGCCCTCCCTCCTTCATCCTATCACGGGTAATCTAAGCTGGTTAATCTACTTGATGGTGCAATTACCACATAAAAAAACAACATTTTCCATCATGCTAAATTTTCAAGCTACAAAAAATACACCATTTTTCACATAAAAAAAAACATATCTTGCACATGGTAAATCTTCAAGCTACAAAAAATACACAATCGCGATGAGAATTAAATTATCTTTCTATAGATATGCATGTCTATATACTTTCGACGATTTGTTTTTCCAAAATTTTCGCCCTATAAAATCACATGTGATTTGTTATTTTTCTGATTTGTAAAATCACTTATGATTTATTAATTTTTACAAGTCACATAATTAAAGTAATACATCACATGTAATTTTTACGAATCACATGTGATAATATCTTTACAAAAACTTCAAATTACATCAATATCCGTGTAATCCGTATGTGATTTATTAATTTTTACAAGTCACATGTAATCATCTGCTGACACGTCGACGAGTGAATTTTTTGTGGGTCTAACATGGCTCATAAAACATACGGATTCAAAACTATTGGGCCAAACAGCGAAATAAGTGCTACATTTTATTTAAATGGGGTAAACCAGAATACGATGCATAGTCATTTGTTACTAGCGGACTTAATTATATTAAGAGATTAAAACACCCCAGAAGTTTGTGCTTTAGCCTAAGCAAGAAGATAAGAAATGAAAATTCACAAATTGTTAACAAATCTTTAGTTACTGAATAGTCGTTTAACCTGCTGGCTGTTTGTCTTCTCTTTTTATGCTCTTTATATACGCATTGCATCCAACAAACTTCAATCATCATCCTTATTTTTCAACAGCAAAAACCCTCTAGATTTCTTCAGGTATTTTATATTGTATATGCTCTTTATAAGTTTATAGATCAAATTCTACATCTATCTTTATTTTGCTACTGTAATATTCACTATATAAACTTTTGGTATTCTTACCAGCCAGCGGTTTTTCGCGACAGGGGTTTCTTACCAGCCAGCGGGGTCGTTTCCAGGGGTTCAGTTGGGGCAGTTCATGCCAAGGGTTCAACAGCCACAAGGTGCCCCTTTTCATCCGACTCAATTAATGGCGTCCGGTTCTCCAGGTTCGGGTCAAACTACCGTTTTGCCACATGCATTTAATACCAATACTCTTCAGGATCCGGCCAACATGGATACAGGTGCGTCATCTCATCTTAATGATTATGTACATTGTCTTAGTGATATTCTTAATATGTGTATTTACCCGTCTGTTGCAGTTGGTGACGGGCGTTTTATTCCCGTTACTAACTCTGGGCATAGTGTTCTGTCTACCCCTTTTCGTCCACTTCGTTTAAATAATGTTTTAATCACTCCTAATATTGTCAAAAACTTAATTTCCGTTCGTCAGTTTGTTCGTGATAATTCTTACCTTTTGGTTTTTCTGTGAAGGACTTCCTAACTCGACGGGTGCTCATCCGCTGTGATAGCATGGGTGATCTCTATCCTGTTACGAAGCCCTCCACTATACCTCAAGCTTTTCTTACCAGTCAGTATACATGGCATCAACGACTTGGACATCCAGGAAGTGAAGTGTTACGTCGTCTTGTGTCTAGTGATTCTATTTCTTGTAATAAAGAGAAGCTTCCCGTTCTTTGTCATGCTTGTCGACTTGCAAACATGTGAAACTTCCATTTGTTAGTTCGTCTAGTTACATTACTTCTGTTTTGATATTGTTCACTCGGTTGTGGACCTCCCAATTCCGAGTCTTTCAGTTTCAAGTATTATGTTTTATTTTTGGATCATTATTCTCGGTATGTTTGGGTTTATCCGTTAATCAATAAATCGATGTTTTGTCTAAATTTGGTTGTTTCGTAGTTATGTTCGTACTCGGTTTAAGTGTGAAATTAAATCGTTTCGATGTGATCATGGTGGTGAGTTTGATAATCATGCTTTTCATACCGTATTTTCAACTAATGGCATTCAGTTTCGATTTTCTTGTCCTCGCACCTCTCAACAAAATGGTAAATCTGAACGTATGATACGTACAATTAATAACCTTATTCATACCTTATTATTTCAAGCACATTTACCACCTAATTATTGGACAGAGGCTCTTAATATGGCTGTTTACTTATTGAATATATTACCTTCTCGTGCCATTACTAATGAGACACCTTTTACCCGTCTTTTTGGTGCCAAACCCGACTATAGTGTCCTTCGTGTTTTTGGATGCCTTTGTTACCCACATATTGATACTAATCATAAATTAGGACCACGTGCCACCCCTTCAATATTTCTGGGGCATGCTGCCAACCATTTTGGCTACCGTTGTCTTGACTTTAACACCAATAAAATTATTATTTCCCGGCATGTTACCTTTGATGAAACCGTTTTTCCGTTTCAAACACATAAATCCTTGCCTCCTCCCTCCTATGATTTTTTGGAAGATTCTTCCGATCTAATTTCCACCATTATCCGCACCACACCCATTGGTCCAAATTCGGACCCGATACCCACTACACCAACTGAACCACCTACATCACCAACACAAGTTACACCGTCATCACCATCTACACATCATACCCCGCCTATACCATCACCACCTACTCCACCACCTATTATTGTTCCTACACCTCCAATCCCTAACCCACCTACCGTATCTACTCATCCCATGGTCACTCGTTCTCGTGTCGGGACTACTCGTCCTAATCCTAAGTATGCTGGTCATGTGTCTACTATTTCTCCTTTACCACGGTCGTATAAGGATGCTCTTAATGATCCCAATTGGCGCAATGTTATGTATGATGAGTATAATGCACTTATTAAAAATAAAACTTGGACTAATGTACCTCGGCCTGAGGGTGCCAATGTTGTTCGTTGTATGTGGTTGTTTTATCATAAGTATTTGGCTGATGGCACCCTTAGCCGGTATAAGGCACGTCTTGTTGCCAATGGTAGCACACAGGTTGAGGGAGTTGATGTTGATGAGACATTTAGTCCGGTTGTTAAGTCGGGCACCATTGGACATTCTTAGTTTGGCTATTTCTCGACATTGGCATGTTCATCGACTTGAAGTCAAGAATGCGTTTTGCATGGTGATTTGGTGGCTGTTTATATCATCAACCACCGGTTTCGGGACCCGAGCATCCAGTTATGTTTGTTTATTACAACGATCTCTTTATGGTCTTAAGCAAGCGCCTCGGGCATGGTTTCGGTTTGATGCTTATATTATTCTTGTTGGGTTTAGTTCTAGTCGGTGTGACTCTTCCTTGTTCATTCAGGCGGTCGCGTCGCATTCTTGTTGCTTTATGTGGATGATATTGTTCTTCTTGCTTCATCGATCGTTTATTCTGTGATTATATCTTCTTTACATCGAGAGTTCTCTATGGTGATTTAGGTGCTCTTAATTATTTTTGGGTATTTCGATTCTGCGTGACTCCTCTAGGATGTTTTGTCGCGTAAGTATGCTATGGAGGTTTTAAGCGTGCACATATGATTGGTTGTAACCCTTCTCGGACTCCTGATCTGAGTCAAGTTGGAGTCTTGGTAGTACTCGGTTGATGATCCCGTTATACCGGAGTCTTGCGAGTTCTCTTGATATCTCACATTTACTAGACGACATTACGTATGTCGTGCGGCGGTTTGTCTTTTATGCATGATCCACGTGAGCCGCACTTCTACGCTCTTAAGAGGATTTTGCGGTATGTTCGAGGACTTTGGACTATGGTTTCTGATTGTTTTCATCTACTCTCGACTCCTTGATTGCATATTCGGATCTTGATTGGGTTTGGTTGCCCAACTACTTTCGTCGGTCTACATCGAGTTATTGTGTTTTCTTGGTAACAACTTACTATCCTGGTCCTCTAGCGTCGATAACGATTTCGTTCGATCTTGGTGAGTATCGTGGTGTTGCCAATCTTGTAGGTGAGACATGTTGGCTTGAAATTTACTAGGTGAGCTTCATACACCTTTGTCCTCCGCTACTATTGTTTATTGTGATAATGTGAGTGCCGTGTACTTGTCCTCTAATCTGTTCGACATCGGTGGACAAAGCACATTGAGATTGATATTCATTTTGTTCGTGATTTGGTTCTTTCTTTGGTCAAGTTCGAGTTCTACATGTTCCTTCTCGATTCGATATCGCGATATTTTTACCAAAGGGTTGCCGTCTATCTTGTTTCTTGAGTTTCGTGATGACTTGAGTGTTCAGTCTCCTCCCGCTCAAACTGCGGGGGAGTGTTAGATAATAAATCTTAGGCTATTTTTATTTAGGCCCGTATGTATTAGGCCCATGTATTTTCTTATATATACTCTATATGTACTGAATATTATCATTCAATATACATATTATATTCAATATAGTGACTTACACTTACATGCATTGAAATCTAGAATACTTAATCCATTATTTTTGTTTTATATTTAACATATAGATAACCTAGCTGTTTCAAAAGATGGGGGGATATACGATTGAGGATGATTGGGAGTATAGTTCTCCTATAACTCTTGTTCTAGTCGGAAGGACTGGAAATGGGAAAAGTGCAACGGGGAATTCCATCGTTGGATCGAAGAAATTTGAATCAAAGCGTAGTTGTTCTGGAGTTACCACTACTTCTAAGTTGAAAAAAACTGTATTGGCAGATGGTCGTGTTGTGAATGTGATTGATACTCCTGGTAATCAACGATAATATTTTTGTTAGCTTATTGCCTTTTGATATATAATATATATGAGTATCTTTCTTTCTTTCTTATTTTTTTTTCTTTCCTTTTTTCAGAGTTACGTTGATCTATGATTTGGCAGGGCTATTTGATTCTTCTATTGATTTTGAATTTATCGGGAAGGAGATCGTTAGTTGCATTGATTTGGTGAGGGATGGTATTCATGCTGTGTTGGTTGTTTTCTCTGTCTGCAATGGCTTTTCAGAGGAGGAGAAATCTGCAATAAGTAGCTTGCTTACTTTGTTTGGAAGAAAAATATACAATTACATCATTGTTGTATTTACTGGTGGTGATGAGCTTGAGGAAGAAGGAAAAACGTTGGAAGATTTCTTATGTGGCTGTCAGGAGACATTAAAGGTGGAGTAGATTGACAAATTAGTTATCCTGGTTTTTTTAGTAGTATATTTAGTCTTACATTTTGTATTGTCTAACTATTAAATCAGCTGACATTAGCAATTGACATACATAACTTAATTTCATTTTGTACTATGTTCTAACTATCGGTTATTGTTTCAGGAAACGCTTCGGCTCTGTGGAAATAGGTATCTTCTATTTGATAACAAGACGGAAGATGAAACTAAGAGAGCAATACAAGTACAAAACCTTCTTTCTATTGTAAACAATGTTGCATTAAAGAATGGTGGAAATCCATATACCAATGAGATGTTTACTGAGTTTAAGGTTAAATTATTCTATGCTAATTTACATGTAATTATATTACGGCTTGCATCACACCAATATTCTCTATTTACAGAAATGCACAAGGGAAAGTGAGGAACATGAGCAAGACAAGCAGTTTAAGCGTATTTTTGAAATGGTATTTTCACACGATTACCTTGAATATAATTTACGTTTGCATAATTTATAGGTATATGGCGTATGCAAGATAGTGTAACATGTTTTTAAATGTCTACATTAGAATTAAAGTTGTTTTTCACCTCTTATATAAATTGAAATATGACATATATTTTGTATAGGTCGAGTCAAAGCTGGAAGAGGCAAATTAATCAAAAGCTAGAACAGCTATTGGAAGAAGAGCGAGCTACCCGTGTTGAGGCTGAGAGGAGAGCTGAAGATGTTCAAAAGAAATCAGATGAGGAGATACGTAAGATGAGAGTAAAGTTACAGAATGCTAAGAAGAGGATACAGGAACGGCTGCAAAAGGAGGAAGACAAACTGAAGGAGGAGCAGAAGGAGAAGGATAGGGAGGAGGCGCGTAGGCAAGCTAAGAAGGGCGGATGTATTATCTTATAGATACACTTTCTTGGTTATGTTTTGTGATTCTTTATCATCTGGTACTTGACATGCTTGTTAAGGAAACCTTTATGTAATTTGAACTTTTCTAGTAATCGGTGGTTTTCATTCGATATTCTTTGAGGTGTGCACAGTGATTGATTGTTCATCCATACATTCTTTAGTAAGAATAGTGGAGCAAGCTACAAGTAAAGGCAAAAGTTGTAAGATAGATCTTGACATCAAGTGAAATGTTTAAATGTGGAGTGGACTGTGGCAAAAGTTGTAAGATAGATCTTGACATTTAGTAAGAATGGGCTAAAAAACCTGATCATTTTAAATGACACTTTTGAAATGTTTTATGTGGAGTGGATATACATGCTAAAAGATGAGAAATTATGAAGTGAGTTATTACTCTCCTTAATTAACAATGTGTCTGTTTGGCCAGTGGCGGAGCCAGGAAATGTGATTACGGGGGGCATCGAGCAACAAGAGGAGTTTGTTAACATGTCAGAATTTTTTTTTTGTGCGATTTGAAAGAAGTCAGGTCGGGTTTAACATAAAGACACCGAAAGTGATTTGCTACAAGCCTACGACGCAATCAGCACTAAGGATAGCTTTAGGTGGTCTATGTAAAAAAACTCATTGGTGGCTTATGCAAGTTTATCTTGAAATAAACTCACAAAGATCAAATATATACACATAACGAAATAATTTAAAGTGTGTGTCGTAAATAATTGTATTAAAGCGCTTGTGGTTTTATTAACAATTTAACTAAAACGAGTATGATTACAAAATCAAAAATATAAATTAGACTAAAATACACCGTTGGTCCCTAAACTTGTATCGGAGGATCGCGATGGGACGAACCTCGCCCTTTTCATCGCCGTTGGTCCAAACAGTAGCCATTAAATGCCAGATTGGTCCCTTGACCAAGTCAAACTCGATTTTTGTTTTGTAGTCAAGGGTATTTTAGTCCATACATTTATACTTTTATAACACATTTATGTTTTACCCTTCATCTTTCATCATCTTCATCATCTACCCATTTCATCTTGCAGGAGAGTCATTCTCTTCCAGATGGTGTAACATGAAAGTCCCTGAGGTTGAAGTTCTCTTCCAAGCTAAACTACCGTAATACAAGACTAAAGATAACAACAAAACCGAGGCTAAGAAGTATAAAGAAACACATAAATGAATCATTCTCTTCATCTTTCATCATCTTCATCATCTACCCATTTCATCTGGAAGTATAAAGAAACACATAAATGAATCATTCTCTTCCAGATGGTGTGACATGAAAGTCCCTGAGGTTGAAGTTCTCTTCCAAGCTAAACTACCGTAATCATTCTCCTATATACATATGTAATTAACCATGATGGGCGAATGCCTATGAAGCTTCTAGCAACTTTCTTGCCAAATGCTCTTGGCTTCCAGACACCCTAAATCCTTGATGCTTTGTCATACATTGTCTATATACACTAAACTACTTGCTATTTTTCTTAATCCAACTACATTACAATGATGGGTTTATCTCGAACACTGCGGCGATAAGGATCAAGACATGTTCATAAGAAAGAAGCAAGGGATTTAAGATTTATTTTCGATGATGAATTGTATTGAGTTATGAATGCTTAAACACTGCGTGATAAGGATCAAGATGGGTTTATCTCAAACACTGCGACGATAAGGATCAAGACATGTTCATAAGAAAGAAGCAAGGATTTAAGATTTATTTTCGATGATGAATTGTATTGAGTTATGAATGCTTACTTACCATCACGGATAAATTAGAAGACTTCCTCGCGCTGTATGGTCTTGTAAAACCTTCAACTAAACACAAGAAACACAATTTCAGTGAAGTTTAAACACTTGAATCAAATTATTGGTTATTTTGGTTTGGGGCATTGCATAAAAACTAAAAGTAACCAATTTTTAAACTAGAATAAGCATCACGGTTGCAATAATTTTGATCTAAGGTAACCAATTCCAAAAATATGAAGGTTTTTCTAGCCAATATAAGTTGGTTATCCTCATGAAATAATATCAATAGTTAGAACATCAAATGACTACGACCTTTCCATTTCTCTTTGCACTCCAAATCCCATACGCTTTGCTACATCCTCGATCCTAACTAACAATTTTCTTGGACAACATGTGGATGTAAATCGACCTTTCGTTCCGATACATCACGAACAAGAAAAAGCAAAGTGAGACTTGTTCGATATATTAAGTGAAGGTTATGCTAAAAATACGGTTAAAATGAATCTTTACCTCTTGCTCAAAGAACCACGAAAGATCCAAGGATGATGACATTCCAATGAGTTCAAAAGCATTTATATGTGTAGGTGATCGGTTAGTCACATGCCCTTTTGACAAAGCGAAGCGCGTGGCTAAGTCACATCCAACTTGATGTATATTTCTTAATTGTTTAACTAAGATTAGATTTATGTTTAACCTTATACTATAAAGCCATAAAACCCAATCATTTTAAACCCTTTTCTAATCTAGAAGTAATATTTTCTTATTGAGTATTAAATAATCCTTTACATGATGATGACACAAGCAACAAAATACTAATCCAACTTCATGTAATTTCGACCCACCACCCTCAAATTGCTTCCTTCCTATCTTGATTCTTGATCCGGTCACCAAGAAAACAAGTTTTAATTTTCCTTTGACTTGGTATTAAATTCAATAAATATTTTTTTAATCAAATCACTTTGATTAAAAAACATATCTATGTTTAAATGTTACCTCATGTAATCGACAACATTGGGATGCTTCAAGATCTTCAATGTAGCAATCTCCTCTTTATCTATAATAATCTGGTAGAAACACATATAATCGAATGATTCATGTCACACCAATAAGAAATTTTGTTCCACCATCAATGATATGATGCGAAAAATGATTCATTTATGTGTTTCTTTATACTTCCGGATGGTAGAGTGTAGTTCTTTGACATTAAGTTCAATACGAACTTCAACCTCGGGGACTTTCATGTCACACCATCCGGAAGAGAATGACTTCTCTGCAAGATGAAATGGGTAGATGATGAAGATGATGAAAGATGAAGGGTAAAACATAAATGTGTTATAAAAGTATAAATGTGTATGGACTAAAATACCCTTGACTACAAAACAAAATCGAGTTTGACTTGGTCAAGGAACCAATCGGCATTTAATAGCTCTTGTTTGGACCAGCGGCGATGAAAAGGCGAGGTTCGTCCCATCGCGATCCTCCGATACAAGTTTAGGGACCAACGGTGTATTTTAGTCTATAAATTATATAGAATACATGTAAGAAAAACTATGATGCTAGCAATTTAACTAAAAAGATGTGATCATTAATCATATGTGGGTATCAAAATTTAAAATTTCTAAATTGAAAATTTTTCAAAGTTATTTTATGTTACCGATGTGCAAAGAGAGGTGATTTGCACATTCAACAAAATGATTTGGACACTCTAATTTATTGTTTTTGGACATTTATACCCTCACAATTACCCTTACATTTTAACCCTTGTGGGGATATAAATGTCCAAATACAATAAATTAGAGTGTCACAATCATTTTGTAGGGTGTGCAAAATAAAACATATACATGAGAGAGACAAATACCACAAATAATATTAAATATACTACCCACTCACCCATTCTTTCACACTATCATCTACCTATGTGTCTCACTTCCCCATCTTCCTTCCTCATTTCTTCATTTTTCTGACGAAACAAAAGGTCAAATCCACATGATAACACTTTTATGACATTATAGAACACTCTAATTGTTGGAAATCTAAAATGACGAGGGCATTCATGATTTTTGGGTTAGGGCACTAGATTTTTTTCCTACCAATTTGATTTTTTTCCTTATATGTTTTGCGTATCCGCTAGAACTTAGTTGGGGGCATGTCCCCCCAACTCTAATAAGGTGGCTCCGCCCCTGTGTTTGGCTTGACTGGATTTCGGATCCATACATCGAGACTATCAAATATTAGGTTGTCAACAAGATGGAACCTTGACCACCACGGAATCAATCTACACTCAATCCTTTGTCCGGTATGTAATGAGGTAACAAAATATGCCCAACATGTATTTATCGAATGCAATTATGCTAGGATTCTGTGGCATTCAATTAAACTACGGTGGGGGGCATCGACAAACTCTCAACAAATGTGATTGATGTGGTGTCTTTGGCTCATAACACATCTCTGTCCACCCATCTGAAGACCAACTTTCATGTGGTGGTTCAAACCACTTATTGCATTCTTTGGCGATATAGGAACAAAATTGGCTTTAATGTGGTGTCTTTTTACATGGATTACTCATAGATCTTCTAGCTTGCGTTCCGTTTGGCTTGAGTGGATCTCGGATTCAAAGCTAGTTGTTGTTATAAAATTCCAGCCGTCCAAAAATAATTACAGCTATTATGAATCTATAAGTAGGAGTAGAAACGAGTCGAGCCGAGCCTGAGCCTGTCAGAGCTTGAGTTTGACTCGTTTTAAGTTTTATAAAGCTCGAGCTCAAGCTCGGATCAGTTTGAGCTTTATTTTTAAGGGTATGTTTGGCGCGGAGCTGTGTGGAGCTTTTTGGGGCGGTGAGCAATGAACATTTTGAATTTTAGTAGTCGTTTGGCAAAAGAGCGATGAGTTTTGGCTATGTTTTAGGAAGACTAATTTTTCAATGTTTCTTTGAGTTGTGGCTACTGCTTATATCTCACAGCTATTACTCACACCTAGTGCTCACTAATACTTTTAACAAATACACCCTAAAGATCGAGTTGCTCGGCTCATGGTATGTTATATAGACTCGGGCTCTGTTCGAGCTCTAATCATTTATACGATTTGGCAATGAAAATAAAAGCTTGGCTCAAGCTCGGTTAATAATATATCTATTTTTAGCTCGTTAATAAGCTTGTTAATAAGCTCACTATAATGCAAATTGCATAACATTTTATATATGTTTAATACGTACTTAAAATATCTTAGTGCCGTTTAGATTCGCGAGCCCAATCAGTTTTTTTTTTTTTAACATCAACTTACTATCTCACAATACACAACCACAAACTATCTCACATGTCCTAAGCATGACTTGAACCTATAACTATCTCACAATATACAACTACAAACTATCTCACATGTCCTAAGCAGCATCTGAACCCACAACTATCTTACAATGTACAACCAAAAACTATCTCACATGTTCTAAGCAGTACTTTAACCCACAACCATTTGGTTGGGGAGTGATGATGTATAGCACGTGTGATGACGTATAGCACGTGTAGCAGGCCTAATGGGTCTGGCCTATGCTATACAAATTTAGGGCCCAGGCCCAACAAAGATATCGGGCCGCCACTAAGCACAATGATTGTAACAACCCGTCCCTCTGACATCTTTATGGCTATTTTTAGTACATTTTTCGATTTTTCATTTTATTACTATTCACTTTTACTATTCACATTTACTATTCATTTTCACTATTCATCACGTAAAATTTTATTTCACATTCTCGTAAGATAAGTTATTTTAGTAATGACACGAGAGTTCGACCATCGTTAGATCATTTTCACAAAGTTATTAAGTAAACATCGTTTTAAAGTTTCGCTTTAGGCGGTCCACCGTTTAAACATCACGCGCATACGAAAATAAACTCGACAATTTTACTCGCATCGGATAAAATTTTAGATCACTCATAATTAATTTGAGAATTTTAAAAATTATTATTTTAATATTACCAAATAAGCCCGGTAGAGAACAAAACTAAACTTACGTTTTAAACAATTCTACTTACATCCGAGCTTAACGATTTACGCCTTGTGTTTCTAATATGTTTTGACACTTTTACATTTTTGGAAAAGTCAAACATATTCCCTCCTCCTTTGACCATAAAGGAATTAACCTTGTCGTTCTACATTTACGCTTAAATCGCGTAACTTTTAAACTTCACAAATAAGCGTAAAGTTATCCAGCGTCTGACGAAAACCACATTTGACATCTCATATCACTTTTAGACTAATTTTAGTCTACTCTAAATAAATTCACGGTCGTTTCCACGAAATTTCGTTCTTTTCGATAAGCTGCGAATTCACAGCGTTTTGACCGTATTTCGACTTTAAGCGGCGTTTTGCACCAATGAGACTTATCACCTATTTTATATTTTTAAATGGAGTATAATGATGAGTTTAATCATTCCTATAAGTTTCGTATTTTACGATACACGGTTTCGTTTTATGGCTTGGTTAGCGTTTAGCGGAACCAAAACTCACTCCGTAATCAAGATAATACCAAAACTAACCACATAAGTCATCCTACCTTATCATGAACGAAATTTGGGAGGAGTCATCACCTTGGTGTCAAAATCCTAAGCATGCTACCTTTAGATCATTTACATGTGTAATTTAACCATGGTTAGTTTTAACCCAATATATAGTTAACCTAAATCTCTAGCCTATAAATACCAAGCTAAATCACTTCATTTCTCTTGCACCACCCTTCTTAACATCTAAAGTCCTAAACCTAAAGGCATTTCTTATAGATCTTGTAAGAACATTCATGTGTTCTTGAAGAAAACTAGCGTTTGATCTTCGTTCTTGGAAGTTTTCAAGAAAGAGTCGTTATAATCTTCAAATAACTTCAAGTCTCCAAAAGGCGTTGTTATAATCTTCTATTATACTTTGAGCTTTCAAGAAGGCGTTGTTATAATCTTCTAATAGCCGTGGGTTTCGAAGATTGCAAATTCTCGTCGAAGCTCCGTTAATATTTTATTTTCCATAATACTCCGATATTCTATATTAAGGTAAGTCTTTATAAGACTCAAACTTATTTAAATACTTATAAACTTGTTAGTTTATTTATTGAATTTATAAACTCTTAATATATAATATAATCAAGTAATCAAAATACATGTTTTACGTATTGAGCACTACAACACTAGGGAACTTCATGTGAGGGGTTCATTTGAGGAAAGCGTTTGACGAGTTCTTTGGATTCACGATTTAAAGTGTCCTAGCTCCTCGAGCGTTCTTGCATGACCTCTGAATTATGATGGCCCGAGCGGTGTCTGAGATATACAAACTAAAACCATTTCTATAAACAAACATACAAATACTACATCATGATGACATATATAGGATGGTTTATGTTTTCCTAAACATTATTCCAAACCTAAGTCGCAACATTCTATTTTAGGTTGCTCGTAGAAGTTCACACGGCACATCCATCATCCTCATTATACATTTGATATCATTTACTCTAAGGTGAGTCATAGCCCTACTCTTTTAATACTTGTTTTACAAACTCTTTGGGAGATACATGCTCAACTATTTTCATTTACTTTTATAATTACTCTAAACTTTTCTTGATTCTGTGAGTTCCTAGCCCCACTTTCTATTACTTAATTGTTTTACAAACCCTTGGGGAGATACATGCTTTATTTTAAATCGAACACATTGCTTTCAAGCTGTATGCTTATCTCGAATGTATTATTTGCACTAAGTACCACTATTGCCAAATCCTAAGTCCCTACTATCATGAACCATTAATCACTTGCAAGTGAGCGAATATTGTGGATAGGCCTATTGGGATTGGCGAATCCCGTTTGTGTTGACGGGTAGGCAAACAAACGCACTATATTTGAAGATCTATAGGTTAATTGGCAAATTACCTATTAGGGCAACGATTACTATTATATATCATCATTAGCGTTTTCGGTATCATGAGCTTAGTGCAATAATAACTCTTTTGGTTGTCAAACCATTGGTGTGAATTATAACTCACACTACAAACATTATGGGTGTATAACAACGTAACCCACACAAACCTTATGTGTTCAAGCGATTTCCTAAACTCTATGAATTTCACTCAACCTTTGTGTTGTGAGTTTTAAGCATGTATTTCGGTCCATAATGTCGGAAGTCGCACGGAAGAGCAAGGATCTTGAAGAAGGCTATAAATTTTATTATTATTCGAAAACCCATTTAATGTATTTTGTAAACTTGGAACCATTTGGAACCTCATTTTTGTAAACTCGATATTTATATAAATCGAATGATAAATCTTTTAAACGACTCCATTAGAGTTCGTTTTCTATTATTATATTTGTTGTGCCATGAAGTAACACCGGTTTGAATTCATTGCGTATCACGAAATGGGGGTGTTACAGATTGGTATCGAGCCACGATTATAGAAAGCGGGTCTAATTGAGACTTAAACTATAACTACTTTTACAAACAAAAACATTTTATAGCCTTCCGTTCTTCGTGCCTTCCATCCTCCAGACGATTATGTGACTTTTAGGCATTTTAAGCTATACAAACATATTAGTATATTGATATATATACTTGACATAATTTCAATCATAAACAATGTACTCAACATATCTGCGTATGCCTATTCTAAGGCATTACGGCACAATCATATTTTCCCAATCTCCCAATCATGTATCTACTCGTGCATTTTAGGATTACGAAACGTCCTCCAAGACATTATGGCGACTACAATGGTCTTTCCTACTTCGCAGACATTGTGAGATACAATGGTCTCATTCATTTTTCAAGACATTGTGAGATACAGTGGTCTCTATTACATTCTCAGACAATGTAAGTCCTACAGTGGTCTCATTTATTTCTCAAGACATTGTGGGTTACACAATGATCTCTTCATCATTTCTCAAGACATTGTGAGTTACACAATGGTCTCTTCATCATTTCTCAAGACATTGTGGGTTACACAATGATCTTTCCATCATTTCTTAGACATTGTGGGTTGCACAATGGTCTCTATTATTTCCTAGACATTGTGAGTTACACAATGGTCTCAACTATTTCTCAGACATTGTGAGTTGCACAATGGTCTCAACTACTCCTCAGATATTGTAAGTTATACAATAGTCTCTAAAAATTATCTTATAAACAATATATGATATTGTTTTACATGAAACCCGTCACGATCTATCAATTTCCTAATGGAAATACAAGAAATGGGATTTCTAAAGATAAACTGTCTCATCATCTACAAAAGGCGAAGTTCGACAACTTTCTCTTCATTCATCAAAATTCTCTTACGAAACCTTCATTGTTAAAGTTCGTGATTCTAGCCAAGTATGGACTATTTTAGAATTACTTAAGATTTCCTTTCCACACGTATCTACCCATACTATCTTCTATGCAATGGAATGTGAAAACATAGGTTACAAGTCTTTTATGGCGGGACTTGCAATGGATGGTTTGATATCGCCTTTGCTTAGTGGACAATTTCTCAAAAGCTATGGACATATCACGGTATACCTAATTTAGGTATTTGGAAAATTTATCGAACCTCGGCTAAATATAGTCTAGTCACCTATATTTAACTTAGGGATAGTGGAACATGGTGCGACTAACTATGTTCGACTTAAATTTTCAAATACTGAGAATAGTTATACTAACGTTACATTGAGGTTAATTTCTGCTTAAACTCGATAAACCACGAATTCATTAAAAGATCTAGAGACACGATAGTGTCTTACCACTCAACAAAATCTTAACATCTTATTTATACTACCTAATTTCATTCTTGAAATATTTCATTTATGAAATAATCCTAACTACTATCTTGGGATAGTCATCAAATCTTCTCGTCACTTCTTAGTAGTACTAGCACGATTAGGTTTCAAGGATATTATTCCGCCATATTCCTTTAAAATTCCTTTTGATTTTAAAACAAACTTGACATCTCTACCTAAGAATAATGGTAGCGTCGCTACACTCTTCTAATCGTCAACATGTCACATCATTATCGAACCCCATTGAAATTTAGTACGTAAAACTTCACATACCATGTTTCCTTCAAACACTAGTTGACATAAACACTATAAGATATGACCTTCATCCGAAACCACCTAAGATATGATCAACTTTGGAAATAGTTTGGATAATCACTTGTCACTAACAAGACTTTACCTACAACGACGGTTATCACATCATTACAAACCATTTCACATCAACAATATTCTTACACCTTTGATTAACAACGATTACCCTAACAACAACAAAACTATTCCATTTGAGGCACTATATCAATGAAAGTGTTAGTCAACCATTTCTTTGGACTAAGGTGTTCGAGAGATCACCCACGAAACAACTAAAAAACCATGCAAACATAAATTAGGCTCCATGCCACACTATCACCAAAACTCCATGTTAGAAATTAAGGTTTTATTGATAGCCTCGATACAATAAGATATGATTCATTTTAAGAATCGGGAAAAGCCAAACTTTAGGCATTTTGGACTCTATAAGATTTTAACAAAACCCTTTAGATTATCAACTTAAGCCACATGGTACATAAGACATTCTATGACTAGATACTTAAGAGCATAAAATTGAGCATACATCCACATTTTCCTAGACACTTCAACATCGGATAACACACACTTTGAATTCGGGACGAATTCCCATTAAATGGTGAGGCTGTAACAACCCGCATCTTAGGCTATTTTTCATTTTAGAAATTACTATTCACTTTTACTATTCACATTTACTATTCATTTCACTATTCATCCGTAAAATTTTATTTCACATTCTCGTAAGATAAGTTATTTTAGTAATGACACGAGAGTTCGACCATCGTTAGATCATTTTCATAAAAGTTATTAAGTAAACATCGTTTTAAAGTTTCGCTTTAGACGGTCCACCGTTTAAACATCACGCGCATAACGAAAATAAACTCGACAATTTTACTCGCATCGGATAAAATTTTAGATCACTCATAATTAATTTGAGAATTTTTAAAATTATTATTTTAATATTACCAAATAAGCCCGGTATGAGAACAAAACTAAACTTACGTTTTAAACAATTCTACTTACATCCGGCTTAACGATTTACGCTTTGTGTTTCTAATATGTTTTGACACTTTTACATTTTTGGAAAAGTCAAACATATTCCCTCCTCCTTTGACCATAAAGGAATTAACCTTGTCGTTCTACATTTACGCTTAAATCGCGTAACTTTTAAACTTCACAAATAAGCGTAAAGTTATCCGCGTCTGACGAAAACCACATTTGACATCTCATATCACTTTTAGACTAATTTTAGTCTACTCTAAATAAATTCACGGTCGTTTCCACGAAATTTCGTTCTTTTCGATAAGCTGCAATTACGCGTTTTTGACCCGTATTTCCGACTTTAAGCGGCGTTTTGCACCAATGAGACTTATCACCTATTTTATATTTTTAAATGGAGTATAATGATGAGTTTAATCATTCCTATAAGTTTCGTATTTTTACGATACCGGTTTCGTTTTATGGCTTGGTTAGCGTTTAGCGGAACCAAAACTCACTCCGTAATCAAGATAATACCAAAACTAACCACATAAGTCATCCTACCTTATCATGAACGAAATTTGGGAGGAGTCATCACCTTGGTGTCAAAATCCTAAGCATGCTACCTTTAGATCATTTACATGTGTAATTTAACCATGGTTAGTTTTAACCCAATATATAGTTAACCTAAATCTCTAGCCTATAAATACCAAGCTAAATCACTTCATTTCTCTTGCACCACCCTTCTTAACATCTAAAGTCCTAAACCTAAAGGCATTTCTTATAGATCTTGTAAGAACATTCATGTGTTCTTGAAGAAAACTAGCGTTTGATCTTCGTTCTTGGAAGTTTTCAAGAAAGAGTCGTTATAATCTTCAAATAACTTCAAGTCTCCAAAAGGCGTTGTTATAATCTTCTATTATACTTTGAGCTTTCAAGAAGGCGTTGTTATAATCTTCTAATAGCCGTGGGTTTCGAAGATTGCAAATTCTCGTCGAAGCTCCGTTAATATTTTATTTTTCCATAATACTCCGATTATTCTATATTAAGGTAAGTCTTTATAAGACTCAAACTTATTTAAATACTTATAAACTTGTTAGTTTATTTATTGAATTTATAAACTCTTAATATATAATATAATCAAGTAATCAAAATACATGTTTTACGTATTGAGCACTACAACACTAGGGAACTTCATGTGAGGGGTTCATTTGAGGAAAAGCGTTTGACGAGTTCTTTGGTTTACGATTTAAAGTGTCCTAGCTCCTCGAGCGTTCTTGCATGACCTCACGAATTATGATGGCCCGAGCGGTAGTCTGAGATATACAAACTAAAACCATTTCTATAAACAAACATACAAATACTACATCATGATGACATATATAGGATGGTTTATGTTTTCCTAAACATTATTCCAAACCTAAGTCGCAACATTCTATTTTAGGTTGCTCGTAGAAGTTCACACGGCACATCCATCATCCTCATTATACATTTGATATCATTTACTCTAAGGTGAGTCATAGCCCTACTCTTTTAATACTTGTTTTACAAACTCTTTGGGGAGATACATGCTCAACTATTTTCATTTACTTTTATAATTACTCTAAACTTTTCTTGATTACCGTGAGTTCCTAGCCCCACTTTCTATTACTTAATTGTTTTACAAACCCTTGGGGAGATACATGCTTTATTTTAAATCGAACACATTGCTTTCAAACTGTATGCTTATCCGAATGTATTATTTGCACTAAGTACCACTATTGCCAAATCCTAAGTCCCTACTATCATGAACCATTAATCACTTGCAAGTGAGCGAATATTGTGGATAGGCCTATTGGGATTGTGAATCCCGTTTGTGTTGACGGGTAGGCAAACAAACGCTATATTTGAAGATCTATAGGTTAATTGGCAAATTACCTATTAGAACAACATTACTATTATATATCATCATTAACGTTTTCGGTATCATGAGCTTAGTGCAATAATAACTCTTTTGGTTGTCAAACCATTGGTGTGAATTATAACTCACACTACAAACATTATGGGTGTATAACAACGTAACCCACACAAACCTTATGTGTTCAATGATTTCCTAAACTCTATGAATTTCACTCAACCTTTGTGTTGTGATTTTAAGCATGTATTTCGGGTCCATAATGTCGGGCGGCGCGGAAGAGCAAGGATCTTGAAGAAGGCTATAAATTTTATTATTATTCGAAAACCCATTTAATGTATTTTGTAAACTTGGAACCATTTGGAACCTCATTTTGTAAACTCGATATTTATATAAATCGAATGATAAATCTTTTAAAACGACTCCATTAGAGTTCGTTTTCTATTATTATATTTGTTGTGCCATGAAGTAACACCGGTTTGAATTCATTGCGTATCACGAAATTGGGGTGTTACATAGACTCCAAATACCGGTCCACCACAACACCCAAGAAGGGAAGAAAGTTGCTACCGAGTTCGCATTCAAGAAGAATAGTGGTGCGGACATTGGAAATCAAGATCAAAGAAACAAAGGTCAAGCATTGAGGACGATGACTTAGCGAGGCCATGGGTGTGCAAGGAAACCGATTCGTTCACTCCTCGCATCCGCTACTTTGATCTACCAAAAATGACCCGTATGCCAAGTCATGTCAAGGCATATGTTGGAAGTGAAGACCCAGAGGATCATCTCAAGATCTTCCGGACATCGGCTAAAGTGGACCGTTGGCCCATGCCAACTTGGTGCCGCATGTTCAACTCCACTCCACGGATTCGCTAGGATTTGGTTCGACGACCTCCTCCGAATTCATAGATAGTTCTGACGATGCGAAAGAAGCGTTCAAGCAAACTTCCTTGACGGAAGAAATGTATCAAGGATCATGTGGAACTCCATCATATCAAGCAAAAGAAAGGAATCTACGAATATTTTATGCGGAGATTTAAGATAGAAAGTAGGGATGTAAAGGAGCACCGCAAGTCATGAAAAACTCGGGGTTCATGCATCTAAATAACCAACCTAGAGTTGGTTAAGCGTGCATGAAAAAATCCAAAATCGATGAGATGAAATGATGAAGGTAACCACATATTTCCTCCGGGAGGTGGCGGCGAAAACCAAGAGCGAAAAGGTCTCTTCCACCATGGAAGCGACACAAAGCGGACAAAGCAAATTTTCAAGAAAGGGGGATTTAAGAGTCAACATAGGATGGAGAAAAGCAAGATAGATTAACTCTTCTCTCTAAATCCCCAAAAGATATCTTGGCTCGGAGAAGGCAAGGTTTAAAGCCCCACCTCCAATGAAGACTCCAACCGAAAAAAGGAATGGCAACAAGTTTTGAAAATTCCACGGAGAGGTAGGGCATAACACAGATGAGTGCATGCACTTGAAGAGTAAAATAGAAGAGTTGCTCAAGAATGGAAAACTGTCAAATGTGATCAAGGATCTGAAGCATAATGGTGGCAAGGACCAGCCCAAAATTGCCAAAAAAAAAAAGGGGAAATTCCTGGAAAAGACAAGCCCCTGGCAATTATAATGGTACAAACCGGGAAGAGGTGACCGGAAAAAATTACACAAAGCTTCTCTCTGATCCGAAAATATCATTTCCGCCTTTAGGAATGGAGGAAGGGACCAAAGGCCCAATGATTATTGAGGTAAATCGGGGACACTTCATACACCATATGTATGTGAGCGGAGGATCCGCTTCCAAAATATTGTATGAACACTACTTTTAAAGGCTCGGCGGAGATAAGAGGCCAAATAGTTTTGGCCACAGTGCCTCTCATCGGATTCAGTGGTGAAGTCATATGGACAATAGGGCAAATATCATTGCTGAAAAAGATTGGAGATGAAGAACACTCAACATCCGCATGGATGAATTTTGTAGTGATAAGGTCACAATCACCGTATAATGGAATCATAAGAAGGCCAGGAGTTCAAAAAATATATGCGGTCCCATCAACAGCTCACAGTATACTAAAGTTCCCACTGGAAGGAGGAATACTCATGGTGCGGAGTAGTAGGATTGTTCTGCTCGAATGTACAATGGTCTCCGGCCAGAAGAGCAAACTTCTGCCATTATCCAACCAGTAGAGGAACGAATCAAAGTGGCAATCCATCCAGAATATCCGGACAAGCGGTGGCTATCGGATCTACTTTAACGGTGGAAGGCGAGAAAAAATTATTTGATCGGTTAGAAAGAATTTGGATGTGTTTGCTTGGTGTCGATGAACATGACGGGTGTTCCAGGCACATAGTGGAACACCATTTAAATGTGTTGAAGGATGCACGCGATCGAGCAAAAGAAATGAAGCCGAGCGCGAGAAAGAAACAAAGCAATACAAGAAGAAGTAGAGATGTTTGTTGATTCGATATTATGAAATAAGTACATTATCACGCTTGGTTAGCCAATCGGTAATGGTGACAAAGCATGAAGGAAGCTATAGGGTGTGTGTAGGTTTTAAAGACACGAAATGGGCATGCCTCAAAGCGGCTATCCATTGCCGAAAATAGGCGGAAGGTGGAATCCTTTGTGGATACCCTTTCAAATGCTTCATCGGCGCATATAAAGGCATCACCATATCCAAATGGCAAAGAGGACGAGGAGAAGGCGGCGTTCATCACGAGCTAAGGGATTACGCTACTAAAAATGCCGTTTGGGCTAAAATATTGGAGCAATATACCATCGGCTAGTGGATAAGGCTTTTCACAAACAAATCGGCGAGGAACCTAGAAGTATATGTGGATGATTTGGTGATAAAAAGTCGTCTTTACGAAATAATGAGAGATGGAGACTTTCAAAATTTTAAGGAAGATAAACTTGAAACTAAATCCCAAGAAATGCACTTTTTACATGTAAGAAGGAACATTCCTCGGATACACTGTAAACACTAAAGGACTAAAAGCTTGCTCGGATAAAGCAACAACCGTTCTAAACCTCCCGTCTCTTAAATGTCTGAAAGATGTGCAAAAACTGAATAGAAAGTTAGCAAGCCTAAACAGGTTCCTTGTAAAATCAGAAAATCGTTACCCT
This sequence comes from Chrysanthemum lavandulifolium, assembly GCA_022545495.1. Lineage (NCBI taxonomy): Eukaryota > Viridiplantae > Streptophyta > Magnoliopsida > Asterales > Asteraceae > Chrysanthemum > Chrysanthemum lavandulifolium. The sequence goes on from CM040239.1 coordinate 260,667,286, forward strand.
TCTTTAATATTCTTAAAAGTACGAAAAATAGCGATTTCCAATTGATCATGAAGCGGATGAGGAATTTAAGCAAATGAAGAAGCTAATAGCGATCTCCCAACATTGACAACACCAATGGATAAAGAAGAACTCATTATCTACCTCGCGGCAAAAAAAGTAGTGAGTGCGGTATTAATAACGGAAAGGAAGCCAAGCAAATACCAAACTATTTTGTAAGTCGTGCCTTGAGAGGTCCGGAGATCAATTATACTCCCATGGAAAAGTTACTGCTATCCTTGGTGCAAGCTGGCAAGCGGCTAAAAAGATACTTCCAGGAACATGCAGTCGTAGTAATCACGGACCAACCAATTAAACAAATATTGTCAAAGTCGGAAGTAGCAGGAAGGCTACAAAAATGGAGCATGGAGTTGGGAGAATATGATATACACTATAGACCAAGAGTGTCAGTTAAAGGTCAGATCCTAGTTGAGTTCATAGTGGAGCGTCCAGAAGACGATCACCTAGATGACCCAATGGAGGTTGAAGAATAACTTCCAGAGCCGTGGACCACGATCATCTTACGGATGGTTCCGAGCCGGGCTAATACTACGGATCCGGAAGGAACAAAGTTTACTTATGCTCTATGGTTGGATTCGATGCAACAAACAATGAGGCCAAATATGAAGCTCTAATAGTAGGACTCATAATAAGCGAGCAAATGGGCGTTAAAATTCCGGAAAATGTGGATTCACGGCATGGCTAATCAAGTTAATGGATCATACATAGCGAAAGAGGCATAATTCAATAGTTGGAAAAGGTAAAGACACGCATGGGCGACTTCATAATGTTCTTAATCAAACAAGTTCCTAGAAGCGAAAATAAAAGGTTGATGCGCTAAGCAAGATAGCATCTACTAGCCGCAGCACTTTAAGCAAACAAGTGTTGGTCGAGGAACTCAAGCAAAATTCAATAGAAGAGATAGCGGTATTGACAATAGTCGAAGAGGAGGGTACACCGGATGACCCTAATATATGAGTACCTCACGGAAGAAACACTTCTTGAGGAATCGAAGGAAGCAAGGCGATTAAATGCAAATTCTGACGGTTCATCGTTATCAGCGGAATCCTTTAAAAGAATTCCTTTCTTGGACCATGGTTACGTGTGTCGGGCCGCCTAGGAAAATTACGTGCTAAGAGAAATTCATGAGGGATCTTGCGGTATGCACACGTTACAAGATCCGTAGTGGCTAGGGCCTTGATTTGGATACTCTTGGCCTACCATGCACAAAGACGCAAGGAAGGCGATAATGGTATGCCATGTTGTCAAGTGCATAAACTGTTCCAAAACCCCACACGAGAACCTAACCCCAATCACCTTCATGTGGCGTTCTAGAAAATGTGGCATTGACATATTTGGACCTTTTACGGAGGTCTGGCAAAATCAAATTCCTAATAGTAGCCATAGACTACTTTACCAAATAGATAGATGCAAAGCCGATCGCAACCATTACAGACAACCAAATCAAAAATTTCGTATGGGAAAATATAGTATGCGATTTGGACTCCACGGAGAAATTATATCGATAATGGAAAATGGTTCGAGACAACCCGTTCAAAGATGCGAAAATCTATGCATCGGTAGCACTTTGTACAGTAAAACATCCACAAAGTAAAGGTTTAGTTGAAAGAGCAATCGAAGCTTAGGGAAGGAATCAAAGCTCAACTAGAAGAAAGAAGCAAGAATTGGATAGAAGAAGTACCATATATCTTGTGGCCGCATCGCACAATGATCAAATCTAGCAGGGGACACCCGTTTTCTTTAACTTATGGAGCGGAGGTTGTTATTCCAGCTGAGATCGGAAAGCCCACATAGAGAACAACGGAAGTAGATACGAAACACAAGGACAAAGCTTTGGAGACTAATTTAGACCTTTTGGATGAAGGAAGAGAACATGCGGCAATTTGTAAAGCAAAAAGCAAAAAGCAAAGCAAATATGGAAAGGTATTACAACTCCAAAGTTCGCAACACAAGCTTCAAGCGAGGAGACCTAATATATCGCAACAATGATGAAAGTCATGCAAAAGAAGGGGAAGCTAGGACCTAAGTGGGAAGGACCCTATGAAGTCACGGAAGCACTAGGAAAAGGCGCGTACAAACTAAAAGACCGTGAGGAGAACCAGCTTTTGCGAACGTGGAACGTATGTAACCTCAAGAATTTTTATATTCATAAATTATAAGCAACTCACCCATGCAGATTCCGCATGGGGGAACTGCATTTCAGTTTACTTTATCTGTTGTAATGTCATTTAAACTTTTAAGGAAAAAGGTGAAGACTAGCTACCTTCACCTAGTTTACTTTAAAGATCCTTTGTGTTTTACTTTGAAAAATTATTCTACATGTAAGCAAGACGCGCAAACATTTGGGTATAACCCACAAGGTGTTATTCCATATACCGATAGGATGAGTAACCTCACAATTAACTCAAAGATCTGTGTTTTACTTTAAAGATCCTTTGTGTTTTACTTTGAAAAATTATTCTACATGTAAGCAAGACGCGCAAACATTCGGGTATAACCCACAAGGTGTTATTCCGTATACCGATAGGATGAGTAACCTCAAAATTAACTCAAGATACATAAGAGGCATTGCAAGTCCGGTATCAGGAGAATAACCTACAAATATTCAGCTAAGAGTATTATAATAAGCGCAACAGTGCAGAATTAAAACAATAGCAAAACGAACACTATAATAAGAAGTACAAAACATTAGGCAATCGCAGACTTAGTACAAAACGCCGTATCAAAAAGACCAGGCACGGACACAACACTTGAATAAAAATGTTCGTGCAAAAGTTAAAATATTGTTCGAATATAAAAAGCCATCACAAAAAGACCACACATGCTCGCAGCACAAGAAACTAACACCAAATTCACCTGGAAGGATTAGGTTCTGGAATTGACTCTCTCTTTGGATGCTCAAAATCAACCGTCGTCGCCTCATTCTGATACTGCTTGCTCACCCGCATCTGGTATTTCATAGTCATCTGTGGAAGGGGTGGTGCAACGGCAGTAGATAAAGCGTTCCTGATAGAGCAGTGGTGGTCACGGTAGCTGCCGGTATGCTACTCGAAGTACATGTCGTACCTGTTAGGGCTTCAATAGATAAAGGTTCAACGAACGGACCCCAAAAATCCGCAAGCGCCGACCGATTAGCGACAATCTTCTCCCTTATCTTTTAACTCTAGTATAACAAACACTCGGGAAAAAGATAAAGAGGATTCACCAAGAGTCACTTGATATTTGGGACGGTGAATAGGAACAATAAGTTTCTTTGGATCGGGCTTGAGTCGACCATCCCAAGAGCATTGGCAATCTGATCCTCAAGGCGGAGTAGGTTCATAACATCTTCAATGCTTGCATCCTTGTGAGCTTCGGGGTGGATAACTAAGGAAATTCCAGTTCACGAGCTTTTGTATTGTATCTTTATAATCATCTTGTTGGAAGGATTGTAGGTGCTACGTCCAAAAGACTTATGCCTTCCTTTCCATGATTAATTCCAGTAGCAAGTCCGTCTTTCATCCCTTTCTCGATGGCACGGCTGAAGGCCGTGTCCAAAGCTCCAAGATAATCTTGCAAGTTCAAGTACTTGGTGATAGCAAGCTCAACACCCTAAGCCAGAAGCCACCTTCAACCAGCTATTGCATTGAGTAAATGAGGATAAAATTTCTCTTTTAAGGTAAAGAGCCATCTTTGTAAAGTCAGTGTCCAGCTGGGCAACTTTCCCATGAATGATGCTCAATTCAGCATCCTGAAACTGTTCCAACTACTCCTTCAAATGGTCAAATTCCGAGATCTAGGCACGGAGGCCAGAACATTCACCTTCCAGTGATCGTATCTACACCAAGAAGGGCGTAAAATAGATAAGATACAAAAAAGATATACAAAATAACTAAGTTTCAAGATACAAACCTGACTGACAAGACCGTCATTTTGAGACCTCAGAGATGCAACAGTAGAGTTCAACACCGCAAGCTCCTGATCTTTGCTGACTGTGGAAAGTTCAAGTTCTGTCACCTTCTTAGCAAAAGTATCACGATCTTTCTCTGCGGCTTCCAAGGTGGAGACCCGGTTGCGGAGCTGAATTAGCCGGGACATTCACCTTCCAGTGCTCGTAACTACACCAAGAAGGGCGCAAAACAGATAAGATACAAAAAAGATATACAAAATAACTAAGTTTCAAGATACAAACCTGACTGACAAGACCGTCATTTTGAGACCTCAGAGATGCCACAGTAGAGTTCAACACCACAAGCTCCTGATCTTTGTTGATTGGGGAAAGTTCAAATTCGGTCACCTTCGCAGCAAAAGTATCACGATCTTTCTCCGCGGCTTCCAAGGTGGAGACCCCGGTTGTGGAGCTGAATTGCTTTCGTGGCCTCAGCCTTCGCTAGCAACAACCTAGCCTCTAAATTAGCAATCTCGTTGTCCTTGTCTTCCAGCAACCTAGCTTGTTGATCACACTTAGTAGATAGCCTTCTCATCTCCTTTATATTATATTCGGCACGCATTCTGACTTTAGTGCCCAAACATAATTGACGAGAAGCTCCAACATTGAACTACGAAAATAGTGATCAAGCTCCATGCCCGGATGAAGCAAAAACCATAGGGGACGGTGAAACTCATCAACCATTTCACGGCGGGCAAAGGATCATCAAGACGGGAGGAGTTGGTCATGCTCCACTTTGGAACATAAGTCTTGTTGGAAATTCGGGATCCACTTGAGTTGCGGTACATATATTTTCTATTAAGAGCTCATTCTTAGGAAAGGTCCAAAACCGCCGACATCTTGATCGGCACTACCACTGAAAAAGAACCCGCAAGGAAAGGAGAAGGCCCAATGTTAGGAATTGGAAATTCTATTGTAAAGGGTTGTACTCAAGATCCTACCGATTGACTCTACTAATTATGATCAAAACTCCTCACCTTCAGTCAAACTTTAACAAACCACAAGCTGTAATGTCCCATGATACAAAACATTCGAATGCAACATTGAGCCATTTCAATTACTTCATCGAGACCTTATACAATCGTTATCCACTCCTATGAGTCGAACATCTTTGTGCTTTCTTTCGCCAAGACTTACCTACGTTGAAAAGGTTGTGTTATTGAACTTAGAACAATCAAGCTTCAAATTACCAATGAGAAGGTATTAATTGATGACTCTAATGTTGCACTTCAAGTTATCTACAACCAATTTCAGCCATTTATCAAAGGGGAATATTCTCATGACTTTGATCCATACATAACTGAATTTCATTCAAGAAACACACTGAATGGAAATTCATGAGTTCATCAACACATATGTCCAACTCATGAATAATGTGAAGTCTACATTAAGGATGCTACTCAAAGGAATAAGTTTCGAATGAGTTGAATGAGAGTCATGTAAAATTAAAGGAAATGTGTGATATTTTGGGTAATGGTTCGGTTGAAAGAACGGATAATCTTTGATCTTGTTGAATTTCAGATACTAAAATGAATGATGTAAGTGGTTGTACTGAACACAAAGGCTCAGAGTCGAAAAAACTTAAAACTGAGGTAATCTTAACTAACCCTATCTTTGATAATGATATTGATAAATGTGTCTTGGTTGAGTCTGAATCTAAAATCCTTAAAACAAATAACATGGTAACAAAAGGGGTTTATGATGAACTTTCAAACAAATACTCAATTCTTGAAAAACATTGTATTTCCCTCGAAATTGCAATACAACAAAAGGAAGAAAGTTTTCGTGCTACAAAATCTTGCATTAATCCGGAATTTCCAGAATTTCAAGAATTCTTTGAAATTAATCACTTGAAAACCCAGATTCAGGACAAAGACTCAACCATAAGCAATCTGAAATGTTAACTCTCAGATCTTCATAAAAAATGCAATCTTAGGATGAGCAATCCTAACCATGAGATGAGTAGTGAGCTTAAATCTAGGAATGATGAATTGGCTTTATGTGTATCCAACTTATTAAGAGAAAATGAGTCCTTAAGAAAAAACTTATTAGAAACAAATTCTTTTTTGGCTGACATTAATGTCCTCAAAGCCCAAATTCAGGATAAGAGCTTCAATATTGTTGCCTTAAAAAACGAGCTTAAAAAATCTATTGGAAATAAGGTGAACACTAAGTTTGCAAAACCATCGACCTTGGGAAAGTCAACTATTCATAACAACTCAAAAAATAACTTAGTTAGGCAGCCGAATGCTTTTAGAACTGAAAGATTTAAACCATCGAAATCTAGGCTTGCCTCCCAAGTTGATGCGAATATTGTTTTGTCAAAACCAGTCACTTCACTACCTTGTTCCGATATGATGAATAACAAACCTCAGGATAATGATCAAAGTTCTAAGATCACAAATACTAGGAGTTCATCTACTTCTCGTAAGAAGCATCAAATGGCAGATCAATCCCCTAAGAAACCCAATGTTTACAAAAGGACCAATTTCATAAGTGGAATGTGCCTACACCCAAATCCACTAGCAACTGTTTCCAATGGATTCCCACTGGCAGATTATTTAAGTTTACAGGATCCAAACAGTCTTACACACCTAGATCTTGTCTTAAGTGGATGCCCACAGGAAAACGTTTCAAGAATATTGAACATAACGGGATCCCTACTAATGATACACACGATCAAACTGCAACATCCAACAATGGAGATTACTCATGTCACTAACTCTTCCATTTGCAATTCTACATGTACTTCTAGTGCAATGTGTTCTCAGTCGTTTTCAGGTACAATGCTCAGCTCAATCAGGAACCTCATGACGTGGTTTCCATCAGAAATGAAAAGTGCTTACTCAAGAGCTATAGCATGCCAGAATTGACGTACCATGTACTTTTACTCCTATTCAACTTGAATTAGGACTCGCTCTTATAAATCTGTGTACACAAAAAAAATCCCTATTATTTCACTCATTCTTACTCTTATTTCTGTCATCGATAACATCTACGGCCCTAGAAATGTCATTCAACAATGACACGGGATTTTAGATGAAGTTTGAACAGAGTAGTTATTAATTTTTATTTCTTCACTTTTACAATCTTATTCATTAGCTGTAGTAACCTCTTCATAACTATGTCAATCAATGATTTCTCACCATCTCGTATCATTGATTGAGGGAGATATGCACTTTAGTTTCGCATAATATTGTAATTAATCATACGCATTTTACTTGTGTACCTTGGTCATTGCATGCTATGTGGTAATTTATGATTCTTGGTATGATTCAAGGTGGTGTGATTTGTGATGATATTTTAGTCCGTCTTGATCTTATGCGGGTTGCCATGTTTGATCGTATCACGAGTTGCTATATTATCTAATGCGAGTTGCTTAGCCTTTATCTAGGGATGAAAGTGTCAACCCAAGATTTATGTGTACACGATATGCGAGTTGCTTCAATAAGTAGAGGGACTAAAAGTGTCAACTCATTGTTACTATTTTACTAAGTATGCGTGTTGGTGACATTATCATATCGATCTCTCTCTTGGTCTAAACACGCATATTTCAAAACCTATCCTCCTTAAGCGACTTAACTTTTGAAGATTGTGTGGTAGGTTATTTATGTTATCTAATCATGATTTCATTAACACTTTGTAAATATCTGTACTTAAACCATCTTTATCTTAACCCCTTGCAGATTCTATACCCTCGATTCTCATCTTGATCATTTATTTGGACACTAGGTTTGTATGTTTTTAAGTATTGTTGAGTGGTGTCTTAGATACATTCAGTTAATGATATGTCATACTTAGTTAATGCCTAAATTGATCTTTTTGATTATGCGTGTTGTGGGTATCGAATGGGTAGGGTTAAGAAAGTGTTATTGGGTTTGAGTAGGTTGATTGGTATTACTATGATTCATGACTGTGACCGTGGTTTGAATATGTATTCATGTTCTCTAGTGCTTAAGTGGGTTACTCATGGTATGTTCGTGTTAGCAAGTTGGATTGAATTTCTTGAAAGCGAGTTGACCTGATGGTTTGTTAAAGATATACTTATATGCGTGTTGGGTTTGAACAAGTTACTATATGCGAGTTGCACTGTCAAAAATGCATGTTGCTTGTTGCCTATGCGATGTGTCTAGATTCAATGTATTTTATGCGAGTTACATATGCGAGTTGACAATGCGTGTTATCATTCATCATATGCGAGTTGCCATATGCGACTTGCTTCATGTCTATAATGCGTGTTAGCATATATATTGACCATCCATTGTTTGACCAAAGCGAGTTGATGCATGCGAGTTGCCATATGCAACTTGCTTCATACTTTGTAATGTATGCGAGTTGACCATGCGTGTTGTCTATGACATTGAATGTATGCGTGTTACTCTGTAACCTATGCGAGTTGTTGGATGGGAGTTGCCTTTGGATGCGAGTTGCCTTATGCTATGTATGTCATGTATCTTGTAGTATGCATGTCGATTACAAATACTTTACTTACGTGTGGTGTGTTATGCGAGTTGCTCAAATTGTTGGACCATAGCATGTTGCAGTGTGTAATTTAACATATATCTTTGTCATTATTGCTTTTGGTAGTATCAATTTTGATGTCTTCTCCTAAATAGTATCCTACACTCATAAGTTTCTGCATTCTAATCTCATCTATTTGTATGCTGCATCCTATATCTCCATATATGTCATATCCTCCTTTCTGAATCACAAAATGTTGGGTTATGAAGTGGTTATATTATGTTTCTGTGACTAAACCTAACAATATTTTCTTGGATATGGTTTGTGTTGTATATATATCCTTCAGATCTCAATGGCTGACATTACATCATCTGATATTCCTACTGTCTCTGCACCAACTGTCACTCTGTCCGATGAAGAATTACTTCCTCGTGCGGAATGGGTGTCAATTGCTAAGAGCAACTGCTTCTTGGACGTAGATAGAGGGCAACATAATCCTACGTTTCGTCTGGCCGTCGACATCTTAAAGGATACCAACTTCTTTAATGCCCTAACCAAACGTTGCACTATCCCATCCATCTATCTGCGCAGCAATTCGGAAAAGCATTACTTGGGATAAGATTTGCGTCATACTGTGTAAGCTCGATGACAAATGGTATGACATCTCGGTTGAAACACTCGTGGATGCTCTTCGATCACACCAAGAAACCCATCCAACAAATTCATCTCCACCCTCCATTCATGATATCTTAAACTTTGTCGAAGAATTGGGATACCGGAAAGAATAACCAAGATTTCATCACTCATCAATGCGAAATATATCAACCACGGAGATCTATCGTCACAATCCTCAACCTATGCCTAGCGGTAAAACATCGAGGACGAGACAGAGTTCGAGCTCCCATTATGCGGTCTGTGGGGTATTGTCAAGGAAAAATATTGACTTATTTGAACTTATCGGGAAGAATTCATTTTGTCATTAGACACATTTACCTCGATAGAATCAACTTTGAGAATAAAGTCAAAGGTAGAAAAATTCTTGGTAAAAGAGTGATACCCACATCGATTCTCAAAACTAATTATTCATCATCTGCTACATATTCATCGAATCAACTTACGTAGCGAGTCTGCACAACATGAATCCAGTGATGAGTTTGTTCTTGGCAACATTAAATATAGTGCCAGAGGACATGACAAGGAGATATTTGGAATGCTAGTTCCTGAAGCTTTGCTTAATGATAGAATCAAGAATGCTGATTACTTCAAGAGCTATGTAAAGAAAGCCTCCACCTCAATAGCTGATGACACACACATGTCTTCACCCACCTACTCAAGCCTACCTAAGAAAATGAAGAGACCCGATACTTCTGTATCTAATGTCTCTCCCTCACAAAAGCAAAAGAGGAGAAAAAGAGAAGCTGGTAAGGGAAATGATGAGGGATCTAAGGTACCAGGAAGTGGAGCAAAGTTGATTGATGAAGACAAAGCTGCACTCCAACAAGGAATACAGCAAAGCCTTGATAGTCTGATCGAGTCTCAAAGACCACCGTGGGAGGGTCACGATAAGATAGCGAGTCAACTCCTCAACAAATCAATCTTGCCACACATGACAAAGGTAAAGGAATTCTTTGGAGGAAGTAGAACAAGCGAGACACATGCTCTGAATATCTCTTCTCCACCTCCCAAAAAGCACTACCGGGTTCATTATCAAGAGAAGAGATGCTATATCATCCTCTACACAAGAACAATCTGGATGAATATTGATATGGGAGGCAGATTAGTTGAATCCTCCGTGCCCGATGAATACACAAGAAGATAATCGAGACTCCTTCCTCTGCAGAGATCCCAAAGACGAATCGAGGGTGATAAAATTGAGCGGTTAAAGACCCAGGAGAATCTTGAGCAAGAATTTGAAGAACACATGCCTTGAAGAATCAAACTTATCTACAGGGATCTCTTTCTCTCTTAAGAATCTTGATGTCGACTTCACATACGGAGACCAATTCTTAAAAGACAGGCGCATCGACATCGAATCGAAAAGCAAACAAATGAAAATGAGGAAGTTCACCATGTTCTCGGTCACTATTCAACAAGACTCTTCAACAGTTCCCCGATGTCGACTCCAAAGGTCTTGTTGCATCTCCTTCAATCACACCAACTCTCGATCCTGCTAAGACTACTACACTTTCATCACCCAATCCACCAATGATCCACCACAAGTTGTCTCTATTAGTGATCCCGTCACTCCTCCCAGATCACCACCTCATGCCTCACCCCTCCTGTTAAAACTCTCGAGGAATTGCTTGAAGAGGCCATGTTACGCATTGCAACTATTGAGAAACATTTTCCTATAGCGGTCAACAATCTTGATAGTCGTATCAAGAAATTGGAGACTCTTAACCCCAATGAATTCGTAACAAGGGCAATAGAAGCGGACATTAAAGATGCGGTCGAATGGGCAATGAGGGCTCCATTATACGAGATTCAAAGATTTGCCAATCTCGACATGAGATCCGCCTTATCGGAAAAGAATGTTTGAGGCGGAGAGGACGAGCACATGGTACATAAGAAATTATACGAGGCGCTTGATGAATCCATGAGGCATGATAATTATGAGCGGTTTGTGATCGATATTCGTGAAAGAGAGGCCAAGAAGAAAGAAGATCATCTCCAATGGACTCAAAGGATATGTCTGGGGGTCCAAAGTCACCACCACCTCCTACGGGTGGCAATGCACTTCGGAGTTGGAGGATCATCTGGAACAACCACATCTCACAAAGCAAGGTCACCTTCACCACCACCAATAACTCGTAAACAAGCAGTACTTCAAGCGGTCAAAATCTCAAAAGATGTCTCTTGCATGGACCACTTGTCGACTCAGTTTACACCAACCATCCCTACTATTCCGAAAAGCAAATAATGAATGAAGAATCTTTTGTTGCTCAAGAATCTAAATCGGAAGATGATGGCGTTTCTACCAAGCACATCCCCAATATTACGTAAAATGAGGAGTGGTTGGATGCTTATATTGAGGAAGGCGAATCAAATCGCTAGAGCTACACCTTCAAGGATGTTACTCAAAGTTGGCTTACCCAAGATAAACCTCAAACTCCCGAGCCTTCTTGGTTCATTCACGAATCGATTCAACAAATCCAACCAAACAATTGGGCTTCAACTATCATTTCCAAATATGAGCGCCCGGTGAAGATTCTCTTCTTCACGTTACAGGGGATATGGGAAGCTTTATAAAGTGGTTTTGTGAGAAGAAGGAAATTACATCTATCACCCCTAAAGATCTTGAAGGCCCAGCGTATGAAATAGTTAAAGTCTTCCACTCGGATGCTAATCAGCTTCAATATCAAATAGAGGAATGCTATATGTGGAAAACTAGAAGGGGGGTTGAATAGTTTTGCCGATTTTACGTTAGTTTCAAAAACTTTTAGATTCGTTGATATGTGAGATCTTGTGGATGTGGAGAGAGTATAGATCTAATGATAAAGTAAGTAAATAAAGTAAAGCGAAGGAAAGAAAAGACACAACCGATGTATAGTGGTTCGGCTACAAGGACACCTTCCTTGCTCTACTCCACTCCCGAGTCACCTACTCGAGAGTTCAAGCACTATGTCAACAAACTCCTTCACTTGGCGGAGAAGCCTTCACAACGTTGCTTACACTTTTCCGAGACAAAGCTAGATACCGAGTCCGTAACACGGTGGACCAAACCAACACGACTATTACACAACAAATATGTGAAATATCAAATACAAGATCTTAGCTACGTAAATCTTGCGGAGTGACAAATCAATCAAGGACCCTTGCTTTAGATGACTTGTAGAATGCTCGTGATTACGCCTTAGAAGGACCTATATGAGGATCACAATAGAAAGAAGAAGAACAACTCTCTAGATCAAGTGATCTATATGTTAGAAGAGAATGAGTGTATGAGAGATTTAGTAAGAAGAGGGTGAGTAAGAATGAAGAAATGGCTTTCTATTTATAGGCAAATTCCTTCATTTGTTCCCACGGATCCCACGAATCCCTTCCACAGGATCTGCCTAGTGTAATCCTAGGGATCCATGGAGCGCTCTTCTTTGCCCATGGGTTTTTTGGTTATGGGTCATGGGTTGGTCCATGGGTTATCTTTAGATTCAATGTATCTAAGTATACATTGTATCAAGTCTCTTTGGGTATGGTTTAAGATCCATGGGTTATGGTCCATGGGTTATTATTTTTACCCATCCTAATAAACTATTACAACAAATGCTTAATTACTACATTTTTGTATTTAAATGGCTATATGTAAATGCTTTACAAAACTAACATGTATCCTTTATAATTATACTTAAGATAACATTATATTTGTTATCAACAAAACACAAAGAGATCGAAAATATTAATAACCGGTTTCGGTTTATTTGTATTAACAATCTCACCCTTTTGTTGATGACAAAACATAATGTTATGATGAGTAAAACTTAAGAATAGATGTAAATTTTGAAAGCCGAAAGCCCCTAAGTTTTACTTCTTCTCCCCTTTGTCGAAACAAAAGTTAACCCATGGAAGAAATAAACATAAAGGTGGAAAAAATAGTCCGCGTATCACTAATTCCCCTTGACGGTAGCTCCCCTTGTTTGGGCGTCAAGAGAAGAAAATAGAAATCCTACAAAAGAAAGGTTAGTAACATGCTTAAATAATCTTGTGATTATCGAGAATAAAGATTGGGAGCCAAGGTATGTAAACAAGGCCTTGTAATAAAACAACAAATTGTAGTGGTATTTATGCCACCAAGCATGTAAAATAAGAACAAGACTTGTTCTTGAAAATGACTCAAATGAAAAGTACAATAAAATAGTAGTAATGATTCCGTCCATGCTTGCATAAGGTTTATGGATGGAGGTTTTGATGAGTGATGGTATTGATGCGATCAAGTATGAGGTTGAGTATGAATCGCATTTCTTCCTAACTTCATTGCGATTTCCTAGTGGATTGGCAATGTTCACAATGTAGGTGATGTGGGTGATGAGTGCGGAAGTTTTCCGGGTTGTTTTGATTTGAGTTATCACGGAAGATGTGGTGGAAAAATAGGAAAATATGGATCAACATCCGGAATATTTGTAAGTGGTGGTGGAAAAGAACCTAGATGTTCTTGTAATGTGATGGGAGCTAATGGTGGTGATGTTTCAAGATTTTGAAAGATATTATTTGGAGATGTGGGTGGTGTTGAAAAGACTATTTCTTTTTGTTTAGATTGTTTAGATCTTGTTGGAGTCTTAAGGAGTTCCAAAAGAGTGACTTTGGGTGGTGATGAGGTTGGTGTGCTTGTTGGAGATGAGGAGGTGCTATTATGGAAGCATCTTGTGGTGAGTTATTTGTTGAGGATGAACCATTTGAGGTTGTTTTGCTAAGCAACAAGATCGGATACTAATCCGCATGGATATCCTAGAGTTTGATTGTGGTATTTTGGATGGTGGAAGTACAAAGGTTTGGATATCATGATTGTTTATACTAGATGATTCTCTAAAGGTTTTTGGATGACATGGTGTATTGTGTATGTGAGGATGAGATGGATTATGCAAGCATTTTGGGAGTTCTATATATAGAAAAACAAAGCATTGTAATGAATGCTTTAACCAAAATGTGGATTAAAATCTAATGATTAGATATGAATTCAAGGCATGTGATCATGAGAACACAAGCATTAAAGAGCATACTCCCGAAAATGATACAAATGTGGATTTTTCATCCAAAATGAAAAGAATAGAAGTTAAAAGCGACACGTCTTCCAGGATCCCACGGATCCTTCCCTTGAGGATCCGTCCGGCATGAAGGTTTGGGATCCATGGGTCAGTGATTGAGCACACAAAATTTTCTTTTGGAAACATTTTTGCCTATTGTGTGCCTATATGCAAACGATTTGGAGTTGCGGTTTTCGACCTCTAAAAAGAAAAGGAAAATAACTAGAAAAAATAAATCCTATTGAGATAACCCGAAACACACATTTGGTACATAAGTACGTAATATTGTGTTATCAATGCTCTAATTCATTTTGCTTAAATGAATGTGCCCGAAACACATATTAGTTATGTGTTCCTTTAGCATTCAAAAGACATGAGATGCAATGAAAACGGGTTTTACTTTGTATTAATAATGAAAAGTGATTTGTCCTAGACGTGAGAAATTGCTTTAGTGAAATTGATACGGGAAGGTATCATTCTTTTTCGAAAACATTTTGAAAAGAGATTTTCTTTAAAAATGTGTATGTAGTTATATGAAAAAAAAATTAAAAGTATAAGACCTATCTTGGGTTTTGAAAATTCCCGTATTGTTTGTGAGTTATGCGTGAAATAGAAATCCTAGACTCAGAAAGAAGAAGGCTAGTGTTTACATACCTTGTAGAGTCAAATAAGTTCTGACGTTTGTTCCATTAGACTAAGACCAAGAGCAAGTAGGTTGAATTGTTCTCGCTTCAACGGTTTGGTGAGGACGTCGGCTATGTTGTCTTCGGATGCTACCTTCTCAATAGAGATGTTCCCTTTTGAACATTGTCTCTTGAAGTGATGTCGAATCTCTATATGCTTTGTGCGAGAATGCAATCTTGGATTCTTGCTTGGGTCGATGGCACCTTTGTTGTCACATAGGATGGCTATGTCGCTTAGATGGATGTCGTAGTCGACTAACGCTTGTTTCATCCATAGTGCTTGTTGGCATGCTTTGCCGCGGAGACGTACTCGGCTTCGTTGTTGATATAGCTAGTGTCGTTTGTTTCTTAGAAAACCAAGGCGTTAAACAACATCCGTGAAAGTACATACCCAGCTTGTACTTTTTCTATCAGCGTAATCACTGCATGGTCGGAATGCGCATATACAATTGTTTCTACTCCATGCCCTTAGGATACCATAATCCTAATTGTGTTGTACCTTAATATATCTAAATATCCTTTTACGGCTTCTAGGTGTGATGTTTTAGGTCTTCTTGAAACCTAGCACATAAGCAAACACTAAACATGATATCCGGCCTACTTGCAGTGAGGTAGAAGACTACCTATCATGCCACGATATTTAGTATTATCTACGGTTCTCCGTCTTCATCTTTGTGAGTTTGGTGTCGGATGACATTGGAGTCTAATAGGTTTTGACTCTTCTAGACGAATTTCTTTAACATCTCCTTGATGTATTTAGATTGATTGAAGATACCATCTTCTACTTGTTTTATTGTAGACCAAGAAAGAAACTAAGTTCTCCATCATACTCATCTCGAACTCGTCATGCATGATTTTAGAAATCATCACACATGTCTTGACAAGTGGATCCGAATATAATATCATCTACATATATTTGTACTATGATTATATGTGACTCTCTTTCTTAGTATAAAGTGTGTTGTCAACTAACCCCATGGTGTAGTTGTGTTTAACTAGAAATGACTTGAGTCTATCATACCAAGCTTTTGGAGCTTGTTTAAGACCGTAAAGGGCTTTCTTTAATTTATAGACATGTTTGGGTTTTCAAAATCAATGAAGCTTGGAGGTTGAGCTACATATACTTCTTCATTTATGACACCATTTAGAAAAGCGCTTTTGACATCCATTTGATAAAGCTTTAGATCATTAGCACAAGCATACATAGAAGTATTCTTATAGACTCTAATCTAGCCACCGGGGCGTAGGTCTCATCAAAGTATATTCCTTCTTGTTGGTTATACCTTGAGCAACGAGTCTAGCCTTGTTCCTAGACACGACTCCGTTTGCATCTAATTTGTTTTATAAACCCATTTGGTTCCTATTATGGTTTGATTACTAGGTGGAGGGACAAGTGTCCAAATATCATTAGAGACAAATTGATTTAGTTCTTCTTGCATAGCCATTACCCAACTCTCATCTTTTATGGCTTCTTGTGTATTCTTAGGTTCTAAGGTTGAAACAAAACAAAACAAGTTACTTTGGTTTTGAACTTGAGACCTTAATGTTCGTTCGTTTAGTTTTCCTATGACTTTATCTACGGGGTGATCTTTGGATTCTTTAATGTTTATTATTTCATCACTTAGAGGTTCTTCTTCACTAATCTTTTTCTTTATTACTATAGCTTCACTTTCTATAATCTCGTCATCTATAAGAGGTGGAGAGGGTTTGGGTGTACTTTCATCAAATTTTATATTTAATGACTCTTCTACCTTCATTGTTTCTTTGTTTAATATGACGTAAGCTTTGCTATTTGGTGAGTAACCTAAAAAGATACCTTCGGTTGATTTAGGATCAAATTTTGTAAGGTAATCTTTAGTATTAAGAATAAGAGTAGAGTTATTTTACATATCAAACTTTTCTCACATACTAAGGGACTGATCTCCACCATCTATTTAAAAAGAAATCAATGGCTGAGATTAAAAGCATTTTATTATTTCACCTATTTTTTATAATTTAAATATCTCTTAAACCGTTAATCGTTAAGCGGAAATATTTACACCGTCGCGACGAGCATTTAATTATCTTTGTATAGATGGGCACTTTGATATACTTTCGAAAAAAGAAAAAAAATCTTTTCTTTTTCACGTTTTTTCGTATTTTTTTTGTTTTTTTTACGTTACTGAAATTTGCATGAAAAAAATCATATATGATAAAACACTAAGTTGATTATCACATGATGTAATATCATATATGATATGTAATATCATATGTGATATTACACTAATATCACATGTGATATTACACTAATATCACATGTGATATTACATATCATATATGATATTACACTAATATCACATGTGATATTACATATCATATATGATTTAACACTAATATCACATGTGATATTCAAATTAGTGTTTTATCATATATGATTTTTTAATGCAAATTTCAGTAACGTAAAAAAACAAAAAACTTTAAAAAAACGTGAAAAATACGAAAAAAAAATTTTGTCGAAAGTATATCAAAGTGCCTATCTATAGAAAGATAATTAAATGCTCGTCGCAATGATATATTTTTTTTCGCTTAACGATTAACGGTTTGAAAGATATTAATATTTGAAAAAAAAAAGAATGAAAATGGGTTTTTTAAATTGTTGGGATTAATCTCATCCATTAGATCAAATAAAAATGAATGGTGGTGATTGATCCCTTGGTATGTAAACAATCTTTTGTCCTCAAATGATCTTAAATCTAAGAATAAAACATTTACTACCAAAGACTCTAAAGTGATTTAACGTAGGCTTTTTGCCTCGAAGTAACTCATATGGAGTTTTTCCTAAGATAGGTCTAATTAAGACTCGATTGAGTATGTACATTGAAGTATCAACGGCATTACACCAAAACTTTTGAGGTGTGGATTGTTCACTAAGCATGGTTCTACTCATTTCTTGTAAGGTTCTATTCTTTCTTTCTACTACCCCATTCGATTGTGGAGTGCGTGGGCCGAGAAGTTGTGAGTAATACCATTAGCATCACAAAAGCTCGAATTGCACTTCATTATCGAATTCCCTACCATGATCCGTCCTAATAGACACTATGGGACTTCCTAGTTGTCTTTGGATCTTTTGCTTAATATTTCAAAACAGTTAAAGGTTTCCGTTTTGTTCTTTAAAATTTTGTCCAAGTATACCTAGAATAGTCATCCACTATGACCAAAGTATAGTAGTTGCCTCCATAACTTTGGATAGCGGATGGACCAAATAAATCCATATGTAGTGATTCTAGACACCTAGTTGTGGACACCATGTTTTTAGCTTTATGACTCGAATGAGCTTGTTTTCCTATATTACAAGCATCACAAAAATGATGTTCATATTTTAACTTAGGTAGGTCTCTTACTAGATCTTTGGATGATAGCGATTGAAGAAGTCGCATGTTGGCGTGACCCAATCTTCGATGCCATAAGGTCGAAGTATCATCCATAGAGGTAAGACATAGTTTGTCCTTAGGTTCATTACCGATTTTAATGACATAGACTCCATGTTTCCTAATTGCTTTCCTATGGTAATGCCATTTTTAGTATCTTACTACGGTTTCGTTAAAAGTACATTGCACTTTTATCACATATTTGTCCTATACTTAAGAGGTTAAAGTTTAGGTTTTCTACGTGACACACATCGTTAATGGTTAGAGATTTGTTAGAAATCGTACTTTACCGATGATTCTACTTTGCTATTCCCAAACACCACATTACCTCCATTGAAGGATTCATATGTGGAGAATAGATCCTATTCCGGTCATGTGCCTCGTGCATCCGCTATCCTTGACCCATTCATCGGGGTCTAGATCGACCTTTAAGCATACCTAAAACAATAATAAACTCAAAGTTTGGTCCCCATTTGTTCATGGGTCAATTAGTGTTAAACATTCCATTCATGTTAGACATGTATGGATAAGATGAATATGCATTCCATGGAGCAAAGTTTTGAAAATGAAAACCGTTTTGCATGTTTGGATTCCATCCCATTTGATGGTTACTTTTCGGTAAACGTTATTAGGTCTCCTAAATGAATTAGGTTTTGAAAAGATGGAGCTTTGTTTCTTGCAAAAGTAGGATTATATTTTGGAGGTGGTTGTCTAGTGGTGACATGAGTTGGTTTCTTCCTATTAACTATAACAAACTCGGTTCTAGATGAGGAAGCTACGTTATTGCTATTGTTTGCTACAGATCCACGGATCCCTTTCGTACACTAGCGGGTTCCCTTTTAGGGATCCAGGGGATCCGCCACAACATGGCTGGTTTTCTAGTTCCTAACAAATTTTGTTTCTTTACTTTCACTAGTTGATGGATCAAGTTGTTGACTACCTAGACCCTTTGATTGTTACCGGTTTTAACACCTTCGGTATTGTATCTAAAGTGTTCGTACTCATTCTAGCAATTTTAGAATCTAAGTTATCCACTAGTGTTTGAAGTTGAACGCATAAGTTCACATTCACCACTTGCTATTTTACCCTTTTCTAAACGCTTTTAGTTTTGCTTTAAATTCTATGACTTCTTTATCTAAACGTTGATTTTGACTCTTTAAAAGTTTGTTTTGTTAATTAGTTTTAAGCTAATATTGCATAGTTTGTCATATTCATTATGCAATGAGTCGTCATCGAGTGATGAACTACTATAGTATTCGTGACATACCTCGTCATTTGCCATGAGATAAATTTCTTCATCCTCCTCGTCGCTCATTCCCCATGTGCCGCTCACGAACGCTTTTGATCATCCCGTTTGGGACACTTACTAATAAAGTGGTTTGGGTCCCCACATTTAAAGCAAGTACGATCATCCTTGGCTTCGTCCTCTTTGCTTTTTCGAAAGCCTTTCTCATCGTCATATGGTTGTTTGACGATCTTCCTTTCTTCTAAAGAACTTTTAAAGTCCCTTACCGCCATCACAGACTCTTCGTCGTCACTACTCAAGAGGAGTTCTCTCATCGCTCGTAGCCTTTACGGCTTTAAGCGCAAGAGATTTGTGTTTCTCTTTCACCTTTGAAGCTTCGAATCTTTAGCAAGGACAAGCTCGTAGACTTTCGGGTTGCCTATGAGTTCATCGAGTGAATTGTCAAATCTTTTGACTCTTCGATCGCCACCTTGGATCTCCACTTGATGGAAGTGCCCTTAGATATCTCCTAACATGATTACGGCTAGAAAAGATTCATCAAGTGCTTGTAAAGATGTAATAATAGTATTAAAGTTAGCAAATGAATGATCTATAGTTTCCTCATCCGATATTGAAAATTGTTCATATTGTTGAACAAATAAATCAATTTTATTATTTTTAACTTGTTGGTTGCCTTGATGAGTTACAACTAAAGAATTCCAAATTTCTTTAGAGGTTTTAAGCATAGAAATTCTTCGAATTCCTTTTTCGTAAAGCATTATATAAAACCATTTTTGCTTCACTATTTTTAGAAAGCTTTTTCTTCATTTCATCGTTTAGTTTATCATGAGGTATGTGAACTAAATTTCCTTTATCATCATTTGAGGTAGCCTCAAAATCACCTTCAACAATAATGTACCAAAGATCAATATCTTTAGACTTCACATATGTTTCGAATCTATTTTTCCAATAAATAAAGCCATTAGTTTCAAGTAGTGGTGGTTGTTGCATAGATTGCCCTTCCTTATAATTTTCGTAACCCATAGTGATCGAAAAGTTTTAAAATACAATTTTATTTTAAAACTTTTATAAACTTAGCTCTTGATGCCAATTGTGGAAAACTAGAAGGGGTTGAATAGTTTTGCCGATTTTACGTTAGTTTCAAAAACTTTTAGATTCGTTGATATGTGAGATCTTGTGGATGTGGAGAGTATAGATCTAATGATAAAGTAAGTAAATAAAGTAAAGCGAAGGGAAAGAAAAGACAAAACCGATGTATAGTGGTTCGGCTACAAGGACACCTTCCTTGCCCTACTCCACTCCCCCGAGTCACCTACTCGAGAGTTCAAGCACTATGTCAACAAACTCCTTCACTTGGCGGAGAAGCCTTCAAAACGTTGCTTACACTTTTCCGTACAAAGCTAGATACCGAGTCCGTAACACGGTGGACCAAACCAACACGACTATTACACAACAAATATGTGAAATATCAAATACAAGATCTTATTCTAAATCTTATGGAGTGACAAATCAATCAAGGACCCTTGCTTTGGATGACTTGTAGAATGCCGTGATCTCGCCTTAGAGAAGGACCTATATGAGGATCACAATAGAAAGAGAACAACTCTATAGATCAAGTGATCTATATGTTAGAAGAGAATGAGAGTGTATGAGAGATTTTGTAAGAAGAGGGTGAGTAAGAATGAAGAAATGGCTCTCTATTTATAGGCAAATTCCTTCATCGTTCCCGGATCCCTTCCACAGGGATCCGTCTAGTGTAATCCTAGGGATCCGTGGAACTCCTCTTTGCCCATGGGTTTTTGGTTATGGGTCATGGGTTGGTCCATGGGTTATCTTTAGATTCAATGTATCTAAGTATACATTGTATCAAGTCTCTTTGGTATGGTTTAAGATCCATGGGTTATGGTCCATGGGTTATGATTTTACCCATCCTAATAAACTATTACAACAAATGCTTAATTACTACATTTTTGTATTTAAATGGCTATATGTAAATGCTTTACAAAACTAACATGTATCCTTTATAATTATACTTAAGATAACATTATATTTGTTATCAACAAAACACAAAGAGATCGCAAAATATTAATAAACGGTTTTACGGTTTATTTGTATTAACACTATAGAATGCTGAATGATCAAGTTGGTGAGCAGATCAATAGGTTTGATGTGAACAACCCTCTTCCTCTAGGCGGTGAACCTGGATTTATGACCATTCAGTCAGAATTCTTCTTTAACCATGATCTGGACTATCTATGTGATCGCACCTCTGAAAGAAGACCTGCTCTATCAATTTCAAAGATGAAAGCACTACCTATATTGATCAAGGTCTCGAATGGATGGTTCCGCATCAATTATGGGCAGACAAGAGCAACAATATGACATTGCCGCTTCATATGGGATTTCTCATTGGTGGTTCAAGAAGAAACAATTCTACATCGAAGACATAGTGCCAAGAAGAGACGCAGAGTGTTCGATCCGATCTGCGTATTCTAAGTGTTATTAGTGTTGAGATCTTCTCAATCTACTGGGTGCGATTACAAGAAGATTGTCCTTCAAGAGCGACTTGAAAGAGTACATCATAGAAGAAAACGACTTCAAACATCTAATGCCAAATGACTTTGAAGATCTCTATCTTCTGAACCTTCAAGGACACCTTGACCACCTTCCTGCTCGTGAGAAGAAGGCCCTCTCGGCTGCTGTCAATCTCTGGATCAGAGGCTTGGTCATTCGACTAAGAGTTGGAGATTTTCAATTGGGAATAGAATGTTACCAGACTAGAATCAATCTTACAAGACCAAAATGGGAAGCCAATGGACTTGAATTTCATCACAAATATAAAGTGATTAACACCCCAGGCGGTCATATTCTTGATGATCGGGTCGAGGATGTTAACGAGACTATGTGAGTTATACAAATTCGGTGATGGTACACTCAAGATGGTCAAGAAGAATTAAACTCCGAGTGAAAGATATCAAAATTGATATGGTCGGGAACAAAACGAAATTCGGTCCGATGAGGATTTAAAGAGGTGTGAAGTGTTCCTTGTCGCAATCGGACGAAGATTGAAGACTAGAATGATCTATCGCAGTCTTGAAAGCTTTGTGGGTGGTAGACTTCGTAATGGTCATTACAAAGCGCTTCAAAGGACCGAATGAAGATATCTTCCAAAAGTAGTTTTGTTACGCATTATTTATGTGTAATATGTGGTGTACAAACTCGAACAAATATAATGCATGTAATAGTGTTAGGTTATGTCTTGTGGTTTCCTTTGTCTCTATAAAGGGAACTTGATGTTGTCCGCTTCGATCATATAAAATTGGACACATTTTCTCCAACAAATGTTTTGTCTTATACATATTTAAATCACTTGAGATCCAAAGTCTCAAAGGATTTGAAATTTTGATCGGGGAGAAAATGTGATATAAATATGAAAGATGATAAAAGATGACCATTTTTGTCTCAAAGTGCATACTGCTCTCCAAATATGTGCTACACTATTTTCGAATCTCGAAGCATATATCAAGGGGGAGCATTTCAAAACAAATTTAAACCTTCAGGGTACAAAGTGTTCCATGCTTTTATATAAAGGTACCCTGATTGAGTGATAAATGGTTTCTAAATGCTTGGTAATCATGGTTGTACTTCAAAGAACTTCTGTCTAATATGTGCAAAACTCTTTTAAATTTCAAGGCACATATTAAGGGGGAGCAAACCTTTGAAAACCTCATCCTTCCTCAAAATGGTGTATCTAAAGTAAATTGATTGGGAAGTGATGATGATCATTTTAGAAAATGTTAATCAAAAGATTGGACCTATCATTCTTAATCTAATGATTTCAAAGATCTCTTGCCTCCATATGCTAAAACAATTTCTGAATTATATGCATATGTTGAGGGGGAGCATTTCTAAAATTATCAAACAATTGAGATACAAAATGCTTTGATTTTATATCACAAGTATCTTGATTGATTTTCAAATGGTTTTCAATTGGTTTCAAGGCGGAAGAACTATACCAAAAGACCAACCAATCCTACTTTATGCATGGTGATATAAGGATGATAAGGTTAGGTTATGGACCCATGATCCGCCAGAACCGGAGGGATCTACCCAGGGACAATCCACTAGTTAGTGTAGAAGTCCTTAGGTATGATGATAAAAGGAGAAAAATGAGATATGGGAAGAGTGCGGATGAGACAGCTAGTAATCGAATAAACCCAACAAGGTTCTAGTTATGAAGTCTCGGTAAGCATCAAGGGGTTGAAGAATGAAAAGAAATGAATGAGAAAAGGGTGAAAAGAAATAGCCTCCTATAATTCAACCTTAGGCGATGAACCGGGTTCAATAAATATTCTACGGTGGTTACCAAGGTAACGCCGGTATTGAAGACAAGACGTCATGGACCCGATGGACGCCTACACTAAACTTCCCAAGCTACTCAAGTTCCTCTTAAAGGGCTTGTTTCATTCTCACGGGAACCTACATAATCTATCGACTTTCTCTTAGAGATTGTTGATCTTGAAGAAGGAGACCATCTCCTAGTCTCCCGCACGTAAACCAAATGTGCACAAATTGAGTCTAGAGCTACGAGATCATCAATAAATCTCTTTAGGACACTTTCAATGAAGACTCTCTTTTCACACAATGTGGAAAGAGATTATATCTATGAGTCCCACGATTATCCTTGTGGTATTGCGAGCATCCGAGTGATATGTAAAATATTCACAATGAAGACGGAAAGCCTTCCGAGCCAACATCAAACAAGCTCTGGTAGGTGACATGTGAGATCTTTTCAAAAGATCGACCATGTGACAACTAAACAGAACAATGGAGCGATTCAATCTTTGAATCAATCTTGGTTCGAGTTATGGATTGACGGATACCTTTGAAAACCGGTCGTTGTGCTTAAAAACTCCTTTCTTTAGCACATTGATTGTGTACAAATTTCTCAAAATAAAGGTGTTTTATGATTGATAATTGATTTTCATTAAAACCTTCGTTGTATTGCAAAAACAATTTATATTGAGCAATACGATTGTTTTTCAAATCTCTTTCATCAATCGGTGAATCTCTATTCGCTAGTTCACTCACTCCGTGTTGTCTTCTTTGAGACGTTCGGTTTGAGAACAACTAGAGCAAACGAAACCCCATCAAGGAAATTCTTCGAATTATACCCGATCACAGCGTGATTTGTATTGATCAACGGGAACCGTGGGCCGTGTACCTCAATTCAACGAAGTGATCAAAGACACTTTCGTGCGATTTATTGCTAATTGTTGTATGCGGGTACTCCCTACGTTTGCGTTGATCGTAATGAAGCGTCAATCCATAGCCGCATGCTCACACAACACATTCATTTCCAAAGAAATCATGATTAGTGCATCAATGTCTACGATATTTTCACTCCATGCTTCGCTTTCTGCTACCAATATCATGAATCAACTAAAGCTTCGCTACTCGATAAGAAGAAATCATGATCCAGAATGTGAGCATGTCGGTCCAAAAGTCACAACATCACATAATACCAACACCACAAAGGAAGAGTCTGAGATTTACTGTGGCTGATGATCTCTTGCTTTACTCAAAGGTCATCGATGTGGATCAGCTCAATAACCTCCACGAAACATTCATTGTAGGTGAACAATGATTATATCACCATGAAGCACATAATTTGAATACTTTGATGAAGTGAAGTCTACGAGCTCAAGACGGAAGATTTTTAAATGCTAGGATTCACAATGTAATTCATGGGGTGACCTCCCTTAGGGGGAGATTGTTAGGAATTAGAAATTCTATTGTAAAGCATCGGTCACCCCATGTATAATCTAGCTTAAGTTAGCTCGTAGACATGTCGTTTATTATATCAGTTGTTAGTAAGTTATTAGTTTAGTTTAGCATAATGCAACACCATGGAGGAAGGACGGGTCTTTACCCACTGTATACCTGATCCACAGGCCGTTAGGAGGTCGTTTATTTGTAACCTATAAATACCCTCTACCTTGCAAGGTAGAGGGTTGGATGTTCACTTAGAATCTAACCTTCCATAAGTTTTCTCTTACTAGAACATTTCCCTCTCTCTCTCTCTCTAAACTTACTTGTACGCCTCATTTAGATTATGGTTTAATGTGTTTGTGAAATCCAATAAGTAACACCCAAGAACCTTTTCCTTCAAAGTTGAAGCTAGGATAACCACAGTGGTAGTAATGGTGGTTGTTGTCATCACAGGAATGGTATCGGACCTGATAAAAGAATCAACCTCAGCTCCAGCAACAGAGGTTATAGAATGATGAAAAGAGTCCGAAGAGATGACAAACCTTTGGGCAGGACCAATAGAACGCATATTAAGCCCAGTGACAGAGTCGGCATGAGCTTCAGTCTCATGCTCTGGTGTGGTTGAGATAGAGGAAGTAATAAAGGGCAGATTCTGCACAACCTTAACACCAACCTCAACATTTAGAACGCTCACAGCCAGCAATCTCTGAAGAGCAGACCTAGACTTGCCACCAACAGAAGACCTGCTGAAAGCTCCGTGATCATCCCTTAGCTTCTTTATAGGAGGAGAAGGTTGATTAGCATATGCGGATGTGGATTTTTCTTTTATTTTCTGCTTAGGCCCAACAACAGTATCTTCAGCTACCATAGCCACAACCTCCGAAGCTAACTGATCCCCAACGTTACCATCACCACCATCAAAGACAAATAGCTCGTCAACACTAGCTTTCAGTTCGCCCTCTGAGCGAGCAGGTGTAACTGAAAGGAGCGAAATCGTCCGCCCAACAGTAGCATCCAATAGCCTTGGCTCCTTTTCGAACCTCTCTCTCTTAACGACCTCTACCTTGGTGGGATCCACAACCTTGATAAAAGCAAACAAATCCATCACTGCACAAAGAAAAGAGCACGTTAAAGCAAAATTCCAAAACAACAAAATAAGGGACACACATATACGAGATAACAAACATCCACCCTCTCCGTCTCCGTAAAGAAATTCGGGATAAGTGTCCTCATCCAAAGGGTAGTAATGGCTTATACCAACCCAACATAGGAATGATTCCGGAATTTTCAGAACGGAGCAGGATGGGCAGCAAGGGTGGCATAATCATTCGCATTAAATTCGTCATCCTTAGGAGTAGAATCCCTAATGACATTCTTATTAGTATGCCGCGGAAAGGAAGCAGGGCAAGCAAAGTCGTCAACCCAGAAAAAGAGGTCGTTCCAACTTTTTAGGAAGTCGAGGGGTTTTGTGTAGCAGGCAGCGGCACTATCGCGCTTACTAAATGACATCCATCCCTTAGTCTTTGAGTTCACATAAAAACATCGGAATAACCTAACGGTTGGTGTAATGCCGTGAACACGACACACGATTTCAAAATGCGAAACCTTGGTCACTCCTATAACGGAAAGCTGGGATATGTTGATAAAGTAATACCTAAGGATATCAACAAGGAATACAGACAAAGGCAACCAGAACTTCGCAAAATAAAAAAACCTAGTATACAGACCAATTTTCCCCTGAGGTTGCTGACGCATAGTTTGGTTGGGTAAGGGTAATTCTGGATGAACCTCTGGGGGAATATGAAACTTATCACAGAAGGTTCAAATTCCCTCTGGGTAAGATGGGACTTAATATCGGTGACAGTACTCATAATTGAAAGAAGAGTAAATGGTGAAGCCTAACGCATCCAGAAGCCTTTGAGTAAATGGACAATATTAAAAGTAAAAGATAAGGATGACACTTAGGTAAAGGGGCCCACACAGTCAAATCAGTTAGAGAATGAAAAGCCCAGAGACGTCCACGTATCATGTACTTCACCTAACTAATAAGGAAGCGTCACGGAAAATCAGACTGCCATGGTGAAAGAAGAGCCGTCACGGAACTTTAGTCTAGCAACATTCATCGCACGCAACTAACACGTCGCACGCAATAAACGAACTATACCGGGGGACTTGATGACGTATAACACGTGTAGCAGGCCTAATAGACCTGGCCTATGCTATACATATTTAGGGCCCATGCCCAAAAAAGATATCGGGCCGCCACTAAACTCAATGACAAATTGGCTACGGCCCAGACACACAAAGGTGCACGCAGACTATTTGAAGAGTGCTTCCGCAAGCACTCCGGCGGACCAACCAATGGTCGCGAAAGATGGCATGTGTACCACAATCACGATTATTACGAATCCCTACCCGACAAAGGACCCACTCTGGCCACTAACAAATATAAGCGGAATACTAGGAAACCCTAGTATTGGACTCGCCTATAAAAGGAGACTCTAACACAATTACGAGGTATGACTCTCTCACACATAACAATACTCACATACTCAAAAATTCTCTCTCGAACATGATTTTTTACTCTCACGCCGAAGTTTAATCGTGAGGTCCGTCCCTATGGTAAGGCTAACTGTTTACTTTCATTTGTGCAGAAAATCATTTTATTACTTGGTTTGGTACAGATCCTGTCCATTAATAGCTTGTTGGCCTGACCCAATAAGCTATCTCGATCCTATCCACTCCCGTTACACTTTTTTTTACTAACAATGAGCTTCTCACAAAACAAGGGATACTATTGGGACACAAGTCCTTTGATGTAAGCTCGGGCTCAAGCTTGATTAATAAGTGAGCTGCAAGTCTGCAACTTAGGCTCGAGTTCAGGCTCGTTCAAGCTTTTTACCGATCCGATCTCAAACTTTTTATGAGCGGCTCAAATCATTTCCACCATGTAAGTTATATAGAAATGGAATTAATATGAACATATAATAGGCGTTACGCAAAAACAATTACATCAAACAATTATTCAAAAAAAATTATTATGTTTTAGCATGTGAGCAAACACAAACGAGTTAGCATTCTTATAAACTAGGCGAGTACCCGTGTTTGGCGGCAGCGGTTCTTAGCGGTAGACAATTAACAATATGCGATATTATGGCAAGTGTCTTGTTTAACATTTAAAATAGAACGTGAAAAGATCAAAATGTAATTGCCAACGGTTGTAACATCTGATAATTCAACTCTAACAAAAAAAATTTAACATGGTTTGAAATTCACGAATAGTATGAGAGTATATGGTATGACAGTTTTTTTGCAAATAATGAATACTTTCTAAAGTTATAATGTAAACCACATTTTTCATTTTTCACATTTCGCTTTTTCAATTTTTGACTTGTCGACAATTTTTGTATTTTTGTAGTATAGATTTATTTTACTCTCATTCCTTCTATTATATTCGTTAACTTTTAGCTAGTGGTTGATATTTTAACAATTTGAAGTAAAAAATTAAAGTGGTTATAATAAAAGAACATAAAATTTTGGAGTACCCAAGACTGCCAAGAGTCGGTTTTGCACTTTACTAGGTGACTGTTGGATGCACATGCCAACACTACATTTATGCTTGTTTCAACGATAATATTTCAAACTTCAAATTCATTTATTGATCAACAAACACTGAAAATATTTTCTTCGTAGGTATTTTACTTTTATCATACTGTATCCTTTTTGTATCATCCAAGTTCAAATGTATGATGATCATATTTGGATAGGTAGTATATTACTTAATCTGACTTCTGGTTTGTTTCTTATAGATATTCCACATTGCATAATGGGAGGATGCTCGATTGATGATGATCAGGACTTCATTTCTGCGTTAATTCTTGTTATCGTTGGGAGAATGGGAAATGGAAAAAGTGCAACTGGAAACAGCATCATTGGATCAAAGAACTTTGTGTCGAAACTTAGTTCGTCTGGAGTAACAACTACTTCTAAGGTGGCAACAACTACATTGGCAGATGGCCGAATGCTTAATGTGATTGATACTCCTGGTAATGTTGTTAACTTAGTTACTTTACTATGATTGATACTCTTGGTAACGCTGTTACGAGTGTTTCAATATAAATGCTTGTGCTAGTGCTTATTTACTCTAAGCTAACATTATTGGAAAGGCAGCCACCATTCGATAACTCAAAACTGTTTATAACCGCAATAAGCACTTAGATAAGCATTTTCAAACACCCTTTAACAAAATAGTGAAATAAGCAAAGCATATTTTGATAATGACTTTCATTGTTTGCTTGTTCCAACTGTTCACGTAAAATCGATAATCTAACCTATCAAATCATTCAAAAAGTATAGTTGGCAAACACTCAGTAAATTATTTACTCCATATCTGAGTATTGTTGTTCTCGATCTACAGTATGTAGAGAAGTAAGGTTTTGTTACGAGTGATTATTTTCTTATACTCAATGTTGAAAGTATTAAATACTTCTTTGACAATCAGCTGAACCTTCAAGGGTGTATTATGTAACTTTTTTATATTAAGATTCTAACTCTTAACACTTTGGGTATTGTTTGTTGAGTTTATTTGTGCAGGGTTGAGAGTGTAAAATATCTGGCTATATAAAGACTTATTCTGCTAGAATTCATTCAACTCTCTCTCTCTCGATATTCTCTCAAAAAGTTTCTCATACAAGTTTCGTTGATCTTCATCTGGGTTTATTTGGTTTTCTTAGTTGTTTACTGGTGTAAACAGATAGTAGATCATCTTGATCTTTGGTTTGGTTTTAGTGTGTGAGTGATTGTATTCTATTGTTGCACCTAATAGAGGGACAACAATCTTTCTTTGTATTTGTATTGATTAGCATCCGTGTTGGGGACTAATCTACTGTGTTTATCGTTATAATATAAAGATTATCACCAAGGGGTGGTTGGTTGGGTGATTATTGATATTGTTCTGTACCATTTTAACATGGTATCAGAGCTCTAGGTTGGTAATTGGCTTGATCTCTTGGTGATTCTTGGATTAATTGACGGGTTGTGAGCTCGATTGGTTTTTAGGGTTTTTTCTTGAAGCCCTAATTTTTGGGGGTTTTTTGATTAGTGAGGTTCTTGTTTAGATTGAAGGTGTTTTGGTGGTTTGGGAAGTTGAATCCTTGGTTTCTTGGTACAATTGAAAGAAACCCTAATTCTCCGATTTGGGGTTTCTTGTATTACGGGAATCTGGTGGTTCTTGGGCTATTGATTGCTTTTTTTCATTCCGGTTTCATCTTTTACGCCGTAAGGTTTAATTTATTTTCTTTAGGATTGACTAGTTCTGAGTTTAGTGGGCGTAAACGGATTGACTAACTTCTTGATCTGCCTTCTTGAAAGGTGTGAATACCTGCTCTGGTCAATCACAGCTTACTGGCTTGGGCTAAGTTAGTCCTAGGTGTGTGTTTCTTTGTTTAGTCTATGTTTGGTAGCTCTTGTAGTTTCTTGGTATATCTGTTGATTGTTTGTATGGTTAGTTTGTGTTTCTGTTTTTTACTGTCATCATGGCTATCATGATTAGTAGTCTTGATCCGAGTAATCCTCTGCATTTGCATCCTAATGATTCTAATTTTGCATCTATTGTTAGTATTAAATTGGCTGGTGTTGAGAATTATAGAGTTTGGGCTAGTGCTATAAAACTTGCTATGCAAATTAAGAATAAGATGGGGTTTCTTGATGGTACTTGTCTTAGAACTGCTTATGCTGCAAGTCCTTCTGGAAGCCCAAGGGACGAGATGTAATGCAAGATGTTGTTAATTGGATCTTGAGTTCTTTAACTCAAGATGTGTATCTTGGACATGTTTTTTCCGATAATGCTTACATTGTTTGGAGAGATTTAAAAGATACATATGATAGAATTGATGGTTACTGTGGTTTTTAACTGCTTCAAAGATTAATAGTGTTAAACAGGTGGTTTACCCGTGTCCGAGTATTATCATAAGTTGAATTCTTTGTGGAGAGAGTTTGATATTCTTACTAAGTTGCTCGATTGTGTTTGTGAGGCTAGACAAGAACTTGTTGATCATGGGAAGTTGTTAAAATTGATGCAGCCCTTATGGGTCTTGATGACATTTATCAACCCATAAGAAGTACTCTTTGACTAGGAAGTCCTTCCCAAGTCAAAGATGCTTTTGGCATTGTGTCAAGGAAGAATCCCGTAGAGGGTTCCAACCACAACTGATAAACTGAGAAGGCTCGGGTTTACGCTTTTGTTTCTAAGACTTATGATAATAAGAATACTAGTTGGAGAAAAAACAGTAATAATACCAATTCTTGGTCTAATAACAGGGGAAATTATGATAGTCTGCTTTGTACTCATTGTGGTTTGAAAGGTCATACTGTTGATAGATGTTTTGAAGTTATTGGTTATCCTCCTGTTTTAAAAAGAATCCTAATCTGAAACCTGCTAATAACTTTAATAAAATCAATGATATAAAGAGTGCCTCTTTTGTTAATAATGGATCTAAGAATTGTTCTGGAAGTATGTCTCTGAGTAATGAACAGGTTATGAAGTTGTTAAGCTTGTTGAATGATAAACCTGGATCCTCTGCTCATGCTAATATGGCAGGTAGGATTCTTGTTCTTTTTAATCGCAGTGTTTTCTTTAATCGACATTTTATAGATTCTTTGGTGCTAATATTAAGTTGAATGGGGTTAATTATCATCTGGGATGGATAATTGATTCTGGGGCTAATCAGCATTTAACTAATAGTCCTCTTAATATGCATAATTTGGTTGATATATCTGATTTAAAGATTACTGTGGGACATCCTAATGGTACTCTTGCTAAAGTTACTCATGTTGGTAACTTAAAACTTAATGATAATGTGGTTTTGTTTGATGTGCTTGTTGTTCCTGAATATTGTGTTAGTCTTATGTCCATTAATAGGTTGATTAAAGATAGTAAGTTGAGAGTTGGTTTGATGAGACTAAATGCTATATTCGATTTGAATCAAGCAGAGGTCTTTGGGACCGTAGTGAGTCCGTGGTTTGTATTTGTTTGATAAAGTTTCCTCTGCTTTTGTGACTAAAAGTGAGTGTTTTAGTTGTTTGTTTCTAAAGATGTTTGGCATAGTAGATTGGGACATCCTGCTAATCCAGTTTTGAAACTTTTAAAAGGTTCTTTAAAATTAACTAATATTGATCATGGAGCACCTTGTGATGTTTTCCATAAGGCTAAACAAACAAGGGATCCATTTCCTTTAAGTGAACATAAAACATCTGGTTTTGGTGACCTGATACATCTTGATGTATGGGGGCCTTATAAAGTGGTTAGCAGGGAAGGTTTCAGATATTTCTTGACTATTGTTGATGACTACAGTAGATCTGTTTGGGTGTATATGCTAAAAGGAAAACATGAGGTTTTGAGATGTTTCAAAGTTTTTCAAAATGGTCTTGACTCGGTTTAATAAGAAAATTAAAATTGTCGATCGATAATGGTACCGAGTTTGTTAATAATAAAATGGGTGAATTTTTGATACAATGGGTATTATTCATCAAACTAGTGTAGCATATACCCTCAATGAATGGAATTGTTGAGAGGAAACATAGGCATCTGCTTAATGTGGCTAGAAGTCTTATGTTTCGGGGGGTTCTCTTGTTTTTGGTCCGATTGTGTTTTAACTGCTACTTATTTGATTAACGTGTTGCCTTCCTCTGCTTTGAATGGAAAATCTCCTTTTCTTTGGTTTATGGTAGAGAACCTAGTCTAGCACATCTTAGGAGTTTTGGGTGTCTTTGTTATGCTACTATTTTAAAAGAGTCGATAAGTTTTCCAAAAATCGAAAATGTGTTTTGCTTGGTTATGCAAGTGGAAAGAAAGCTTACAAATTATTAAGTCCGGAAAATAGATCGGTTTATACTCAAGAGATGTTAAGTTTTATGAGACTATTTTCCCATACAAAATGAAACATTATGATTCTTCAAAAGATCCACTTGATATTAATACTTTAAATTTCTTTGATAATTTTGAGTCAAAACCGAACTCCTAGTCCTCTCCCAATGATGAAACAGAGGATATAAATGTAACATCCGTAAGTAGAGAGGTAATCTTGGTGAATCGATAGGGTAGTGGATGTTGATCGGGATATTGTTTTAGAACAGTTCTTAATTTCGATCCACCACAAAGAATCGATATGCCTAGTTTTGCAACTCTTGTAGGTGATAATAATAATTCGAGGAAATGTGATGTGCCTAGTTTTCAAAATGTTGTTCAAAATCAAACTGAGGAAGGAACTACTAGTTATAGGAGGTCTAGCAGATCTTCTAAATTGCCTACTAAATTGAATGATTATGTTCTTGATTCTAAGATAAAGTATGGTTTGAATAAGTATGCTAATCATAGTTGGTTAAGTACTGATAACTGTTGTTTTGTTGCTAATATGAATAAGTCATGTGAACCTTCTTCTTATGAAGAAGCTTCACAGGATATAAATTGGAAAAATGCTATGAATGATGAGTTAGTTGCTTTATATGAAAATGATACATGGGAAGAAGTTGATCTTCCTGAAGGAAGAATTCCTATTGGCTCTAAATGGGTTTGGAAACTTAAATTGAAATCTAATGGTGAGATTGAAAGATATAAAGCTAGAGTTGTGGCTAAGGGTTATAGTCAAAAATATGGTTTTGATTATGATGAGACTTTTAGTCCTGTGGTTAAAATGGGTACTGTTAGGTGCTTATTAAGTATTGCTATTCAAAATGACTGGAAAATATTTCAAATGGATATTAACAATGCTTTTCTATATGGTGACTTAAATGAAGAGGTTTATATGTTGCCTCCACCTGGTTTGTTTTCAGAAAACAATAATAATGTTTGCAGGTTCATCAGTTTGAGGGGGGATGTTGAAAGTATTAAATACTTCTTTGACAATCAGTTGAACCTTCAAGGGTGTATTATGTAACTTTTTTATATTAAGATTCTAACTCTTAACACTTTGGGTATTGTTTGTTGAGTTTATTTGTGCAGGGTTGAGAGTGTAAAATATCTGGCTATATAAAGACTTATTCTGCTAGAATTCATTCAACTCTCTCTCTCGATATTCTCTCAAAAAGTTTCTCATAAAAGTTTGGTTGATCTTCATATGGGTATATTTGGTTTTCTTAGTTGTTTACTGGTGTAAACAGATAGTAGATCATCTTGATCTTTGGTTTGGTTTTAGTGTGTGAGTGATTGTATTCTATTGTTGCACCTAATAGAGGGACAACAATCTTTCTTTGTATTTGTATTGATTAGCATCCGTGTTGGGGACTAATCTACTGTGTTTATCGTTATAATATAAAGATTATCACCAAGGGGTGGTTGGTTGGGTGATTATTGATATTGTTATGTACCATTTTAACACTCAAGCAAACACAAACAGAATACCGTGGTTTCTGGCATTGTGTTTATGTTACATTGAGTGATGATATTAGATAATTAGTTAATGAGCGACTTATTATTATGGATTTTGATGTGACAAGACAAATAAATAATCCGAACATAGCTAATTGATTCGCTTTTTGGTATTTACTGCTACTCCCCTAAATTGATCATTGGTAACTAACTAGATAATTTTAAATAATCATATACTTAGTATCACTTTAACCAAGCACCGTAATATGATTATATGCATCGAAAACACCTTACTCGGATAATCACTCAAGACTTCGTGAACGTCCACACATCCGTGTTTTTTTCGTCATCTTTATGTGTATGATTTACCTTTTTTGAACATTTGAACTATGGCGGGACTATTTAATCCTTCATTGATCCAAAGTTAACAAGAAAGGAGATTATCGCTTGTATCGACATGGCCAAGGATGGAATACATGTTGTTCTTGTTGTTTTTCTGTTTGTGGTCGCTTTTCCGAGGAAGAAAACGTAATTAGTAGTCTCGTTACATTATTTGGAAATAAAGTGTACGATTACATGATAGTTGCTTTCATCGGTGGAGATGAACTTGAAGACAATGGCATCACGTTGGAGGGTTTCTTATCCAACAGCTCGAAACCTTAAAGGTGTAGTGTTTAATAAACTAGTTGTCATATATTGGTCGTGAATATAGTAGATTCGGTCTTACATGAAATCGCTAACATTATGGCCGTATATTGGTTCTTTAATTTGCTTCCGTGGTCCAACATTTCTTGTCATTCGATACTCTTGCATTTAGTCAATGAACTCTTATGCTATGTTTATCCCACAAGACTCACCCAACAAACATAAGTCCTAGTCATGTTAGGGACATGCAAGTTTGTGTGTATTTACCGCTTCAAAAAATAGGTCATGTGTTAAAACTTTGCTTCTTGACTACAATTTTGATTTAGCTTAGATATTGATGTGTAGATTTTGTTTTTATTTCATTCTTTTTGTTTATCTTATTTTGATCTTGTAACCAAGTAAATTTGCTTTCATGAGCCAAAGTTTGCACATGAATTCTACATTTTGTCTTTTAATCATAATGGTAATATCCGCTTTCATAATATGTTGAGATCATTTCTCCACGTTCATCCGATCTTTACGCTAGACTAAAGTACCATTTGGTTATTGTTTCGAAAACCTTTCATCTTGTGGGAATCGCTATGTTCTATTTAATAACCTGACGGAGAATCAAAATAAGAAAGCAAAACAACTGCAACAACTTCTTTATTATGTAAGCATGGTGTTAGAAAAGAACGGAAGGGCATTGACCAATGACATTATTATCGAATCAAAGGTACAGAACATTTTGTTTAATAGTTGCTATTTGAAAAACTATAGATTTTTCAATCGTCGTGCCGATGAAAACAATGACGGTTCTTGACAGAAAGGGAATATGGAACAAGCAAAGCGAGTTCGGCATTGAAAGAGCCCGAGCAAGACACCAAGCGAGAGATGTTAGAGTGAAAAAGGATCACTAAAATGGTATTTATACATTATATTTGTATTTAGGGACGTAAGGCAAAGTGTTCTTTATTCTTGTGTATAATTACCTTTGTTCCCAAAACTAACTTCTTTCGGCTAATAAGTATCTATTGGCTTAGCATAAGAAAACTGCCCTTTACAAAGTGTATATATTAATAGAGGTGGCAAGATGTCATGCTAGGTGGGTAAGGCAATGGATTATAACAGTTTGGGTGGGGAAACATGATGGGTTAGGTTGACGACTCATCAATAAGTACATATCTATTGGAGGTGTATAACATATTTAAGATACACTTTGTGCAACTATCAACCTTAATCGACCCAATTGGACTAGATAGTTTCTTAGCTACCTTTCTATTGAACACGAACCAAACCGACATTTTAATAAGTAAACGGTTAAAGTGCCACCTTTAATTGTGTTTGGTGCAGAAAGTCTTGTAGAGGTTCTTGGTCTCTTAACATGCTTTACGGTGTCAATTCTGATGTATTGTATCTTCGCAATGATCTGTTTGTGGGTCCGGTTTCTTTCGCAATTTACTCGAGAGGCCGATTGTCATTTTATCGTTTTGTGGTGATTCTATTTCTTGGGTCTCTTGTGTTGGGATCATCATTCTTGGCTTCGGTGTTTTTCGTAATTAAATATTCTTTATTTGAAGGGTACTACCATCTTTATATGATGTAGTTGATACCAATTTGAATACCATTAAGCTAATGACACATAACTAATTAATTGTCTTGATCTATAGCGTGAGTCGAGGTTCATGGAGATAAGTACAAGGATTGAACAAAAATTGGAAGAAGAGCGGACTGCTCGGTTGAAGGCTGAAATTTACGCTATAGAGGAACGCAAAAAATTCAAGGAGATGATCTATAAGTTGCAGAAAGAGTCAAAGAAAACCAAGGAAGCTGTGAATCACCAGTGTGTTATTATGTGATTCAACGAGAAAATGAAGACTTTAATGACATGATTACGTAACAGTGTTTCAACTTTTTGAATGTCAAGTCGTAGATTATGTTTGAACTGTTTTGTATGTTGCTTATTTCTGTTGAATCTGACTGTGTTGGATAAGACTTGGTTTACGAATCAATGAATATATTTTGCACCTTCAATGCTTGTGATACATTGAGCCTGAAAAAGTCACAACAACCCTACCAGTACCATTAATCTTATCTTTCTCGTGAATTGTCAATGTGATACATTGAGCAAATCTGAAAAAGTATACAACCCTGTTGGAAAATTTAGTGCACTTGTGGGATTAGTTCACACCTTGTAATGGGTTAGGAGGTACGGAGTGTACACCCATAAGGTCCATGAACACCCGACTCTTATAGTGGTTTGTATTGGTAGTGCTAGTAGAAATCATGTTTGTGGAAAGTCTTGTTTGTGGAAAGTCGCTTGTGGTTTCCATCGATAAGCGATGTTTCACCGATAGCGATGTTTCCACCGATAGCGGCATGTTTCCAGCGATAGCGGTGTTTCCAGCGATAAGCGATGTTTCCAGCGAAGCAGTGTATCCACCGATAGCACTATGAAAGTACTTGCTTGTAACGGCTTTGACCTATTCAAGTGCGGTTACAAGCGCATAATGACCACGTTTAATTGGTCATGTAACCACTAACGGCTATAATGGGGAATATTATGAGGCTATTAATGGACCGATTAATACTCATAATTCCATTGGAATAGCTAAGAGTATTTCCTATAAATAGGAGATAAGTTTATGCATGAAAAGGACACAGAAAACTATTAACACTTAATAGCACAAGGGTTATAGAATTGTGCCTAATTCCATAACTGCATTTGGTCTTATCCCAAGTAGATATTCGTGTAACCCGCATTAGGGTCGAATAGTTTACTTTGGAAAGTGATCACACGATTCCAAGTGATATCCAGTAACCACCTAGTGGTATTTGTTTCTTTTGACCATTATTTGTTTCTCTTTGAATTGATTATCTAACCACATTCGGGAGTTACTATACACCAACAATCAAATTAAACTATTTGTGATAATCAATGGTCTTGCGCAATGAAACACATGGCTTCAAACTTTGCCAAGCTTGATAAGTTTGAAGGGGTGGACTTTAGGAGGTGGCGGAAGAAGATGCACTTCTTCTCGTCAAGCATGAGTGTGGTGTATGTGCTAACTACACCTATTCACGATGATGGTGATGATGCTACCGTGGAGCGGATCAGAGGAGGAGCAAATGGGAGAATGATGACTACATATGCGAGAGGTCTTATTCTCAATGGTATGTCTAATTCTCTGTTTGATATTTATCGAACTTTGAATCTTCCAAAGAACTGGGATTCCTTGGATGCCAAATATATGGTCGAGGGTGCATCAAGTAAGAAGTTTCTTGTAAGTAATTTCACAAATTACAAAATGACCGATTCAAGACCGGTCATGGAACAATACAATGAACTTCTTGGAATACTTGGAAGGTTTACACAACACAATATGCACATGGATGAGGCTATTCAAGTCTCTTGTGTTATTGATAAACTTCCTCCTTCTTGGAAAGATTTCAAGCATACCTTGAAACATAAGAAAGAGGAATTAACTCGGTTGAGTTGGGCGATCCATCGCACATTGAGGAATCTCTCAAGGTGCGGGATAATGACAAGCCAAAGGGTAGCAATGTTCTTTGGACCATCTGTTGTCAATATGGTAGAGCATAACAACTCCACCTGTACAATGACAACAAAGGCAAACGAAATATCATGACAACACAAAGGCGGATCCTAACAAGAAGGCAACACCTACTTGTTGGAAATGTGGCAAACCGGGTCACATTAAAAGGGACCGCAAGGTGTTAAAGTTGGTAGTAAAGCCAATGGATCGGTACTAATGGTTCGGGAGTGGTGGTTCTTCCAACTCACCTAAAG
Source organism: Chrysanthemum lavandulifolium (assembly GCA_022545495.1). Classification (NCBI taxonomy): domain Eukaryota; kingdom Viridiplantae; phylum Streptophyta; class Magnoliopsida; order Asterales; family Asteraceae; genus Chrysanthemum; species Chrysanthemum lavandulifolium. The sequence goes on from CM040239.1 coordinate 260,706,374, forward strand.
GTCGAATATGGTTAATAAGTCTTTTCGGTTTATTATGTTACATATGTATCTCAATCTCATTATGTGCGGATGATGATGTTGCATGGTGGGTTGACTCTAGTGCAACAGTTCATGTGTGCAAAGATAGAAGTCGGTTCAAGACTTATGAGTCACCGAATGATGGTTCTATTCTTCACATGGAAATGAGTCAATGACCTTGGTGCATGGTCGTGGTTGTGTAGATCTTAGGTTTAGTTCGGAAAGATTGTAACTTTGTTTAATGTCATTCATGTTCACGATATAAGGAAAACTTGGTTTCAAGTAGTGTTTTGAATAATCATGGATATAAACAAGTTATTGAGTCGATAAATTTGTGCTTTCTAAGCATGGTGTTTTTATTGGTTTTAGTTATTTATGTAATCAAATGTTCGGGCTTAATATTTCTAATTGACAGTGTTAATTCAAAGATTTGTGACCACGATCGACACCGACTCTACCCTATGGCATGCAAGACTTGACCATGTACACTATAAAAGAATGCAAGATATGTCTAGGGATGGTTTAATCCCGAGATTTGACATGGACACCGAAAAGTGTAAAACTTGCATGTTGACCAAGATAACCAAGAAACCTTTTCGTGGTGTTAGTCGTGAGACTAAGGTCTTGAGCTTATACACAATGACACAGTGTGATTTGCATGCCACTCCTTCTTTGGGAATAAAAGTACTTTATGACATTTATTGATGATGCTTCTAGATTTTTATGTCTATCTCTTACATACCAAGGATGAAGCATTAGATAAATTCAAAGTGTTTAAAGCGAAGTTGAATTACAACTTGGGTCTTTGATCAAAAGATTAAGGATCGATAGGGAGGTGAGTACATGGATACTCAGATTTTCGATCTGTTGGTATAATCCATGAAATCGCCCTTATACTCCTCAAAGAAAATGGTATTTCGAAGGAAAAAGCAGTCTGTCAAGGAGATGGTTAATTCCATGTTGTCCTATTCAGATCGAGTCAAGGGTTCAGGGTGAAGCTATATTATGACTTTCTATTTATTAAATAGGGTTCCCAACAAAAGGAACAAGGTTACCCCTTATGAACTCGGACTAAAAGAAAACCTAACTGAATTATCTCAAGGTTTGGGGTTGTAGGGGTCATTGTAAGACTCCACGATCCAAAGATGAAAACTTTGGGTGAAAGAGGCATTGATCGCATCTTTGTTGGATATGTTGAGCATTCCAAGGCTTTTAGGTTCTATGTTATTGAACCTAATGAATATATTTCAATTAACTCAATAATTGAATCAAGGGATGCGAATTTGATGAGAATAGATTCTCATCGGTCCCCTAGACCAAGTCGGAGGATTCCTAATGGAACTCATGACACTTGGTGTATCAAAGGTCCTCGATGATGAACCATCGGTGGTCCCCGATGAGGTTGTGGTTCAACAACCTAAACCTCGTGCTCGGGAAGAGCAAAAGGTCGGGACTCCAAAGTCATTTGGACTGAGTTTCAACTATACTTGGTTGAAGGAACACGGGATGAGGTCTCGACCAATACTCCTATTGCTTCATTGTTGAGGATGATCCCAAGACATTTGAAGAAGCAATGAAGTCCCAAGATATTGCTTTCTGGAAAGAAGCTATCAATGATGAGATGGATTCCATCATGGGCAACAACACTTGGGTGTTGGTTGATCTACCTCCAGTTGCAAACCTTTAGGTTGCAAATGGATTTTCAAAAGGAAAATGAAGGTAGATGGAACTATTGAAAAGTTCAAGGCTAGACTAGTCATTCAGGGCTTTAAACAAAAGTCGTGGATAAACTATTTTGATACTTATGCCCTCGTGGCTCGTATCGATACCATAAGACTGTTGATTGCTTTGGCATCTATTCACAATCTGGTTATTCATCGATGGATGTGAAGATGACTTTCTTGAATGGTGAATTGGATGAGGAGGTTTACATGAACCAACCTCGGGGCTTCATCATGCCTGCAATGAAAACAAGGTGTGTAAACCGATTAAGTCTCTTTATGGACTTAAGCGGCACCTAACAATGGCATAAAAATTTGATGAAGTGGTTTTGTCTAGTGGTTATGTTCTTAACCAAGTGACAAATGTGTATATAGCAAATTTGATGAATCTGTAAAGGAGTCATCATTTGTCTATATGTTGATGACATGTTGATCTTTGCATCGACCAAAATCAGTTGACCGACAAAGGAATTTTTGTCATCAAGGTTCTCCATGAAGGACATGGGGAGGCGATGTTATCCTTGGTATAAGGATCAAACATGAAAGTAAAAGAATTTCTATCTCTCGGTCTCATTATATTGAGAAGGTGTTGAGGAAATTCAATTACTTTGATTGTACTCGTTGAGTACACCTATGGATACTGTGAGAAGGCGATGCCTAATCATGGCAAGGTCAGTATCTCAACTTGAGTATTCTAGGGTAATTGGTGCTGATGTATGCCATGACTTGTACAAGGCCCGATATTGGTTTCGCAGTGGGAAAATTGAGCATGTATACTAGTAATCCTAGTGCTCATCAACGTGGCGATTCGGTAGGGTCTCGAAATATTTGAAGAGAACTATGGATTATAGTCTCTCATATAACGGTTACCCATCGGTGTTGGAAGGTTACACCGATGCAAGTTGGATCGAGAACATCGAAGACAATTCGCCTACCACTGGTGGGTATTCCTACTTGGTGGAGGTGCAATTTCTTGGGCATCAAAGAAGCAAACTTGCATCACCAGCCAACAATGGAATCTGAATTTGTGGCTCTAGCATTGCTTTGGTAAAGAAGTTGAATGGTTGAAAACTTGCTTCGAGATTCCATTGTGGCTAAACCTATAGCACCTATTTCTATCCGGTGTGATAGTGTAGCTACATTGGCTAAGGCTTATAGCCGATGTACAATGGTAAGTCTAGACACTTAGGTGTCGGACATAGCATGATTCGTGAGCTTATCATGAATGGGGTGGTATCTATAGAGTTTGTTAGATCTCATGTAACTTAGGCGATCACTTGACGAAGGGTGCGGCTGAGACTTGGTTATAAAGTCCGCTAAAGGGATGGGTTTAAGTCCAACTTAGTCATCGAATGCTAGGACACCCAACTCCTCCTAAGGAAACTTGGGAGTCGAGTTCAATGTGGAAAGTCGAACATTCGGTGGTGGAGCACATGTTTTATTTACATCCCAAGGTTGTGCTCGGAACTGCTTGAAAGGAGGATGAAGTCTTTACTTCTCAATGGTTAATTTTCTTTGAAAAGTGCTTGGCGAGAGCATGAATAAAGAGGAACCACCTATGTAAATGTTGAAGTTTTGCCGCCGTGAAGCTTTGGACTTTAGCTTTACAACATTTATGAATTTGGATATGGACACATGGCTTGTATAGTGTCGGGAGCTTTTAAGTGTTTGAAAACTTGTGTATTTTATCTTGGTATTCAAATGGGTTGAAGGGTTCAATTCTTATAACACCTCGATTCTCGAATATTTGAGCGTGTAATTTACTAAGATGGAAATTCAATTTCGGGACATTTTCGTTTATGCACATGTTTTCTTGATGTTTATTTTTCATGCAAAGGAAGTGAACTAAATTTGGGAGGATTGTTGGAAAATTTAGTGCACTTGTGGGATTAGTTCACACCTTGTAATGGGTTAGGAGGTGGAGTGTACACCCATGGGTCCATGAACACCGACTCTTATAGTGGTTTGTATTGGTAGTGCTAGTGGAAAGTACGCTGTGGAAAGTAATCGCCAGTGGTTTCCACCGATAAGCGATGTTTCCACCGATAAGCGATGTTTCATCAAGCGGTGTTTCCATCAAGCGATGTTTCCACCAAACAATGTATCCACTGATAGCACTATGAAAGTACTGCTTGTAACGGCTTTGACCTATTCTGCATAATGACCACGTTTAATTGGTCATGTAACCACTAACGGCTATAATGGGGAATATTATGAGGCTATTAATGGGCCGATTAATACTCATAATTCCATTGGAATAGCTAAGAGTATTTCCTATAAATAGGAGATAAGTTTATGCATGAAAAGGACACAGAAAACTATTAACACTTAATAGCGCAAGGGTTATAGAATTGTGCCTAATTCCATAACTGCATTTGGTCTTATCCCAAGTAGATATTCATGTAACCTGCATTAGAATTCGAATAGTTTACTTTGGAAAGTGATCACACGATTACAAGTGATATCCGGTAACCACCTAGTGGTATTTGTTTCTGCTGACCTGTTATTTGTTTCTGCTGAATTGATTATCTAACCCTGTTCTGGGAGTTACCACACCAACATACCACACTTTTTAATTAGAAAGACTTGCTGAAAGTTTTGAAAAATAAGGCAATGAGGGTGATCATTTTCAAAGTCCTTACAAAGTACTGTATATACGAGTATTCGTTTAGGAATGGACAATTTCTACAAATTAGCTAGGATGGGTAATTTGAAAAACTTAAAATCCTACAATTAATAAGATTACCCGAGCCCGATTAAAAAAAACCCAAACAACGTAGCAGGATGAGTTCTTTCTACTACACGCTCATATCCTTCACCTCTCATCATGACAATGTAGCAGTGTCACAAATGCACACACTCGTAAATCCCCGTAAGTCGCTCGGGTGCCATTATAAACATCCAACTAACAAAAACACTAGTGATAAATTTGTTGTTATGAAAGATGCACCAACTTAACCAAATGTAAAGAAAGAATGTTACTCAGTAATAAAAATAAAGCTGGAGACAGTTCTAATAAATTATGAGATTTTAAAATATTCATACCTATAGAATATTTAATAGAGATCAATTTATTTTGTACTTAAAAATTGGTCACTCAACAGACTTCTTCTAGTAATTTATTTCTTCCATGGCGACTGTCCACCTTCACCGGTTACTCTTTATATATTCCATTTGTATATAATATATATGTTCTCAGTTTATTAAACCTTCATCAACTTCTGTTAAACTGAAAATCCTAAAAATTAGTTGCTTTCAGGTACTTAATATCTTATTGCCTTGAATCACACAGCTAATGTAACTGCTGGCTTACATATGTTAATGTTACATTAAATTAGTATTTGTTCGATATTATAGTTTAATGCTTAACTCTGTTGATGTGTTGTTATTTCTTTGTGATGTGACTAGATAACTTATTATTTATGTTCTGTGAATTGTTACGCACTCTTTGATTTCATTGTTTGTTCCTCTTGAAGTTTATTGTTTTCTATTTAATTTGTATTTAATTATGAGGCAAAATAAGGGAGATTTTGATTACCACAGTCTACAGGGCTTAGTATGTGATTAAGCAGAAGTGTTGACACATAATCCTTTTTGTTGTCTACTAAAATTAAAGTGTAATTGTCATCTAATACACATATTCCTTAAACTTATCTTTTAAAAAATAAAAGATTAGTTGTTGCAGCAAATTGTAATAGTATTCATCATTTTGTGAATGTATACAGTATACCTTTAAGTGCTTGTAACATACTTGCATGTTTTTGTGATTATTTAGAACTATAATTACCTTACTAGTATGCATTTAGCAAGTCGAAATGGATTATATTGTTTAATAAAACTGACCTAGCATCCATAAAAAAAGCTGGTATACTCATCATCGATCAGCTAAATATTGTTGATATGTTTGAAGCTTGTAATCATTACCTTATGATTGTGTTAATTTTCAATGATGTTGTATACATACTTGTTTTGTTATATGCTTGTGATTCAAGTCTTTAAATATGTTTCTGATACATTTTTACACTATAGAATGGGTGGATGTTCATTTGCGGACGATTGCGAGTTAATTTCTCCTAGAACACTTGTTTTGGTTGGTAAAACGGGTAGTGGAAAAAGTGCAACTGGCAATAGCATTCTGGGAATGAATATTTTTAATTCTAAAAGAAGTTTGTCTGGAGTTACAGTTACATCTGAGTGGCAGGCAACTTCATTGGAAGATGGCCAAATGCTAAATGTTATCGATACTCCAGGTATTGACATAAACTAAGTTAACGCTGATTGATATGATTTTGTTCTGGTGAAAGAAACTACTTGTGACAATCTAAACATCTGCGACTCTTTTTCTTCTATTTTGCCTCCTCACTTTTGTCATGATTGCAGGACTTTTTGATCCCACTCTTGATTTTGACTTTATTGGGAAGGAGATTGTCAATTGTATCAACATGGCCAAGGATGGTATACATGCATTTTTAGTAGTCGTCTCAATTCGCAGTCGCTTTTCAGAAGATGAAAAGGCGGCAATAAGCAGCTTGTTGACTATGTTTGGAAGAAAAATTTATGATTACATGATAGTAGTATTCACTGGTGGGGATGAACTGGAGGACGATGGTGATAGTTTAGAAGATATCATACGTGACTCTCCTGAAGCATTAAAGGTTACAAAGTTGTGTGTGCATTTAGTTCAATCTTACACGAAAAGGTCTCTCTGAAATACCTAAATTAATATGCTTAATTGGAGTTTGATTATTGTTTCAGGAAACTCTTAGCCTGTGTAATAATCGCTGTGTCATTTTTGATAACAAGACAGATAATGAAACCATAAGATCAGATCAAGTACAAAAACTACTATTCTTTGTAGATGCGGTGTTGAGAAAGAATGGTGGAAAGCCATATACAAATGAGATATTTACTGAAATGCAGGTGAAATTTATTATCATTCAATAATTTCCTCTTTTATTACTATTTTAACACTTGATCTGTCATGACGAGATCAAGCAATCGTAACGCCAGCAGTATTTGCTTTGACAGAATCAAACAAAGGAACTTGCAGACCAGGAGATATCCATGCATGACGAGAAGTTTAAGCAAGTATTTGATATGGTATCATTATACCTTTATGTTTTCAAAATTTGATTATGTTGTGCATACTAACAGTTAATATTGCATATTGTTGGTATTATTGGTCTATAGGTTGAGTCCAAGCTTAAGCAAACCACTTTGAAACTTGAACAACAATTGGCAGAAGAACGGGCTGCTCGGGTCAAGGCTGAAAAGAAAGCTGAGGCTGCTAAAAAGGAAGCTGAGGCTGAGAAACATAAGATGAAAGAAAAGCTCGAGAAAGCTAAGAAGGGGCAGGAAGAGCTTCTTAGGAAAAAGGAGGAGGAGAGGCGCAGGGAAGAGGATCACTGGAGGCAAAGAGAGGCGGCGATTCGCAATCAGCCTCAAGGTGGCTGCACCGTCTTATGATCCAAATGGGTTTAAGGCTATTATGTAGTATTTGACACCGCTTTTGTAAGAACAACTTGATGTAATTCACATCTTTTATGTCGTTACGAGTGTTTCAATAAAAATGCTTGTGCTAGTGCTTATTTACTCTAAGCTAACATTATTGAAAAGGCAGGTACCATCCAATAACTCAAAACTGTTTATAACCGCAATAAGCACTTAGATAAGCATTTTCAAACACCCTTTAACAAAATAGTGAAATAAGCAAAGCATATTTTGATAATGCCTTTCATTGTTTGCCTCTTCCAACTGTTCACGTAAAATCGATAATCTAACCTATCAAATCATTCAAAAAGTATAGTTGGCAAACACTCAGTAAATTATTTACTCCATATCTGAGTATTGTTGTTCTCGATCTACAGTATGTAGAGAAGTAAGGTTTTGTTACGAGTGATTATTTTCTTATACTCAAGCAAACACAAACAGAATACCGTGGTTTCTGGCATTGTGTTTATGTTACATTGAGTGATGATATTAGATAATTAGTTAATGAACAGCTTATTATTATGGATTTTGATGTGACAAGACAAATAAATAATCTGAACATAGCTATTTCAGATTCAGTTTTTTGGTATTTACAGCTACTCCCCTAAATTGATCATTGGTAACTAACTAGATAATTTTAAATAATCATATACTTAGTATCACTTTAACCAAGCACCAGAATATGATTATATGCGACTGAAAACAACTTACTCGGATAATCACTCTCAAGACTTCTGGTGAACGTCACACATCTAGGTTTTTTTGCGTCATCTTTATGTGTATGATTTACCTTTTTTTGAACATTTGAACTATGGCAGGACTATTTAATCCTTCTGTTGATCCAAAGTTAACAAGAAAGGAGATTATCAGTTGTATCGACATGGCCAAGGATGGAATACATGCTGTTCTTGTTGTTTTTTCTGTTTGTGGTCGCTTTTCCGAGGAAGAAAACGCTGTAATTAGTAGTCTCGTTACATTATTTGGAGATAAAGTGTACGATTACATGATAGTTGCTTTCACTGGTGGAGATGAACTTGAAGACAATGGCATCACGTTGGAGGGTTTCTTATCCAACAGTTCAGAAACCTTAAAGGTGTAGTAAGCGAATAAACTAGTTGTCATATATTGGCTGTGAATATAGTAGATTCAGTCTTACATGAAATACTGCTAACATTATGGCCGTATATTGGTTCTTTAATTTGCTTCTGGTGGTCCAACATTTCTTGCTGTCTGATACTCTTGCATTTAGTCAATGAACTCTTATGCCATGTTTATCCCACCAGTACTCAGCCAATAAACATAAGTCCTAGTCATGTTAGGGACATGCAAGTTTGTGTGTATTTACCGTTTCAAAAAAATAGGTCATGTGTTAAAACTTTGCTTCTTGACTACAATTTTGATTTAGCTTAGATATTGATGTGTAGATTTTGTTTTTTATTTCAGTTCTTTTTGTTTATCTTATTTTGATCTTGTAACCAAGTAAATTTGCTTTCAGTGAGCCAAAGTTTGCACATGAATTCTACATTTTTGTCTTTTAATCATAATGGTAATATCCGTTTTCATAATATGTTGAGATCATTTCTGTCACGTTCATCCGATCTTTACGCTAGACTAAAGTACCATTTGGTTATTGTTTCAGAAAATCCTTTCGTCTTGTGGGAATCGCTATGTTCTATTTAATAACCGGACGGAGAATCAAAATAAGAAAGCAAAACAACTGCAACAACTTCTTTATTATGTAAGCATGGTGTTAGAAAAGAACGGAAGGGCATTGACCAATGACATTATTACTGAATCAAAGGTACAGTAACATTTTGTTTAATAGTTGCTATTTGAAAAAACTATAGATTTTTCAATCGTCGTGCCAATGAAAACAATGACGGTTCTTGACAGAAAGGGAATATGGAACAAGCAAAACGAGTTCTGGCATTGAAAGAGCCCGAGCAGTACACCAAGCAGGAGATGTTAGAGCTGAAAAAGCAGATCACTAAAATGGTATTTATACATTATATTTGTATTTAGGGACAGAAGGGCGCAAGTGTTCTTTATTCTTGTGTATAATTACCTTTGTTCCCAAAACTAACTTCTTTCGGCTAATAAGTATCTATTGGCTTAGCATAAGAAAAACTGTTCCTTTACAGTGTGTATATATTAATAGAGGTGGCAAGATGTCATGCTAGGTGGGTAAGGCAATGGATTATAACAGGTTTGGGTGGGGAAACATGATGGGTTAGGTTGACGACTCATCAATAAGTACAGTATCTATTGGAGGTGTATAACATATTTAAGATACACTTTGTGCAACTATCAACCTTAATTGACCCAACTGGACTAGATAGTTTCTTAGCTACCTTTCTCTATTGAACACAAACCAAACTGACATTTTATAAGTAATCTGGTTAAAAGTGCCACCTTTAATTGTGTTTGGTTCAGAGTCTTGTAGAGGTTCTTGGTCTCTTAACATGCTTTCTGGTGTCAATTACAGTGTATTGTATCTTCCGCAATGATCGTGTGTGGGTCCGGTTTCTTCGCAATTTACTCGGAGGGCCGATGTCATTTTATCGTTTGTGGTGATTCTATTTCTTGGGTCTCTTGTGGTGGGATCATCGTCATTGCTCGGTGTTTTTCGGTAATTAATTATTCTTTATTTGAAGGGTACTACCATCTTTATATGATGTAGTTGATACCAATTTGAATACCATTAAGCTAATGACACATAACTAATTAATTGTCTTGATCTATAGCGTGAGTCGAGGTTCGTGGAGATAAGTACAAGGATTGAACAAAAGTGGAAGAAGAGCGGATTTGCTTTCGGTTGAAGGCTGAAATTTATGCTATAGAGGAACGCAAAAATTCAAGGAGATGATTTATAAGTTGCAGGAAGAGTTAAAGAAAACCAAGGAAGCTGTGAATCACGGTGTATTATTATGTGATTCAACGAGAAGACAAAGACCGGAATGACATGATTACGTAACTGCCTTTGAACTTTTTCTCAATGTCAAGTCGTAGATTATGTTTGAACTGTTTTGTATGTTGCTTATTTCTGTTGTATGTTGGATCGTAAACTTGATTTAGTTCGAGCCAATATAGTGGAAGCTTCTAGAAAGTCGTAGAATGGTATGGAAGCTTCTAGAACGACAAAGAATAATCCTAGAAAATATCCATAGATATGTCTAGAATATTGTAGCTAAATGTTATAGAAATATCTAGAATTAGGATAAGGATGATGATGTATTAGGAATGATCAAGATGATGTAGGAAGTATCTAGATAGTAGTAGAATATCCATGGAAATATCTCATCTCTAGAACATTCCATGGAGTAGTATAAATAGGTGTTGTGGTGATGCATTTGTAATTAAGCAAATCAAGCAAAGCTTAAGCAATCAATAATATTCCTCTTCCTAAATTTCACTTACAACCTCTTCATCAAATATAAGCCTAAAAGGCCTTGAGTTTCTAACAAATTGGTATCGAGCTAGAAGATCACGATGTCAAGCATGATGAACTTGTTCCAATATCCTCGTCTTACCAAAGACAACTATGGTAGTTGGTGCATTCGAATGAAGGCGTTACTCGGTTCACATGATGTATGGGAGATTGTAGAAAGGTGTTGAGAAAGTAGATGACGAAAGTTCCATGAATGCCGCCCAAAGGGTGGAGTTGCAAAAGGCAAGAAAGAAGGATCAAAGTGCTCTTTACACTCATCTATCAATGTCTTGATGATGCGATGTTTGAGAAAGTTGCAACGCAACTACTTCCAAGGAAGCGTGGGAGATCCTTCAAAATGCTTTCAAAGGAATCGACAAGGTGAAAAGGTGCGTCTTCAAACTCTTGGGAGAGTTCGAAAAACTCCAAATGGAGGAATCAAAACCATTTCGGATTATTTCACTCGTGTCTTGACCATTTCAAATGAAATGAAGAGAAATGGTGAAAGCTTGAGTGACACAAGGGTGATAGAAAAGATTCTTCGCTCTTTGCCCCAAGCTTTGATTACATTGTCGTGGCCATAGAGGAGTCAAAGACATAGACTCAATGACCATTGATCAACTCATGGGATCTTTACAAGCCCATGAAGAAGTTGAAGAAAAGAAGGGGAAAGAACCCTTGGAGCAAGCTTTATACTCAAAGGTCTCTTTCAAAGAAAGAAAAGAACTTTCTACATGGAAAGGAGCAAGGACGAGGACGCGGTACTTTTCGAGGTCGTGGTGGTTTCAAGGCCGAGGGCGAGGAAGAGGAAGAGAAGATGTCAACAAAGAAGATGAAAACCAATGGTCTTCATATCGAAGAGGTCGTGGGAGAAGCTTTCAATCTCAAAGAGGAGGTAAGCCCCAAACACAATGTTACAACGTCGTAAATATGGTCATTATGCCAATGAGTGTACTAGCTCAAGACAAGTGGAAGAAAAAGCTAATCTTGTGGAGGTAGAAGGCGGAGATGAGCTTACCTTGCTAATGGCAAGACATGACGAACAAGAAGAGAGGATAGAGCCATGGCATATAGATTCACATGCAAGTAACCATATGACGGGTGAAGAAGACTTGTTCGTGGAGATGGAAGAAAGTAAAGGTAACGTCACCTTTGGAGACGAATCAAAGGCACCGGTGAAAGGAAAAGGTAAGATACTTATCCGAGCTAAAGATGGAAGTCACCAATATATTTGGACGTATACAATGTGCCCAATCTTAAAAGTAATATTTTAAGCGTGGGACAACTTTTAGAGAAAATTACGATATTCATTTCAAGGATCGTAGTGCTACAATAAGGAATCCGAAGGAAAGCTCATAGCAAAGTGCTATGACCAAAAACCGAATGTTCCTTCTAAACATTCAACATGATGAAGCTAAGTGCTTAAAGAGTTGTTTGAAGGATCATTCGTGGCTTTGGCACATGAGATACTGGCACTTAAACTTTGGTGACTTAAAGTTATTATCCTCAAAGGGAATGGTGAAAGGGTTAGATCAAATTGATCATCCCAATCAAGCTGTGTGAAGGATGCCTTCTTGGGAAGCATGCTAGAGTTCGTTCGAAAGAAGCGACATCAAGAGCTAAGGAGCCTTTACATCTAATTCACACGGATTTGTGTGGTCCCATTACTCTACCCTCTTATAGTAAGAATCTCTACTTTATGCTCTTTATTGATGATTTTTCAAGAAAAACTTGGGTATATTTTCTAAAAGAAAAATCCCAAGCTTTTGAAACTTTTAAAACATTTAAAACTATGGTTGAAAAAGAGAAAGGTTTAAAAATTAAATCCATGAGATCCGATAGAGGTGGAGAATTTTTATCAAAAGAATTTAACAAATTTTATGAGGATAATGGGATCCGGAGATTTCTAACGGCTCCTTACTCCCCACAACAAAATGGAGTGGTGGAGAGAAAGAATAGAACCATTCTCAATATAGTGCGAAGCATGTTGAAAAGTAAGAAGATGCCAAAGGAGTTTTGGGCCGAGGCGGTTGATTGTGCAAGATATCTATTGAACCGGTGTCCGTCAAAGAGTTTAGATAACAAGACTCACAAGAAGCATGGAATGGGATGAAGCCTCGAGTCTCTCCTAAGAGTATTGGGAAGCATAGCATATGTCCACGTTCCCACCAAAGGCGATTAAAGCTTGATGATAAAGTGAGAAGCATGTGTTTGTTGGCTACGAAAAGCAATCGAAGGTTATAAGCTCTATAATCCAATCACAAGGAAGGTGGTAGTGAGTAGAGATGTGGATTTCGATGAAGAAGAGACATGGGATTGGAGCATTAAGGAAAATGAAAGGTATGACTTTCTTCCTATGGTGACGAAGAAGAGGCGGGTGAATCAAGTGAGGAGTCCAACAACCTCAAAGTCCAACTCAACCCAAGAATCACCTTCAAGTTCAAGTGAAGGAGAACCAAGACAAGAAGTTTGCGGGAGCTCTACGAGGTAACGACGAGATACCCTTACTTGTTTATACGCGATTGTGAACCTTTAGTTTTGAGGAGGCAATGAAAAGCAAGAAATGGAGACAAGCCATGGACGAGGAGATAAAGTCAATAGTGAAGAATGATACGTGGGAGTTGACGACCCTTCCGAAAGGCCAAAAGGCTATTGGAGTCAGTGGGTATACAAGACCAAGAAAAGCGCCAAAGCGAAGTGGAAAAGTACAAGGCAAGACTTGTGGCAAAGGTTACAAGCGAAGTATGGTATCGACTACGAAGAGTATGATTGATGAGCTCAAGAAGTCAATGACGAAAGAGTTCGAGATGACAGATATAGGACTTATGTCTTATTATCTTGGCATTGAGGTGAAGCAGACGGATGATGGAATTTTCATAAGTCGAAAGGATATGCCAAGGAGATATTAAAGAAGTTTGGAATGGATAAGTGCAATCCAGTTGGAACCCCCATAGAACATAAGGCAAAGCCTTCTAAGCATGACGGAGGAGAAGCGGTAGACTCAACTCAATTCAAGAGTCTCGTTGGAAGTCTGCGCTATTTGACATGTACAAGACCGACATACTCTTTGCGGTTGGTTTAATTAGTCGTTTCATGGAAGAGCCTACGACAAAGCATTTGGAGATTGCAAAGAGGATTCTCCGTTATATCAAAGGTACCGTAGACTACGGCATGTTTTATTCAACAAGTGAAGACTTCAAGTTTGGTTGGATATAGCGGCGATGTTGAAATGAAACAAAGGCGATGGAAGAAGTACAACGAGTTCGTATTCTTCCGGGTAACAATGCTTTACATGGTCTTCAAAGAAGCAACCTATTGTTACTTTGTCCGGTTGTGAAGCGAATGCGTGAGTCGCAACATCGTGTGTATGTCACGCATTTGGCTTAGAAGTATGCTAAAAGAGCTACACATGGAACAAGAAGATGCGATGAGATCTATGTGGATAACAAGTCGGCCATTGACTTAGCTAAAATCCGGTATACCATGATCGAGTAAGCATATCAACACTCGTTATCACTTTATTCGAGAGTGCATTGCAAGGAAAGATGTCCAAGTGATACATACGATGTCCGAGAACCAAGTTGCAGATATCCTCACCAAGCCGATCAACGAGAAAGATTTTTCAAGACAACGAATGATGATTGGAGTCGGTAAATCAAGTTTAAAGGGGGGTGTTGGATCGTAAACTTGATTTAGTTCGAGCCAATATAGTGGAAGCTTCTAGAAAGTCGTAGAATGGTATGGAAGCTTCTAGAACGACAAAGAATAATCCTAGAAAATATCCATAGATATGTCTAGAATATTGTAGCTAAATGTTATAGAAATATCTAGAATTAGGATAAGGATGATGATGTATTAGGAATGATCAAGATGATGTAGGAAGTATCTAGATAGTAGTAGAATATCCATGGAAATATCTCATCTCTAACATTCCATGGAGTAGTATAAATAGGTGTTGTGGTGATGCATTTGTAATCAAGCAAAGCTTAAGCAATCAATAATATTCCTCTCTTCCTAAATTTCACTTACAACCTCTTCATCAAATATAAGCCTAAAAGGCCTTCGAGTTTCTAACAGTATTCGACTATGTGTTGGATAAGACTCGGTTTATGAATCTCAATGAATATAATTTGCACCTTCAATGTGATACATTAAGCAGATCTGAAAAGGTACACATCAATCCTACAAGTACCATTAATCTTTTCTTTCTCATGATTGTCAATGTGATACATGGAGCAAATCTGAAAAAGTATACATCAACCCTACCAATATCATACACACTCTAGAAAGACTTGCAGAAAGTTTTAAAAAGAAAGGGAATGAGGTAATCATTTTTAAAGTCCTTACAATGTATATACGAGTATACGTTTAGGAATGGCTAATTCCTACAAATTAAGTTATAAGCTTAGGATGAGTAATTTGAAAAACTTCAAATTCTACGATTAATAAGATTACCCGAATAGCCCGATTAAAAGAACCCGAACAATGTAGCAGGATAAGTTCTTTCTACTACACGTTCATATTTCACCTCTCATCATGACAAGGTAGCAGTGTCACATACGCACACACCCGTAAATCCCCATAAGTCGCTCGGGTGCCATTATTAACGTCCTACACAACCAGCTGACTTAGCTCAGTTGCCACCTGAGCCCCTTCCCGGGGCCTGCCCGTTTGTATGGTTTAACTCGGGGGTCAGATTTCAAGTGTGGTGCCGTTTATTAAAAAAAATAAAATAAATAAATAAAATAAAATAAAAAATCCCTACACACTAGTGATATATTTGTTGTTATGAAAGATGCACCAACTTAACCAAATGTAAGGAAAGAATGTTAATAAAAATATAACTGAAGACAGTTATAATAAATTATGAAATTTAATTTTTAAATATTCTTACCTATAGAGTATTTAAGAGAGATCAATTTATTTTGTACTTAAAAGTTAAAACTGGTCACTCAACAGACGTACTTCTTCCAGTAATTTATTTCTTCCATGGCAACTGTCCACCTTCACTGGTTACTCTTTATATATTCCATTTGTATATAATATGTTCTCAGTTTATTCAACCTTCATCAACTTCTGTTAAACTGAAAATCCTAAAAATTAGTTGCTTTCAGGTACTTAATATCTTATTGCCTTGAATCACACTGCTAATGTAACTGCTGGCTAATTAAAATTTACATATGTTAAAGTTACATTAAATTAGTATTTGCTCGATATTATAGTTTATTGCTTAATTTTGTTGTTGTGTTGTTGTTTCTTTGTAATGTGACTAGATAACTTATTTTTTGTGTTTTGTGAATTGTTACGCACTCTTTGATTTTGTTGTTTGTTCCTCTTGAAGTTTATTGTTTTCTAATTGTATTTAAGTTATGAGGCAAAATAAGGGAGATTTTGATTACCACAGTCTACAGGGCTTAGTATGTGATTAAGCAGAGGTGTTGACACATAATCCTTCTTGTTGTCTACTAAAATTAAAGTGTAATTGTCATCTATTAAAAAATAAAAGATTAGTTGTTGCAGCAAATTGTAATAGTATTCATCATTTTGTGAATGTATACAGTATACCTTTAAGTGCTTGTAACATACTTACATGTTTTTGTGATTATTACATGTTTTTGTGATTATTTAGAACTGTAATTACCTTACTAGCTAGTATGCATTTAGTAAGTAGAAATGGATTATATTGTTTAATAAAACTGACCTAGCATCCATAAAAAAGCTGGTATACTCATCATCGATCAGCTAAATATTGTTGATCTGTTTGAAGCTTGTAATCATTACCTTATGATTGTGTTAATTTCAATGATGTTGTATACATACTTGTTTTGTTATATGCTTGTGATTCAAGACTTTAAATAGGTTTCTGATACATTTTTACTCTATAGAATGGGTGGATGTTCATTTGTGGACGATTGCGAGTTAATTTCTCCTAGAACACTTGTTTTGGTTGGTAAAACGGGTAGTGGAAAAAGTGCAACTGGCAATAGCATTCTGGGAATGAAGATTTTTAATTCTAAAAGAAGTTTGTCTGGAGTTACAGTTACATCTGAGTGGCAGGCAACTTCATTGGAAGATGGCCAAATGCTAAATGTTATCGATACTCCAGGTATTGACATAAACTAAGTTAACGCTGATTGATATGATTTTGTTCTGGTGAAATAAACTACTTGTGACAATCTAAACATCTGCAACTCTTTTTCTTCTATTTTGCCTCCTCACTTTTGTCATGATTGCAGGACTTTTTGATTCCACTCTTGATTTTGACTTTATTGGGAAGGAGATTGTCAATTGTGACACTACCACCACACACAGCCACCACTTCATTCCTCCGACCTTCCAAAACTTACACTTACACCCCCTCAAAAACCCAATCTTTCCACTCCACACACCTCAACAACACCCACCTCTCCTTATCCTCTCTCAAACCCAACAACCACCGCAGACAGTTGAGTGGTCTTGTCGTGTGTGCTGTCGGAGACAGAGCTGGTACCTGTTGAAAATGATGACGTGGTTCCATCGGGTTCTGGTGTTTATGCTGTTTATGATAACAATGGTGATATGCAGTTTGTCGGGTTGTCTAGAAATATTCAATCTAGTGTTGTGTTTCATAAAAAGGCTGTGCCTCACCTTTGTGCTTCTGTTAAGGTACACACGAATTATGTTTTAGTTATTTGTTGTTTAGGATTGCTTAGCATATCTTCGGATCAACTTGTTTCGTTTCGTTATGCTTGCTTATTTCCTTTTCTTACCAAACTCGTTATCTCCTGCCCTTGTCTTTTTTTGGGTTTCCGATACCGCACACACACATACTCAAACCAGGACCAGGAATTGAATTTGAGACCTCACACATTTTAGTGTGATAGTCACAAGCCATTTTGCCACTAGGCCACCCCTAACTAGTTTTCCTGCCTTGTCACATTCTAGCTGATTTAGTTTCAAAAGCATTATCAGTTTTTAGCCTGCAAACAGAAACATCCCCTGTACGTTGTTAAGCATAAATTAGCCACTGATTGGACCTGTGGCTGCCAAATGTTTGTTTGCATTTTTAATATTATTATTGCTATAGTTCAAATTATATTGATATATTTGACTTGTAAAGTAAGACCTTTTCATTTATGGACTTTTTTCAATATGGTTTCCTTTCTTAACTTGATGTAATTTGGTGATCGTAAAATTCTTACATCGTCTTGTTTCTAGACTTTTAGTGATTAAGTTGAGTGTTTTAACTTTACTTTGTACCAATTGTGAAAAGTAGGAAGAAGTATAAAGTTCTTAAGGTACCATATTTTCTTATAGGTTTTGGAACTTCAAACTCTAGGCTTGAGTTTGTAAAGCTTGATATCGTTTGTCGATGGTCTTCCTCATCATCAGTTTATATATGGTAATGTTTTAAATTTTAATTAAGACAGATGTGACCAGACATAGTAATATAGGCCTTTTCTCAAATCAAATGTTATTGACAGTTTGAAACTAGCTCCAAATTGCAAGTGCGATAATTAACTTGTTAGTTGTCACATAATTTTTCATTCCATACTAGGTTTCTGTATTGTGCTGAAATGATTGCTTCTCCCGAATCTCTGATTTTGGCCCTCGATTGAATGATTGTATTTTACATAATATATCACAAATGCTTTGAATGTATATTTATCTTTAGTTTAGGACCGTTATAATTT
Organism: Chrysanthemum lavandulifolium; assembly: GCA_022545495.1. Classification (NCBI taxonomy): domain Eukaryota; kingdom Viridiplantae; phylum Streptophyta; class Magnoliopsida; order Asterales; family Asteraceae; genus Chrysanthemum; species Chrysanthemum lavandulifolium. The sequence goes on from CM040239.1 coordinate 260,724,703, forward strand.
CTCGTGTTTACTTAGTCAACAACAAACCTAAAACTTGCTAAAATGAGATCCACAAAACACACACACAAGAATTAACGGCTATAAAGATGGTATCTTTCTTGCCACTAAGACAATATTATTGGAGGTGGCTAAACAGGCATCTTGATTCAGATTAGTTAATGGGTTGAACTGGGTGGGTTGGTTAAAACAAGTCACTAAACCAATTACTTGATTCAGCTAAATCAGACTGTTTAGCCATCTCTACTAATAGCTTTTTTTGCAGGAAATGATTAGTTGAAAACACATTTTTTATACAACACTTTGTCTAGAGTCACAAGTAGGATTTTTTCTTATTCCCAGTACATTTCATTGGTACGTTATGACTAGAAAGTATGGTTTATAAATATAAAAAGAACCAATCCGGGAAGAGAGGTAAGACATGAAAACTGTCATCATAAAGGTCACGTCTGCCAAGTTGTGCACCCAGTCAGTATATGTTTTAAGTCCAGGATGATTTATACTTGTGTTCCCCATATGAAATTGACTACACAATCTTAACATGGTTCAGAAAATTGGCTTCATTCATTGTCATTGCTCGATTATTCACTTTCCTCGTCAATTATAGTCGTAGAGAAAATTCCTTACAAAATAGGGATAAGACAGGGATATAGGTTTATTAGTGAAGCTGTGCTCTGTTGAGTAAGTATAATTAAATATGTGTATCTAACACAACAGTAAGAGATAAGGCATGTAAACGATCATCATAACAATTGGATCTACAAACTCCAAGTTTGACCATAAAATGTTTGCACGGTTCCTCATTATATGGTAGCTAGTAGCAGGACTTGAAATAGTGAGGACTGTATATGCTTAGTCTGGTAATTTGTTCACATCCATTTATAACAGGAAGGCCGATACGAAGAGCACAACGCAAAAACTATCTTAGGGAGTTAGGGATGTTTGGATGTGCGCTTTGAAAGTAAATCTGTGATACATTACTTGACAGTTGCATTATCAGATTTTTTTTATCGTTTAGGAAATTCTGATTTTGTAAGTAGGAACTAATAGAGAAAGTGAACAAAATGATACATTATGAAAGGAAAAGAACAGTTTTGTATTACGAGGGTAGAAGTCTCATAAATTAGGCTATAAAGGAAAATTAGGTTAATCTATTATCCCTTAGGTAATCAGTTGTGTTGCACATGGTATGAAATTAATTATCCAAAATTGATTTTGACCGTTACTGATTTACATAAATTGTGAGCAAAATATGTTTCTTCCAACACTAAAAAGTGATTAGTGTAATAGATAAATCTGTTCTGTAGCGCAAATCCCAACACCTAGCTGTTTGTTCTATGCAACTGTGTTATGGGCAATTTTTACTGAATCCTCTAATTTTTATAATATACACCATGCTCAAGTAATCTCATTTACACCTTTAATTTGACAGGTTGGAGTGGTGGATAGTCCCGCTCGAGCAGCATTAACTGAAGCATGGAAATCATGGATGGAAGAACACATAGAAGCCACTGGAAAAGTCCCTCCTGGCAATGAGAAGGGAAACACAACATGGGTTCGCCAAGCACCCAAGACAAAGGCCGATATAAGGTTAACACCACGCCCAAACACTAAAATAACTGTTCCTCTAGAGGAACTAATTGACCGCATGGTAAAAGAAAACAAGGTGGTGGCATTCATCAAGGGTCTAGGACTGCGCCACAATGTGGTTTCTCACAAAGGGTTGTTGGAATTTTGGAGACAGAAGGCGTGGATTATGAGAGTGTGGATGTGTTGGATGAAGAACATAACAGTGGATTACGTGAGACCCTTAAGAGGTATAGTAATTGGCCTACCTTCCCACAAGTGTTTGTGAATGGTGAATTGGTAGGAGGGTGTGACATATTGTCTTCAATGCATGAGAAAGGTGAGCTTGCTGATCTCTTTAAGAAGTGAACATTGACAAGAAGGTCATGTGTTTTCTTTTGTAATACTTAATTGTTGTAACATTTTAATGAGTTAGCACAAAAATCCCTATTATTGTCAGATTTTTAATTATATACTTTCAATTAGAGCGTTAGGGGTGTTTACATGTGTGCTACTAATTTCGTGGTATTGTGTAATGGAAATTAGATAATTGCATGCAGTAGAAGATAGTGTTTGGTTGTGCACTTGTGCTACACTATTTGTGAAATAAATAACTACTTTTAAATTAGGTATTAGTAAAACACAAATTGAAACATAATAGGTTTAGACAATTGAGTTTCACTATGGCTAAACAAATTCTCCAACACTCTAATGGGGTGTTTGGATTTGTATTTTAAACTTTAGAGTAGAATAATTGGTTTCTAAGGTTCAATTTCACGTATTATGCTTCTAACTATATGATCCTCTAGAACACACCATAACCAGTTAAGCTGCTCCAAAATGAATATAAACAAACACTTTAATTTTATAACCATAGCATTTATTCCGACTTTACAATGTGTGGGCTCTATGTCTTTTCACGACAGTCACAACGACCCATAACATTGAAACTTCAAATAACGAAAACAAATTAGGTCTTAATTCTGTTTCAAGAATGGTGAATTGGCATGTTCATCACTACTGTAGAGACACGGGTGTTGCTCAAATCCTTGCTTTTGCAACACATTCCTAGCCATCAACACAACATCTTTGTTACTCAAATCACCTTTGTTCTCTTTTAACACAATCTGAACTGCATTACTGAACGCACCATAAGCTTTCCCTCCATTTCCATGAGGATTCATATCTGCAGAAGTTTCATTTGCTTGACAGCCACTTAATAAAATCCCATCATCTTCATGTATTGACAGAATCAAATCCAGTTCATGTAAAGGCAAAGAGAAGCTGAGACTTGCAGCAGTTCCAAATAGCTCGAGCAAATGTGTTCCAACATCAGGTGTGTTTATGTTGGTGATTGATGAGAGATGATGTAGTACTGATTCAAATGGGATGGCCTTTGATTTGGTCATGGTGATGCTGGAAGTGCAAGTTGGTGGGAGTGAAGAAGGCCCGATTTGTTCTTTTTCTTTGTTGATTAGCCCGCCGCTATGGCAAGAATCCGAAACGATGGTGAAGGTTGCTCCGTTAGGTACTCGATTCACTAGATTCCGAAAATCCAAATCTGTAATGCAAAAGTTTCAAATGTGACGATTTAGACACATTTACTTGTTAGAACGTCGATTCGGGGTTATGTTTTGTGTCGAACAAGTCAAATGGGCTAAATCAGCAAATTAGCTTTACAAGAAACTGATTAAATTGGTCGAAAGTTGCATAAAAATAATTTATTAGTAAAAATGTACAGAATGAGCTCTTTTGGCCAGTTGCCCAACCAGTTTTCAAACAATTTACTCTACAAATATTTCATGTATCGTATATGGCATTCAATATGTCTTGTTGCGCTATCATTCTGTATTTATACAGTCAAGACGGGAGGGATTGGGCAAATGGCAGTCATCCCTCTCAGTTTTGTAGTTAATAAAAGTGTTTATGCATAAAATAAAATATTTACAAGAAATTTGTCAGCTTGAAATATAAGTTATGATGGATTTGTTAACTCACCTGTGATTAGATTAAAATCACAAGGAACGATGGCTTCGTCTACATGAGAAGGGTGTGCTCGTCTGTTTGAAGGAATTCGTGTGCCATGGCCACTATAGTGAAGATAGAGAACGTCTCCAGGTTCGGCCTTATCAACCATGTGGTTAAGCGCCTCCATAATTTTTGCACCCGTAGGCTTGATAAGTGAATCAAGTGCATCGGTTAGGAGTTGGATATTGCTTGGCTCGAACCCAAATCGGTCTATTAGCACTTGTCTCATGGCTAAGACATCATTTATGCAACCATGCAACTCATTTGGCGTGTTTGCGTAGTTGCACCCAACTAAAACCGCAAATTTGTTGTTCCCAGCCTTCTCCATGTTTATAGCAAGTACTTGTGGTCTTAAAGTGTTTTAGCAATTATACAATGTTTGGTTGTCACATATATAGAGTTTAAAAAGTAGAAGGAAGAAGGTAGCATTTGATTGTTGGAATGTTATTTCTTAACTTGCAAGTGAACATGTTTACAATCTTAAAGTATATGACCATGTGTTCTTAATTACTTCTTATATCTATAATGTTTTCTCGATTATTGAGTAAGGGGTGAGATCAATAAAGAACACATAAAAATTAAAAAATAAAGATCAAATATATCAATTTCAACTATTCATTTTGATTAAATTAATTAAATTTACTTCATCTTTATATTTAAAATTAAATATATATTTAAAAATTAAATATATCACAAACCGTTAATAGTTAGATAAAATTAATTATATCATTCGACAAGAATAAAATTATATTTCTATGAGATCTAATATTGTATCTTTCGACTAACTTATTTTTATCGTTTATACGACTTCGATATATTACACTATAAATGAAAATTTAAAATACTCTTTTGTGTTAACACAACCTCTCAACCCTAAAAAGCCCTAACCCCTAAACCCCAAAAAACCCTAAACCCTAAACCTCTAAAACCTTTAAAAACCCTAAAACCCTAACCGCTAAACCAAAAAAACCTAAACCCCTATACCCTAACCGCTAAACCAAAAAAACCTACACCCCTAAAACCCGCTAAACCAAAAAAACATAAACTCTATCCGCTAAACCGTAAGAAACCTAAACCTTGACCCCTAAAAAGCTTAACCCAAAAAAGTCAAACCCCTAAACCCTAAACACCTAAACCCACAAAGAAGTCGGAAAAAAAATTCGTCGAAAGTATGTGATGTGAGATATCAAATTAAAGGTAGTTTTATGTTTGTCGTGATGGTATGATTAGTTTCGTCTAACGATCAATGGTTTGTAAGATATTTAGTTTTTTAAAAATGATGATGAAAGTTTATTTTATTGTTTTGAAGAAAAAATAAGTGGTCGAGAATGGTTAATTTGATCTTTAATTTTTCTTTGATCTTTATTGAACCAAACTCTATTCGTGAATGGTATATGAATACAATTGCTCATACGTATTTGAGAGATTAAAATACCAATGATGGATTTTTTAAGTCGATACTTATTCTAAACCGCTGGGATATAGAACTGTTATAAATGTCCACTAAGAACTGTAATGTAAGTTGATGATGAAAATGAATTTATAAAACTATGTGTCGCAGTAGACTAGCGTGAACACCGTAGTGTTTTTGAAGGTCGCAACTCCATAGATCGACTTAAGATTACATGTGTGCATTTCTACTTAGGTTGTTTCGATGAAGGGACTTAATCCTCAATTTTCTTCTGCGCCGCCTTTCTCTCTCCAAATGACCTTCAAGCGATTGGGTGCGCCAATAAAGACGACTTTTAATAAAATTAATTAAAAAGGGTGAGTGTTCTTTTTATGTGTGTGTTTGTTTCGATCTTACATACGATCGAGTTAAACAAAAAAGCTTGTGATCGAGTAGTCCCACAATAACGTGATCGAGTGGGGATCGATCCTCCCAATCGATCATCCACTTCTATTGGAGCCAGCCTTAATGCATGCTTGGCACGTTAAATGAAAAGTGGGAGTTTCTTTTAACCAACGAAAACATGTTCCTTGAAAGAAAGGTACACCACCAAACCAAATGTCATATGCTTCTTAAAGTAGTATCATCATCAATGTTACCATCAGCATTAAGCCGTACGTTAAGTACCAAAAAAGCAAATATGAAGAGGCTAAAACAGAAGATAGATCTAAATATCCTTGCAAGTTGCAACATTTGGTTTGTGGCAATTGACAATGATAAGACATATATCCATAGCCTGCTATCTATCGATCATGTCAATATACGGTTGACTTGCTGTATATAATGTTATACAGTAGCTAGTTTGACTTAAAACATGTATTTTAACGAAGAAATGCCAAAGTTAGGGCTAGTCGACCAAATTAGCTCAATTCAAAGCTTACAATTACGCGAATGAGTATTTCCGAAATTTTTCTTCCTTTATTCTTTAGCTTATTCCAAGTTTTACAAATAGTAACAAACTAAACAACAATTAGTTTCCTTTACATGAAACATGAATTACATGCGGCTTCTAGTTGGCTTTATAACAGGCTTGAAACCAGCGATGCCTGTAATCTCCTACCCGTGACCAAGGTGTTAATGTCATATGTTCCTTCAGTATGTGTAGATTGGCTCCAAATCTCCAAAAGCCTGCAACCAAAAAAGAACAAACACTTGGGCCATTTTACAATTTATATTTAACTGAAATAAAGAACCACCAAGAGGAGAATTATTCACCAACTAATCTAAAGATAAAGAATACACGAAGAGAACATAGAGTTGATAGAACCCGGTTTCAGCATTTATCCAGATTAGTTATGGAATAACTCATATGAGCATGTACACACTAGTAGATAACCCCTATGGGTGGGAAAATGAGCGGGTCGGGCAATGGTCAAAATGGATAAACCATAACCCGAAATAACTTTATAGAATACTTACTCGTTTTACCCTGTTCCTTTAATCTAACTTTATATATAGAAGAGTAACCATTGACTATTTGGGATAAACCATAACCAGAAAAAAAATTGTGAAAAGACTCATCCCGAATGACCTTCCGAAATTGGTTGACCAAAACTCAATGGAGAAACTAACTTTAGGCAAAAAACTATCTTTAGACAGAGAAAGAAAACAATAAAAATATCACCTAGCTTGATTTTCGATGCAAAACCTTGTAGATTTAATCAACTATTAACCATAACTCCATAATACAATCAAATCTCTACACAAGTACACAGGTGATAACAATTGAATGATGAGGGATATATCGACATCTAGAACTCTCCAAAATTACCAAGGTGATCCAATTAAAAAAATTTCGTCCACACATCTTTAGAATAAACCATTATTTTATATACCAAAATTGAACACGAGTCATGATATTAGGGATATGCATACCTTTGCAACTAAAAAGTCAGATATTATTCCATTTCCACCAAGTAACTCACGACCTAATGCAACTGTCTCCCTTGACCTCAGCGTGATCCATGACTGCATAATAACTTGTTAAACAAAATAGAACAAATTAATTTGTTGAAAATAGAACAAGAAGAAATCAAACCTTTCCCAAGCTGGCTTGACCAGGAGTCATTTTACCGCTCTCATACAGCTTGCAAATTAGAAACATTGCTTGTATATTGGATAACATTTGAACTAACTTCTGCTGATTTATTTGGAAAGCTGCCAAAGGGGCTCCAAACTGCTTTCTCTCTTGTAAGTACCTATCAACCATAAAACACCATTATATTCATAGAGATTCAATAAGCAAGCACCTAATAAGAAATATACTATTTGAAAAAAATTAGAGGTAAAAACAATTTAATTATAATACCTATGGCACATGTCGAGACACCCATTGTGATGCCAATAGGTTGCCATGCTACCATAACACGAGAAACAGCAAGCACCTGATATCACGGGTAAAATGGTAAGTCAATATACTTATTGCAAGTAGGATGATGAAATTCATAACTGTGACAAGTGTATAGCATGATTAATATGAAAAAATGAAAATGCTACATCCACATAATATTTACAAAAACAATTACATATCGTGGCAACGAAATATGGATTGTGAAAATAAGAAAGAGAAACTATAGTACAGCATGATCCGTCCATCACATTAGCCACATCATCGTGTGAAAGTTTTTTGTAAAATTGTGTGAATGTAGCATTTCTTGAAAGAAATACAATATAGAATTCAATAGCTAGTATCAAGAAAGAAATATATTAGTAATATCATACTTTGCTTGTATCTTGGAAAGAGTTGACACCAGGTAACCTGTCCTCATCAGGGACGAAAACTTTCTGCATGAGAATATCTCCATTTTGAACCATTCGCAGACCAATTTTATTTTCTATTTTGGTAGCTTGTAACCCAGGTGCATTCTTCTTTAAAATGAATCTGCCATGAAATCATTTATTATGTAATCACAAAGCTAAAACTTTTTAAAAGCAGGGAGTCTGAATTTCCAAATAATTTCAAAGTTTTCTGGAATAGATGATAAACACGTCATTTTCTTACCCATTTATTTGGTTTGTGTCTTTGTTTTTAGCAAAAATGACCAAAATATCTGCAAAGGTACTGTTTCCAATCCATCTTTTTTGGCCTTCAATGACCCAACCTCCTTCCACCTGATCATTCAAAAACTATATAAGACACAAAAAATGATGCTTCCATATCAGCTGAACAATACAGTGGTTACAAGAAATGACCTTTGTGGCTGTTGTTCTAAGGCCACTTGCATCACTTCCATTGTCAGGTTCGGTCAAACCCTAATAATGCCAAAAAAAACCATTCAAGCGCACATAGTCTAAGACCATCTGACATCAGATATCTGACATCAGATAATATGCTCACTTACCCAACAAGCTATTGTGTCCAGTTTGGCCAATGATGGCAAATACTTTTGTTTTTGTATTTCTGAACCGCACAAAGCTGTTGACAGATCAACAAGTTAGATAATTTATCAACCCATCACTGATAGAATTTGGTGGTAGTAATCTTGACCCATTTACTTATTTGAGTTGCATTTATCTCAAACGAGTCAATAGGTAAAATCAAATTTAACTATCAACCGAACCCAACCTACTTTGTTTTGACCCGTATCAAAATGACCCACAAACCGGCTTTGGCCCATTACCCCCAACCCCGTTTTGCTACCTCTAATGGAAGTCATATTATACATGCTAAAAAGTAAAAATTGAACGTTTACACATTACAATCAAGATCTTACATATGGTGAGCATTGCCAAAGAAGAATGCACTAAAATAAACGTAGAGCAACTTGCATCAACTCTGGCTATTTCTGCAGTAACTAACGCATTTGCAGTCACGGATAGACCAGGACACCCGTAACCCTGGAAAAAAAATTCACTTATTGAAGCAACAGCATCCTATATATATTTATCTATACCTTGAGAAAATAAAAATTCAAACAGTTAAAATATGTATAAAATACCTTAATAGTTCCACCAGCGATGTTCAGAGCACCTAGCTTTGGAACAATCTGAAATGGAAATTCTGCCTTCTCCCAGTACTGCATTAATCACAAAACTAAACATCAGATTTCGGGCCAACCTAACCCGACACAAAACTAAGAATGACCCATTTGGACTCCGTGAAGAATTATGGAAGTACCTTGGTCATTATTGGTGCAATTTCTTTCTCGACACACGCTTACTTTCAGTCTTAGAGCTTGTTCCTCAGGGGTCAATAGGTCCGCAAATTGATAGTAGTCCGAGGCTGCATATTTAATGCAATAAAGACATTAGCAGGTAGAAATACAAGTACCGTACTATATTAAATTAGGGTCATTAATCTCACTGCAAGGAGGAAAGACTGAAGCTGGCGTTGCTTGTGGAAATGCCAAGGAGACATCCAGTGCTGGAGAATCAAAATACGAACTCTTTGAGTCCTTATTCTGTTCATCTGTTTGATGACAAAGTAACAGAAATTGATAAGCATACAAAAATCTACGATGAATAATAATGTAACAAAAGTAAATGACGATATACATATAACCAAATTGAACAATTATGAATCACAAGAGTATGATTAGAGTCCATACTACAAAAAACATTATTTCAAATGATCATGAATGTGATGATAAACCAAAAGAATCTTTACAAAATGAATCTGAACTCAATGGAGCAAATTAAAGTGAATCAAGTAAATCTAAAATCAAACAACCATATAGTCAAAAACACAATGTAACTTCATTTGGAGCATTTTGTTCTGTTTTATCACAAGACATACCATATATCCAGGTCTGAAACCATACTAATGGGGTGTTTGGGCTAGTTTATTTTTCGGCATATGGGCTTATTTGAATTTGGAAAAGCTCATAAGCTCATTATTTTGGCTTATCAACCTTATTAGCTTGAGCTGACTTATTTACGGCTATAAGCACCACTTGAGAAGCTCACAAGCCGAAAAATAAGCTAATCCAAAAGCGCAATAAACATACTAAAATCCAAATGACTAATCAAAAGCTATGATATCGACACACACTATTATGATAGTATTAGAAAGAAACATGAAATGTGGATTTGGGGTCTTGAACTTTTGGAGCTACTGGGAATGAAATTGGTTTATTAAGGCAATAAACATGGCCTAGAATGCTAGAAGTTTAAATAGATTAGTTATAAAAAAAATAACAAAAAGGTAAAATATCCTTATTCGGGTTTATCAGGTGATCCGAACCCGAAGAAGCCAAACATAATATACCTGATACCCAACCCTTCTTAGAATTCGGATTAATCGGGTCAACCTGAGTAACTAATTACTCACCCGATCAACCCGACCCGCAGTCTTATTCGGGTCGAGTCAGCTTTTTACACCCCTATGTATCCACTGAATTAACTATTTGTATAAAATTTCATAATCTCTTACTTAGATTTGTAGCAATTCTACTGGGGTTGACATTTGACACTTATAACTTTGATCATCATAAAGATCAATCCATTCAATCTTATTAAATAAAATTCATATGGGCTTATACATAATTCAAACTCCAACTAAAGTATTTATCATATATCAATCATTTAGCAGAAAGAAGAATTATGAAATGGGTCTAAAGTCAAAACACATAAAGATGTAAATCAATATTTCAAGACTGGATTAAGTAAATATAATTTAAAAAACAGACACATACACATGATATGATGAGTGAATAGAATTTAAAACAGAAATATACCTTGAGGTTTAGATGATTGAAAGCTAGTCATAGTGATTGATTCCAAAAATAGTTTTTTTTTTTTCCTTCCGTTGTTGTTTTGCTTTTAATGATAGAGAAAGAAAGAAGAAGAAGCAAAGACAAAAATGTTTGGTTTTGCAAATCGAGGGAGAGGGATGGCAAACTTATTTTTCTTTTTTCTTTTTCTCATCAAAAACAATCTTATCTCAATTATTATCTCTACTAACTATAATGTGCGCAACTATTTTTGCTTAATGATTAATCCTCATCCATACTAGGTAACTTTGACAAACAATTGAATAAGTTGACAGTGAAGAACCCATACCTACTTCCTAGGATAGATGACTTATTTGACCGACTTCAAGGAGCTAGTGTATTTTCTAAGATCGACTTGCGGTCTGGATATCACCAGCTTAGAGTCTGAGAGGAGGATATCCCTAAGATGGCATTTAGGACTCGTTATGGGCACTATGAATTCCATGTGATGTCGTTTGGTTTGACCAACGCACCAGCGGTATTCATGGATATCATGAACCGAGTGTGTAAGCCGTATTCGGATAAGTTTGTGATATATTTTGATGTTATCGTAGAGGATGGTAGAGTAAAAGTGTATGCCAAAAAAAAAAAAAAAAAAAAAAAAAAAAAAAAGCTACTACCATCCTACATCTATCTTTATATTTATGTTTGTTTGTTTCAAGATCTCAGAGTTTAGTGAATGAGTCTTGAACAAGAACGCCATTCTTTTCATGCTTGTAACATAAGATTTTGACTTGCCACCACTAAATCGCCTATCCAACCAAACCCTTTGTTTCCTACCCTAAGCCTAACGTTACAACCCTTTAAAAGACCTCTTAGATGGTTGTTCCTCTCATGCTTACAGCAAAGCGCATGGAGGTTTGATTTAGTCTCAAGCTATGGTAATCTATGTCTATGACCGGGGTTAATGAGTGTTTATCTTCCATTTTCATTTACTATATTTCATATACACCGAGAGATGAGAGAATCCAAACACCCTTGTGAGGTGCTAGTATATAATTTTCGTGCTTGTTATGACTATTATGGTGCTTTTACTTGTTGTGAATTATGTAAACCAATGCTTATGCCCCTAACTTATAAATTGATTGGTAAAGCACATTTGTTTGAGACAAAGCAAATACCAAGTGTAGGGATATTTGATAAGGATTTAAACGCACACTTTTAAAGGTCATTTAAGCCCTTAATCGCCACACTTCTATATCCGTTCTTTCTTAATTTCGTTCATTTTCACTTTTAGGTCTCTTGAAAGCAAAATCTTTGGAATTATGCATATTTGGATGAAAAGGGTGAATATATGAAGAAAATGGCTAAGTCAAGATCGAAGACACTCAAGTCTTTGAATTTGAAGTTGACGTCCCCAATCAAAGCGTGGCGCCGTCCTCTATGCGTAATTAAATTTGTGACTTCCGGAGACTTTTGCCTAAATTACACCTAACGTCAAGCTTTGAAGATGAAGGGTGTCACAAAGACTTTTCATCCTGCATCGGCCTAGATCCGAATCGACGATGTCATTCTTTGAAGCCGAAGGCGTCACAACTACAACGTGACGTCGTCCCCAACTATTACTGCCAAGACGAAACCCTAATGACGGCGATCGGACGGCGTCCACCTATAAAGCGGCGTCGTCGCGATTGTAAAACTATATATAGAAATCAAATCAAATTTTAACGGAGGTAGACTTGTGGAGTAAAACCTAAAACGATTGTAGTCCGGTTTGAGCGAGATCTTAGGGTTCTCATACCCTATTTTACATCAAGATAAGTGTTTTACTTCATTTATTTCATTATGTCTTCGATTGTATGTATGTATGCTTGCGTGTTTAACATGTCCGACTAAATTTCTTGTGTGTTTGCGTAGATCTATGAAACATAGTTATTAATTATTGATTGGTTATCTCTTATCTTAATTGTAATTGGCTTATGAGTGCATTAGGCTATCGTTGTGTTTGAATGCTCGAGTAATCTTTGTGAACCTTAGCTTATGAATCACTTAGCGGAATTATATGCTAAACATCCAAAGATAACTTTAGAGTTAGTTTATGAAACCTAGAGATTTCGTAGGCAATAACCTTAAGGTAGTCCTAAAGAGTTAGGGAGAAACGCATACCCTACAACCTTAGAAAACACAACGCGTTAAGAATAAGGACGTGACAATTCAACCACCAATAAAAGATAACTATGGAGTAATAGTATCTAGGTAGACAAATTTTTAATCACCATACGAGCACACATCAATAGACATAAGACTACTCATAGTTTAGATAATTAGATAGTAGAGTAATTGGTAGAAGCACCAAATCCCCAAATCCAAACCCCGAGATTTTACCCTTAGCTTTCTAAAAAAAGATAAAAAATAATCTTCCTCAACCTCAACCTTAGCGTAGTACACTTCTCACTAGCATTCCTATTCCCCTAGAGAACGATATCAGTACCCGAGGCTTACCCAATACTACACTCTCTGTTGTAAAAATCGGCCCAGGCGGCCGATTAATCCCCTCATAATCGTTGATCGCTCACTAAGCGCCTTGATTTATCATAATCGTCCTATTTAATCGCTTTGGTCAAAGATCGCTTAAAAATCGGTCAACAAACCGATTAATCGGACAAAATCGGTCTGATCGGATTAATCGGACAAAAACACTTAAAAATTGGTCAACAAAATCGCTTAAAAATCGGTCAACAAACCGATTAATCGGACAAAATCGGTCAAAGGTCGCTTAAAAATGGTCTACAAACCGAGTAATATTTATGTTTGACTTTGAACTTTGGAGAATTATGTATTATGTCTCTATTTAAACACTTGAAATATTTGAACTTTGATGAAATACGTTATCCCATACATATAAAATAATAAAATATCTAAAATTACATTTTTGTGCATAGACATTCCAACGATTAATCCCGATTAATCCCCTCTATAACCGATTAATCGCTAGGCCCTACCCAACCGCTTCACTGGCGCCAGCGATTTTACAACCTTGACTACACTAAAGCGATTAGGTTCACCGCCTAGGGTGTTGAAAAACTTGCTCGGCGAAAAGGAAGTTCCTTTGACCCCGAACGCGTTATACGCGCATCAACGACTATGAAAAGGCTTGTAACGAATACCGTGTGATTCACAAGCATGGGTTTACGTTGAAGGAGTGTTGGAAAGTTTTGAGGAAGCATTCTGCCTAGAAAACTGTTGAGATGCCTTCTTTCACCCCGAATACTCGGAAGAAATCCAAGACTTCGGAAACCACCTCGGGGTCAACAAGAGGTCCTTTAAATCCCCAAGACGTGGATGATTCTGAAGAGGACGAGACTCGAGAATCACGACCAAAAGGTCATGATGCAACCAAGAAGAAAGCACCCCGAGCCATCTAAATCATTTGTTAGTACGATGGCCAATAACTTTTTCAAGTTCAAGCATTCAAGTAAGGAAAAAAAATAAGAATATGGAAGAGGAATACTTAAAGTTGAAGCAAAAAGAGTTGGAGCTTGCAGAGGCATCGGCAAGGCGAGCCGAGGAGTTCAAAAGGGAGAAACTTGAGATCCAACGTCAGCAACTTGCATTGACAACACAATCAAACCGGCACAAAACTTAATTTTCTACAACACACCCCTCGACCCAACTATGCCCGCACGACAACTACAAGAACTTCAACAACTTAAGGCATCAATCAAAGAACGCCACAACTTAGATTATTAGTTTCAGTTTTTAATAAGTACCGTAATGTTTACATTTTATTAGTTTAAGTTTTTATTTATTGTTGTAATGTTTAAGTATTTTTATTAATAAAGTTTAATTTTGTTTTTAAATATATTTGAATTAAAAAAAATAAAAAGAAAATAAATCCTAAGTCACCACTGTGATAACTAGATCGTCGTCAAATCGTCGAAAAGAGAAAGCTGATGAAAAGAGTCGACACAGGTCACCACTGCTGCCCTAAGAGCGTGTTTTTACTTGAACTCCTCCGTTAGGATAGGATGCTGCGTTTCATTTAAACACCACCTACCCTCAAACAAGTGATATAGATTTGAGTGAGTCTTGTCTTGCTCGATGGCGGCGATTTCCTATATAGAAATTGAAAATCAAATCAGGATGCCCTAAATAAAGGTGTATAGAAAACCTTTAAATAAAACCATGGTTGCCATGGATACTCTCTATTTAGTAGATTATTATTAGCTACTTATGAAATATAAGCCAAAGTGGAATATAAGCTTAGATAAACATCCTATTCATATCGATTTTACATAATAAACAAATATTTGCAAAACCAAATCTTGAAAAAGAGATTTCATCTATTTATTTAAAACTGTGTATACTTAATGAAGCGGCTTATCAATTTGATTAAAACAAAAAATTATCATAATTTAATTACAAAACTTTCGTTTTACATGTCCTTCACCATTGAGCTAATATCAGGTCAAGCGAGCCCACACTATAAACACTAATCCACAAATAAAAGCCCTACGATAGCCCAAACGCACAATTCACCTCAGCCCACTACAGAGCCCAAAAGCAGGGTTATAAAAAGAAAAGAAAACCCTAGAGTTGTTCACCACACACAGAAGACGGCGCAGATCTTCTTATCAACCGAAAACACACCACACCACTCACCTTTCTTTTGGCAAAATGGTTAGTCCTTCTTCTTCATTTAATCTCTTAAGTTTAATTTTAATAAATAAAAAGTGTTGTTATAATTTCGTTTCATTTTGCATCACTTTATTCAATCTGTTAAACTAATTTACTTACTGATTGTGATATAAATTGTTTATTAGTTTCTGAATTTGTTGTGGTATTATGGTGATTTAATTTTATAAAAAAATGTTAGATAATAAATGATGTAATAGCTGAATTAGGGGGTGTTTGTTTGAGCTTATATGTTATTGTTTTGATTTACGGTGAGGTGTTTTTGTCGTAAAGTGATAAAGATTGACTGAATATGTTAATGTGTCTTGCTTATGTTCCATGTTTCTACAATAGTTTCTGATTAACGAGATGTTTTATAAAATGTCACTTATTATAAAAATATTGTTGAATTGCTTAGTTTTTTGAAAATTGTATAATAATGGAGAATATTGTTTGTTTAGACGTTTAAGCGAAGGAATGGTGGAAGGAACAAGCATGGTCGTGGTCATGTCAAGTTCATTCGTTGCTCAAACTGCGGAAAGTGCTGCCCCAAGGTATCTTTGTTACTTTATGTATATCATTTTGCTAAAATAGTTTTTTTATTGTGAGATTGATCTTCTTGAATGCTGTTTTCTATATGGGGTTATACGTCATTGATCTTCAGAGATAATGATAGGGTGAATGACACTAACATATAGCAGATGATACCCTTCTGTATTGATGTAATTGCATTTGAAGTTATCACGTTAAAATGCATCTTAGTTTCAGTTACGTTTTTGTTCAATCAAATGATATACATGCAGTTCCATCAATTTGTAAGTTACTTAAATAGAAACATACAAGAAAGCTGAAGTGTCTTGTGTTTTGGTGTAGCTAAGTTTTTAAGAAACCACTTGGTACATATATCGTGTTGTTTAGACAAGTCTATTGAACGGTTTTTGTGGCTTTTTTTATACTTAAGCTACATGTTCATCTGCTGATGCGTATTTTTACTGGGTTGAGATTTTATTGCATTTCTCGAAACAATCACTTTTATATAAAGTTATCGAAGCTTACAACTCTGAATATACATATTTTCTTGTGGTATCAGGACAAGGCTATCAAGAGATTTCTGGTGAGGAACATTGTTGAGCAAGCTGCTGTTAGGGATGTCCAAGAAGCTTGTGCATTTGAACGTAAGACTTATAACACAGATCATAGAAACATGTGCATTTTGAAATTATTGACTAGGCCAATAATTTTGCTTTTTATTGCAGAGTACACTCTTCCCAAGTTGTATGTGAAGATGCAGTACTGTGTGTCTTGTGCAATTCACTCCAAGGTTGTAAGGGTTCGATCTCGAACTGACAGGAGGAACCGTGAGCCACCAAAGAGATTCACTCGTCCAAGGGTATGATTTTCTAAGCTATCTTTTGCTAGTTACAATACTAGTATATTACAATATTCCATGCCTTTGGCTGGTGCGGGTTGAATGTAGACTAACTCATAATATCATCACTGTTGTATGCTCTAGAACACGTGTAATAGAATCAAGGTTGTAAAAATCGCTCGGCGGTACCGTGGCGGTTGACCCCCGCCAAGCGCCATAGCCGCCATGGCGGCGCCTAGGCGGTGACCCTAAATTACAAAGGAATTTATTAAAGAAATGAATATTTGCAAGATTAATTATAAAAACTAGCTTAAATTAGAACAAAATCAATAAAATCGGAGTTAATTGCCGTGAATTGGAAAAAAAAAAACCCAGATCTGAAGTTGACCGGCGTTGACCGGCGTTGACCAAACCGCCGCCAAGGCCGATTTTCACCGCCAAGCTCCGATTTTGACCGATTTCTGACCGATTTTGACCAAAACGCCATGTTAGACCGATTTGGGAAATATCGTGGCGGTGGACCACCGATATCCGCCTAGGCGGCCGCCAAGGCCTATTTTTACAACACTGAATAGAATGTAGATTAGCTGGATAATATCTTTGTGCTCTCTTTGCTGTTATCTTATGATCATTAGTCCACATTTAGCATTAAGTTTCATAGGGCTGTGGGTTGTCTAGGTATGTTGGTTCTTTGAAATGACCAACCTTGATTGATCACATCTCTAGATTAATTTTCGTACAGGGTGCTGAAAAGGTACGCCTGTCTGCTACTAATAAAACGACCACTTTGAATACTGCACATCAATCACTAAACCAATTGAAAATTATAATCTGATTATTTCAGTTTCTTTAGTTTTTGTGTAACATCTTGAATAATCGTTGTTTGGAGCATGGTATATGTTTCTCTATCTATTTTTACCATGATAGAACCTTATTTCCAGACTGGTTATATATAGATTAATTATTATTAGAGCAAATTGCATAAAAAGATATCACACTTAAGGTCAATTTGAATTTTTGGTACTCAACCTTATTTTTATCAATTTAAGGTATCAAAGTTATTTTTTGTGCAACGTGAGGCTTTTTCGACTTTTTGAAAGTTGTTATTGACCATTTTTTCAGGTGAATTGGATAATTAATGTGATATATCGTTATAACAGAGTATTTAAAAGTCATTTCGGCTAAAATTATGTCCGGGAATTGCCTATGAAAAGTCGAAAAAACCCTTATTACACAAAAAATAACTTCTATACCTTAAATTGAGAGAAAAAAATTTAGCACCTAAAGTTATAATTGACCTCAAGTGCTATTTTCATTATTACAGACATGTTTAGTTCATTGTTATCTTAAAGTGATATTTTCATTATAGACGATGATTTAACATTTAGAACCTAACCCAACACTGAAAACTTTAATGTGGCCACATTTTGGTTCATCTATCTCTGTTTCTGGCTTTCTGAATGTTTCACTATCAATGCAAAGTCATGTTTAGTTATTTTGTGACAGCCCACAAAGGTATTAAACAATGTATTACAGTAATCTGTGTTGTATCTAGTTGGTGCGGTTGATGTTACTACTAGAAGTTGTAGCTGTAATGTTTATGATAGGAAAAATGTTATATTATGATACTGTAACAAGTAGTTGAGCAATGTTTTATGATCATATATACCCTTTTAAGATTTGTAGCATTGCAAATTGTTTAAGTAGACGTGGCTAAGTTGCAGGTTATACATAAGATTGTAAACTTTTTTGTCTAAATAGTTTATCTTTTTTATATTGCCTTTCTGATTAAAAACATGACTTTAATTTCTTGTTCTGTTTGTTTAACTTGCTGATAAATTTCTCTCCTCTCTTTCAGGATGATGGTCCTAAGCCTGGTCAAGCCCCACGCCCAGTTGGTGCTGGTGGTCCCCCACCTGTTCGTTCTTGAGGATGCTCCCCTCTGCTTCTCCGTTTGGTTCATTACAACAGTCCTAAGTCTTGATGCCAAATTCCAAATCTAGTTTGTAATCTCCGGTTCCAAAGATATTTCTGAACTTTTTTTTTTGAGATGCATTTCTTGATATACTATCTAGGTTTTGACCTTGTGATCATTAAGATTATGTTTTGGTTTCTCATCGGTCATGTTTTGGTTTCTCAGCAGTAATTTGATTTGTTGTTTCTTAGTTCTAATTTCCGAATCAGAATCTGTTAACCAACATACAATCTCTACTTGTTTAAATAAGATTACTTTATGAAATGACTGAATGATTTTTAAACCAAACCACTAAATGATGATTTAATTTTTTTTTTACAAAGTAATCTTACTTGTTCTGAAAACATGATTATTATCTGTTAAACTAAAGGCCATCTGTTGTGTATTCCCTTTCAAGCAATGATTGCCTGTTTGGTATGTGATTGTCAACTAAGATTCTTGTATTATATACTTGTAGGTTAGGTATCTGTTATTACCCCAACTTCTTCATTACTCTACATAACTCACTCTATGGATAATACAGCTTACAACAATTATAATTGGAAAATGATAAATAGAAGCTTTAAAAGAGCAAATGAGGCACAACGATAAATAACTCATGCGATGTGATTGCATACGCTATTTATCGTTAAATCTCCTTGCGCCTCTTTAAATTAAGCCTATATCATGGCTTTCATTATAATTAGGAGAACCCTTGTGTTTATACATTCTATGCCAAATGAACTAAAAAAAGTTGAGATGTTGATCTAATTCTATTGTCACATTCGCATCACATTAGTAACTGGTAATGTAGGCCGAGTCTCGCGTGTAATCTTAATCTTACATATTTTGTAAGCAAAATTGAAACACAACCGTATTAAAAGTTCATAAATAACCAATAATGATGTCTTAAAAAGTAATTTGTCTAATGATGTCGGACTTGATTTGATTATGAGCACTTGAGAAGGTTTTTTTTTTCTTTTTTTTTTTTGTTAAAAGAGACGATACCCCGGCAAATATATTAAACAACAAAACTTTACATGACAAACTTCGTATGGGCATACCCATAGAAGTTAAAGAAGAATGACATTCCCAAAACACGTCTTGGGAACATAACAAACAATAACAATGCTCTACAATAACTAGACTTATTACAAATCATAGAACTAGCAACAAAATTAATAAGTTTATAATATTTAGGCTTCAATTGTTGACCAGATTCCCATCTTCACAGTTCACACAATGCCCCTTCAAAATCTTCAAGCCATTATCCATCTTAATATCATTAGAGTATATTTGAGCCCAAAGCCCAAATGAAATAAACAACCAGTAGTCCAATACTCTACGCCAAAAGAATGAAAGATATCACTAAACTAGTCGAATAACGGTGATCCAATCTGGATCGTTCATGTGTGTTTCTGTTTATTTACTTTTGATAAAAGGAAAGATACTTTAGGTGACAAATTGACAATCACCAACTGAACTTGTCCAAACTCATTTTCGAATATATGTTAAAGAATTGGGGATATGATCTCTGCCGCTAGCAGCAGCCTGCTGCAAGGCTTTTTTGACTTTTTTTTGCTACTGTAGCCATTATATCTCTGCCACAATTGATCTTGTATACCCCTGATGAGGTATGTCCTCCTCCGGATACTTCGGAAGAGACAATCACAATTAACTCCAAATGTTTCTAAGACAAAACCAATCCATGATGAGGCAATGCCTGCTCAGGAGGATAATGAGGAACAATGCTTGCTTAGGAGGTATAGTGATGAAGCGGTGTCTGCTCAGAAGCATAGTGATGGGCGGTGTCGCTCGAGAGCCATAGTGATGAGCGGTGCACCTCAGAAGTATATTAATGAAGCGATTACCGCAGGAAGCACAATGATGAAGCGGTTCTGCTCGGGAGGTATAGTGATGAAGTAGTGCCCGCCAGAAGTATATTGATGAAGTAGTATCGCTTAGGAGGCATAATGACGGAGCGGTGCTCATCCGGAGCTAGTACACTAGTAGGCGACATACAAGTACAATGATGTACGAATAAGCAGAGGCTCGGTCCACAACTAGTACTTGTGGCATAACGACAACTTGGACCCCGGGACCATGCAGTACTCATCAGCAACTTACATGCTGCACATAAATGACAAACCCGTCCCCACAGTACTCGTGTCGTGGAGCACACTCCAGGTAGTATAAAAGGAGATGTTCACACACATGAACACGAACACTTTACTCCTCACTCACCTCTCTTACTATCTATCTCTCTAGTTTCTCTCACTAGAACTTATGTCAAGCATATACTTACTCCCACACCGGAGCTTGGTCTCGGATTAAAAACCCGGGGCGAGCTAACGGTGTTCTTTCTTATTTCAGCCTAGAGACAAAGGTGTAACTACAAGACCTCCGCAGGAGCAGCTACAGGACCTCCTAAGGATCAGGGCTGAAGAGCACTTACGGAAGTTTGCTCAAACATTGGCGCCATCCGTGGGACCCGTATACCAATCTACTAAGTTCTAAGCAATGGATGGTTGTATTAGGGATTCTCATCCTGAGGAAGGGATAACTGAACGCCGGATACAAGGGACCTGGGAGGACTCCTCCGGAAGACTCCCTACTCCGTGGGCCATTCATGAAGGACCTTCTCCAAGACTTGTGAAGCAAAACATTGAGGTGTTAAGGACCGTGATCAAGGACTTGACAATGGGGTAAAGAGAAACAATTCCCCATGGACTCTTATGCGGAGGATCAGGAGGTGCTGGACAGGAGGAGTGTCAGGAAAGTCCATAGGTGGAGATAAGAGGATACTCCTCCAATAGATCAAGTCCATGTGAGCGCCATTAAATGCAGTACCCACTTGTAACCTCACATATTAGTTGTAGATACTTGTAAGTGCTTGAACCCTTTGTTTTTAGGCATTCTCAAACTACCATGTGAAGTTAAAAAGCACATTAGTAGATATGTTGGTAGTGCAACTGCTAATCTTGGCTTAGCCTTTTGTAAATGATGCACATTATCATATTCGTAGTGTATACTTGGGCCTCTTACCTAAAACACATGTCGTGAATGAAGGAGCACTGTGTAGGGCTTTCTAGTAGCATTTATGGTTTGCCCCAATTGGCAAGATGAGGTCATTTGGTAGTTAGGAGTATCTCTTCCTTACTAGTCGGGTTGGCTTGAATTAAACTTTAAAAGTATACCATGAGATTGCATCATGAAGCTAAAGTCTAAACATAAATGTTCTTTTGAAAATGATTTACATATGGGTGGTGAATACCTAACTTTAGGGTATGATCGAAAGAGCGGGTATGCAAAGGTATGAAAGTATGCTCAATACCTTGACGCGATGGGCCTCGAGCCGCGTCTCTTCGATACATCCTTTGGTCATTGATAGGTGAATGTCTTATCTCACCTCTGGAGAGAGCTCATAACTGCCTATAGAGCATTAGCACCTGAATGTTAGAACCTTAACTTTAAGCTAATGCCTTCATCGCATGTATCGAATCCGGAGGAGTTATATTTCCTTACTCCTTAAAACTCCGATCCCGAGCTCAGAACTTTCCCCGGTGTAGTTTTGAGTCACGAATAATAGCTCTAATCTCTTGAGCATGCTCGGTTGTGCGCTCATCGGGATTAATATGACCGGGCTCATCCTTTGGGCATAATGAATGAGAACTACGTGCTTCCTCGTCGGAGTAGTCCTACTATAGCCAAAGGCATCGAACCTCCTAGAAGAGGAGATGAGGTTATTCGCTTCTTTTCTAGGTTGGGATCTCAACTATGCCCCGACTAAAGACTATTGCCTTCATGTCATAAATAATGGGAGGCGAGTAGCTAAAACAACATTTGTCTAGGTTATGTAATTGGACTTGTTATCAAAAACAATCAAATAACATCGGATGGCTCGCTACCTCCAAATGTAAAAGGGTAACTCCTACTAATGTGTTCCCCATGGTGAACGTATACCATCGGTGGTTAGGCTGAGCAACCTTTGCTAATTGACTCCGCAGCAGAAGGCCGGGAACACCCACCCTTCCTTTCGCACGTATAGGCTACCAGATGACTAGCTACATCGGTAGCGGAATGTACACACACTATAACTACATTCCTGAGTTGGCAAGTTAAGCAACTCAAAGGACATATGTCCATGATACATCACAAGTAGGCGGTGCCCGTGGAGGGACGCCTCCTGAACATCTTAAGGATGAACCATCTTGACTTAGTTTATGAGCTTGTGATGATCTACATAGGGGATTGACATCTGATGGTACAATCTTTGATATGGCTAAAACTTCAACTAGCCCGTAGCCTCCTCCGAAGTGGTGAAACAACCCCCACGAAGTGATGGTAAAATAATGAATGTAACAGTTAGTAACTTGCTCATAACCTCCTATGGAGTAGAGGAACAATGTCTCCTCCTGAGTAATGATGCAATCTTTGGTTGAGCAACCTATCCGTTTAGCTCATGGTCTCCTCCGAAGTAGAGGAACAATGTCTCCTTTGGAGTGATGTTATAAACTTTGGTTGAGTAACCAATTTGGTCAGCTCATGGTCTCCTCCGAAGTAGAGGAACAATGTCTCCTTTGGAGTGATGTTATAAACTTTGGTTGAGTAACCAATCTGGTCAGCTCATGGTCTCCTCCGAAGTAGAGGAACAATGTCTCCTTCGGAGTGATGTTATAAACTTCGGTTGAGTAACCATTTCGGTTGGCTCATGGTCTCCTCCGAAGTAGAGGAACAATGTCTCCTTCGGAGTGATGTTATAAAATTTGGTTGAGTAACCAAGTTGGTTAGCTCATGGTATCCTCCGAAGTAGGGGAACAATGTCTCCCCTGTAGTAATGCCATAAACTTTAGTTGGGTGACATATCTGGTCAGCTCATGGTCTCCTTTGGAGTAAAGGAACAATGTCTCTTTTGGAGTGATAGCATAATCTTTGGTTGAGCGACCTATCTGTCAGCTCATGGTCTCCTCCGGAGTAGAGGAACAATGTCTCCCGAGGTGATGGTATAATCTCTAGTTGAGCAACCTATCCGTCACTCATGGCCCCTCCCGAGTAGAAGAACAATGTCTCCTCCCGGGTGATGATATAATCTTTGGTTGAGCGACCTATCTGGTTAGCTCTTGATCTCTTCCAGAGTAGAGGGACAATATCTCCTTTGGAGTCTTGGTATGATCATTGGTTGAGCGACATGTCAGGTTAGCTCATAGTCTCCTCCGGAGTAGAGGAACAATGTCTCCTTCGGAGTGATGATATGATCTTTGGGTAAGCAACCTATCTACCAAGCTCATAACCTCATCCGGAGTATAAGAACAATGTATCCTCTAGAGTGAGGGTGTGATCTTTGGTTGAGCAACACGCAAGTTGGCTCATAGTCTCCTCCGGAGTAGAGGAACAATGTCTCATGCGGAGTGATGGTACAACCTTTGGTTGAGCAACCTCTACTTAGCTCTAATAATTACTCTCCAATAAGTGAATACATCGGATGAAGAAGGTAGCACGAGGATATCCAAGTGCTGCATATATTAAAAGCATCGTTATAAAGTGCTACATTAGTATGCTCCGCATATAAGCAGACGTTATGTTAAAATATAAAAGTGATACATCTAAACATGGGAATGAGTATGTCGGTACACTTGACCCACAACATATAAGGGTGAATGCATTATACCGAACTAGACACTTTGTCAGGAGCTGCTACATTTGCAGATGTTGCACCTGCAACTGCTCCATTGACAAACGTGTTGCATTATGTGTTGTGTATTCATCTAAGTGATGGAACACATAAACAACACAATTCTAATATTGTTTTGCATCTGCAGCCATCATCCGCGAATCGCCGCACCAGTAGCTACTTTGCACCATTCCGCACTGCAATGCTCCATCTGCAGATGCTCCATCGACAAACGTGTGTTGATCGAAATATGTGTTGTGTATTTATCTAAGTGTGGGAACACATCGACAATATCAACAACACAATTCTAATATTAATATTGTGTAGCTATAATTGTTAAAATCTATGAGTGGCTAACAGATGTTACTCCAGGAAACACTGAACAATTCTAATATTAATGTTGTGGGGGACATGATGAGGTATGTCCTCCTCCGGATACTTCGGAGGAGACAATCACAATTAACTCCAAATGTTTCTAAGACAAAACCAATCCATGATGAGGCAATGCCTGCTCAGGAGGATAATGAGGAACAATGCTTGCTTAGGAGGTATAGTGATGAGCGATTATCGCTAGGAAGCATAGTGATGGGCGATGTTCGCTCAGAGCTATAGTGATGAAGATGCTCGCTCGTGAAGTATATTAATGAAGAAGGCACGCCGGGAAGCACAATGATGAAGCGGTTCGCTCGGGAGGTATAGTGATGAAGTAGTGCACGCTCGGAAGTATATTGATGAAGCGATGTTCCGCTAGGAGGCATAATGACGGAGCGATTACGCATCGGAGCTAGTACACTAGTAGGCGACATACAAGTACAATGATGTACGAATAAGCACAGAGGCTCTGGTCCACAACTAGTACTTGTGGCATAACGACAACTTGGATCCCGAGGACCATGCAGGTACTCATCAGCAACTTACATGCTGCACATAAATGACAAACTCGTCCCCACAGTACTCGTGTCGTGGAGCACACTCCAGGTAGTATAAAAGGAGATGTTCACACACATGAACACGGACACTTTACTCCTCACTCACATCTCTTACTATCTATCTCTCTAGTTTCTCTCACTAGAACTTATGTCAGCATATACTTACTCCCACACCGGAGCTTGGTCTCGGATTAAAAACCCAGGCGAGCTAACGGTGTTCTTCTATTCGACCTAGAGACAAAGGAGTAACTACAAGACCTCCGCAGGAGCAGCTCTGAGACCTCCTAAGGATCGTATCAAGAGCACTTACTAAGTTTGCTCAAACAACCCCCAATTTAAATATGGAGAAAGGATATGGAAGCAAACATGGATAGGTGAAAATATGGAAGCAAATATGAGAAGGTTTTGACCGAAAAACCTTCTAAAGAAAGTGGTCTTTGCGGCGAGGATCATATCCCTAAACAATTATATAAGGTACGTGGTTCTAACACCCGAATAGTATATCTTAACATCCAATTGACGATGTCACAATGACTTCCAAACTACCTATTTTTACAATATTCAACTTACATGCATTGGATGAAAAGCTACTTGTAGCTTCCGAGACTGAAATCAATATAGATCTCATATTTACTGTTGAAACTAACACAGACCTTGATAGATCTTGAGCTCGTGGATCGTTATATATGCCTATGTAATCACAAGCACAATAAAAGACAATCTCTACTACTAATGTTTATCAGCGGAATATAAACACAAGTAACAAATAACTAAGAACTTCTTGATCCTCTATGGATCTTTTTATTAACTAAAACTGAATTCTCCAATCGGTACATAAACCTTTCTAATGTGTTCCTTTTATAGATAAGGAACCCTAAACAATATCGCTAAACCGTTTCCCAAGAAACGTATAATCATAAAACTAATAAAGATATACACAATCACTTCCTAATAAAGCTCATGTATATCCACACTAAATAAACTAAATACGGAATAAACACTTCAAGTAAACAAACTATTAACTATTATACTTGAAGAGAATAAGTCTTGACAGAATCCACTTCACTTCAAGAGAAACACTTGACATTAATATCAAGATAATCCGGACTTTCACATAATTCCCAACAATCCTCCCTAAACTGGAATTTGACTTGTTAAGTTCGGTTTCTGATAGATCTTCAAAGACCAGAGGATTGTACATGAACAACAAAGAACAAAGAATCCAAAGAACATCTCTATGATGAAGAAACTCGAAACTCCATATCTTTGCGGCAACAAATGACAAGAGGTACATCAAAGCAGTTAGTTTCATACTATTCTCATCACATCCGGTGTGTTAACTCACGTGAGAGGTGAATCATTGAAAATAAATGGATTTGATGTCTCTTTACCAATAGCCATCACCACCGGAGTAGCCATATGTTTGAGTTCGTAAACTATGGTACACCGATAACCATCGATTTATTAAGCAAACCAAGAACCATATAAACGGATTTGAAATGTCTTTACACAGCCGTTTGCTCGGGACTAGTCAATTCTTAGAATTGGTGAATTGAGAACCAAATATGTAATGCCACCGCCTTTACCACACACCATATACATGTGGGCTAGCCAATTCTTGGATTCCAAATAGGAATAAACCATGGTGAATTGAAACCATACAACACTCAAAGAAGAAAACATAGGTGGTTGCATACCCTATGATTTTGAGCAAATCATTACACTATCAATGATTTGATGTGTCTTTACCAAAGCTGCACCCTTTGGACTAGCTAACTCTTTGACATACACAAAGTATATCGGTGAGTCAATAACCAAAATATACAACAAACTGCAATAAAAGTTAGATAAAATCAAAAGCATTTTTTTTTTTTTTTTTTTTTTTAACTAAGAAAACAAATATTACAAACTAGTACAAGCAAGATAAACCTTAATGTGATAAAAGCTGATTCCTAATCAAACCAACACATTGAGTAGCATGAAGGTCATCATTGCCAACAGAATGAGGAGGCACTTCCAACTTGCATCTCAGCAACCTTTCCATAAACATATCTGGGAAAGGATAGAGCTTATCCGAAAGCATACACAAAATCTTCCCACATGTAGTCTGTACTACATGAACACAAGGCAGAGGATAAAATCTCCAACTCTCAATCTCCCATTTATGAGAATTCTTCCAAATAGAATACCCTTTACCATTTGGAGAATCGAATCAAACATAACACAAGATCACCCAACAAATATAAACCAGAACCAATTCTTGAATGAGACTTATAATCTTGAATGACATGTTCATACAATGTCTCGCAAATCATGTCTAGTCACCAAATGAAGAATATCTTTCAAGAAATTAAACTCAATAACAAGATTATCCACTGTAACAAGTGTTAAGCTTTCCACTTTCCAATCAACCAAGATCACATGAGTTCCTTCAGAAAATCATCAACGATTCCAAGCTGTAATAAAGGTAGATTCATCGACCTTGAGATCAAACTCAAGATTCCTTGAAGCATGTTTCTTAGCCAACCTACTAGAACTTCTTGTAACCAAATTATGCTTTCCCATATCGGCAATGTTGTCGTGTCAAGTCAGATCGCCTTTCTGAATCGAGAATCACTTATCTCCACACTAGACAACATTTCGTAAGAAACCAAAGAAGATTCAGTGAAACACCCATATCAAGTAGGAATATCATCGGAAGTTGTATCGGAAGGAACAATCAAGATACTACCAAAGGCAAAACAAGATCAAAATTATCCACAATTTCAATGCTTTTTACGTCTCTTAACTTTAGGCACATCGAGATAGTGAAGCAATATTTTCCAATTGAGAAGAAGAAGAACCGAAGATGAAAACTTCATAACCAAATTAAATTGTCTAATTAAAGCATCATTAGATAAAGTATTGATTTCTTTGCATAGACATACCGAATTATATAAAGCGTAATTCTTCACAATTCGTCTCATATAATTCCTCTTCTGAGCAACAGTCATAGGTTTTTCTCTTTTGGCTTTATTTCTTTGATCAATAAGAGCTCTTCTCTTTGCAGCAGATTCTTGCTTCCTTTGATTACCAAGTTCCTTCATTTTATCCACAAAATTCTCATCATTAAACGATTCTCCTAATATAAGTTGTGCAAGATTCCGATCAGATGCACCTTGAGAAATATAACCATCCCATTGATCATCAGTGATCGTAGGAAAGAATGCATCAAGCTCTAATTTCCTTTCAGGAGACAAATCAGAAGCATACTGATCTTGAAGAAATTTAGCCACAACTCGACTCTTCTGGATATTCTCATAATCAACAAACAATCCAGGCTGAGCTTGATATTGTTCTTTAGTTACTCTACACGAATCTGAAGCAGATCATCAATCACGGGGTCCCAGTACTTTCTCGAGAAGATGTCTCAGTGAGAACCAATTTCATTGATCCAATATGAGCTTGAAGAAACAATTAAACCCACATCGGAGGAAATAGGTTGAGACAAATCCTCAGCAGTGTAGAAAACTTGGGAGAAGCATTCAACTTATACATTCTCCCAAATAAAAACCTCATCATTTCTTTGAAGGTGATACATTTGAATGTTCGGTATAGATGAAGTTTGACCATCGAGAGTAACCTCTTTCACTAAACCATCGGTAGATGCATCCTTCATATGTAGCTCCTTTGATGTGTCACAGATATCTTATCCAAAGAATGTCTTCTTCTTTTGCTAGTATATAGAATAGGTTCCTTGTTAGAATCCTTTCTTCGTGAAGATTTAGCAATAGGAGAAGAAACATTAGATGTAAGTGCCACATCAGCCAATATATCAAGAGATTCATTAAGATTCTCTTCATCCTCCTCCTCAGAAGAAACCAAACATCTCTTTTTACCCTTCTGACTCAACAAATCCTCCAAGTGTTCAACTTTAGTCTCCAATTCCACAATCTTATTACCAAGAGTAGACTTGGTTTCTGTAAGTTCTTTCTTAAGAGCGGTCACCTCACCAGAAGCTTGTTCACCGGATCATATAATGAGGTAAGTGTAATAGGATCCTCATTAGCATCGGTGATTGCTCGATTGAAATGGAACTTCGATGGGCGTTCAGAGCAACATTAACTGATCAACATTAGAACATCCTTCACCAAATTGAGTCCTAACATGACTTGGTGTAGATAGTCTATCAGGTTCAACCTGAACTTCATCAATAGTAACTTGGACTTCAGCAATAGGAACTTGTATAATTGCAGGACTAGGACATAATCTAGGTGAAGGTATAGAAGCCTCGGCAACAATGAAGGACCTCATCACCATCTCTTGAAGATTTTCATCAAGTAGGAATGGAAGAAGGTAAAACAACATTAAGCTCATTATCGCCTCATTCTCACGAGGTAACATTACGACTAACAAAGGAAAATGTGTCCTTCAAATTTAGTCCTCATTGTAGCAAATAACTTAGAAGTCAAAACACTTATGGGATGAAAAGCACGGGTTTGTGTAGAAACATTCAATATCATCTCGTAAGAACCTAGGGTACATCAAAACTTACCCGCTTTTCCTAGTTATGTTTTCTACCATATTATCAAAGATATACTTAGAAATTATAAGTCAAACCCTTAGATAGGCAAACAATACCACATCCCATTTGTGTTGAAAACCCATCCCATCCACCGGACTTATTGCTCATGCACCTTTGTAGCAAAGTATGAACCAAGAACCTCCACATAGGACAAAGCTTATTTTTCAACCACATATCGTCCTCGGACTTTGATATCCAATAGCTCTAAGCCCTTCAAGTACCATTGTAGAATCGAATGATAAACTCCATTTTCATCATCCAAGCGAAGTTGTCTTCGATCGGTTCCTCTGTCACCACATACACTTGTCCATCAACACTTGCAACTATCTCAAGATCACCTCTCTTTTCACGACGCCTAAAATTGAGTAATCAAAGTTTCATATATAGCATCCGGAGAATGCGTCAATGCATATACAATCTTTGATCTTAGTAAGAAAGAAATCATCGGCCTATAAAGTTCATCTCCTCGAGCAGATCCAAGAAAAGCAACCTTATTATGATCATGTTTGAATTGAAGCGCCATGAGAGTTTTTGAAGATTAGGGTTAGGATTTTGCACAAAAGAAAGTGTTTTTAATGAGAGTAATAATCGAATTACTTATTATGGAGCGAAACTATGCCGTAGAGAATAAATAGAAAATTTCCCAAATTTGGTCAAAGGTTGACCAAGAATGACGTGGACTTCTACTTTTACTTGGATTTACTTATAACTTCGGTAGAAATGAGAACCATTCTGCTGAAGTAGAACAATCAGCAGAAACAGAAGACTTACTCTCGAAGCTTCAGTAAATATCTTTTAACTGTTTCACCCACACGCATTAATTCTCTTACCACTTGAACCCGGCTATAAAACAATCCCAATGTACATAGACTTTTTCATCAAAAGCCCCAAATAATATTTCAAACCCTAATTTCTTCAACCCTTCAAAATTAACCATAGTCACTATGAGTACCAAACCTGAGATCATAGATCTCACAACAACATCCTCATCATCATCCTCATCATCTAGTGAAGATACCAATCCATGGTTTCACTATTTTCCAAAACCATATCCATTACCCAAGAAGTCACCTTTTCTTTCCTCATCGAAGATGAAAGTGTTGAGAAACCAAGTATATCTCGTCAAGATTACGATGAATCCTATAATGAGGAACATCTTACTCCCAACCCTCAAAGACCTAGGCCTCAGCGAAGGCCACGAGCCAAAATCCACCACTTCCTATGGGTAGAAAGGTGGTGCTTGGTCTCTTTGCATCATGTTTTGGTGCATCATCACATATCGTGTCGAGGCGGAAAAAGGAAAATGATGTAAGTTGATGTATGATTGAAAGAGTAGATGATGTGCAAATGAAAATCTTTCCTTCTCATCTCTCCGCCACAATCGCCTTCACTTTTCTTCGTTTCATCAATCCATCCTCTCATTTTGATCCTTAGCATCCGTTAGAGTTGGTTATGCTTTCACAAAGGCATAGCCACATTTAGTCCCAAAAGATGTGAGCGATCGTGCATATCCAACGACTATTAGTGTGAAAGATGTGAGCAATCATGCTCATCGTGCTCATCTTAGATGTTGGAGCGTATGATATGTAATAGATTAGGACTATTAGATCATGTAGATGCTTTTGATGTTGCGATGACTGTAATCGATGAGTCAGAACTTTGTTTCTTGAATGAATGAATGATTTATTTGCTTGATGATTTCAACTTGAGGAAACAAATAACACACTTCAAAGACAAAGAATTCGGTGGAAACCGACTTAAGCTTACTTAACCATAACTCAACAAATCGAGACAACCATTACGCAAAACAAACACGAAACATACACAAACCAACAAAGGAACACACTAAAATTACATTAGCGAGGTTAGAGTTAGTTAAAATCTATCAAATATACAAAATAACATAGCAAAATGCAAAGTTATACACAAATCCTCCCCGAGGCATATGCTCCTTGAGGCTATGCCTCCCCTTAAACTTTGCGCTTAAGGGTTAAACATGCCAATATGGACCACAAGGTGTTGAAACCTTGGTCCTTCAAAAGCCTTTGTTAACAGATCGCCACATTATCATCGATGATGAATTTTTACCACATTTATCAAATTTTTATCATATGCATCTCTTATAAAGTGGTGCTGATTTCAATATGTTTTGTTCATTGTGAAAACCTGGATTTTTAACAATGCATATGGTACTTTGATTATCAATAAAATTGTTGTGTTCATGAAATTATACCCATAATCCAACAACCGATTTTGAATCCAAAGAACACCGTCTACAAAGAATTAGCAGACCACATACTGCTTGATGAGATGAGGTAGCCACAATAGTTTGTTTCTTGCATTGCCAAGAAATCAATCTCTTTCAAGGAATTGGCAACCTCCAAGGGTGGACCTCCTATCCAGATTAGCACCAAAGATAGTCACTATCACTATAAGCTTCCAACTTAAAGGAGACTCTTTTGGGTACCAAAGACCTAGAAAAGGTTGGCCTTTAAGGTACTTAAAGATCTTCTTAACAAAGATTGAGATGGGAAGTCATGAGTAACTTGATGTCGCGAACAAACACTCACAAAGAAAAGTAATATCAGGGCTGAAGTCATTAAATACATCAAAGACCCAATCATAGACACACATAAATGAACATTCACAGTGGATCACCATTGTTGGTTTTGACTTTGGAGCTTCATAAGGTGTAGTAGCGATCCTTACACCCTCCATACCAAACTTCTTCAAGATGTCCTCACATATTTGTCCCGACCGATAAAGATACCATCGTGTTTCTGAACTTGAAGACCCAAAAGAAAGTCATCTCCCATTGCACTCATCCAAACTCTCCCTTCATAAGCTCCTCAAACTCCTCGCACTGTCGCCTTTGTGGATCCAAAGATAATGTCATCCATAGACTTGCACAAGAATAATTTCAGTGGAATTCTTCTTTAGAAAAGAGTCTTATCAATTGCACCTCTTACGTAACCATGCTTCAAGAGAAATGTGAGAGCCTAGCATACCGTGCTCTGGGTGCTGATGTAGTCCATAGAGAGCTTTGACCACCTTATAAACATGATTCGGATGATCTGGATCTTCAAATCCTTTAGGTTGAGTGACATACACCTCCTCTCGCAATTTCACCATACAAGAAGGCTCCTTTAACATCCATTTGATAGACCATAAAGCCCATATAGGATGCATAAGCTAAGAAAACCGTATAGCCTCAACTCTTGCCACTGGTGCAAACACCTCATCATAATCTATCCCTCCTCTTGTCTATAACCCCGTGCAACTAACCTCGCTTTGTTTTTAATGACAACACCTCTAGCATCTCTTATTCTTCGTAATCCATTTTGTCCCAATAGCATACTTACCATCGTGTAGTGGTACCAATATCCAAACCTGCCGATTTTGAAATTGTTGCATCTCATCTGCATTGCTTCAAGCCACCAATCTTCAAGAGCCCGAGTAACACCGTTGGTTCCACTTGTGAAAGAAAACAAGCAAATGACAATGTTGATAGTCGTGTGATTGTCTCTGTCCACGATTTGAGACATAAGAGACAAAAGCCACTGTCCATATTTAGAACACGCCACGGACTCTTGTTCTAACAGGTGCATTAGGATCACCAATAATATTAGACCGTGGATGAACATTGTTGATCCTTGTAGTAGTGGTGGTGTTGACATCAATGGAAGAATCAAGATTAGTCACAGTGGGTTCAAAGTCAAGATCATAGGAAGGTGTGTTGAAGATGCACGCTTTAGGTTGATGATGACCAAGATCCAAGGTTTTGGAAACCTTGTATAAGGTTCACCAAGATCCGCTGACACTTTAGTAAATAGAGTAGAGTCAACATGTCTTTCAAATTAATCGAGAGGTGAGGAGAAAGCAGATTCCCTTCAAAGATTGGAGTTCTGCGAGTGTAGAGTCGAGCATCGGCCCGAGCCCGACCCGACCCGACCCGACCCGATGATACCGAATCCCGACTAAAGACATAAATTATAACCGAGTCCCGACCCGATTGTGTCGGTTCGGGTTCGGGTCTAAAACGGGCCTGTCGGTTTCGGTCGGTAATACAAACGGGCCTAGCCCGAGTTAAAGGTGCAGCCCAAGCCCAGCAAAATTAAAGCAATATCTTGAAGGTGCAGCCCAGCAGATCCATTTCCAGCCCAGCGTCCACTTCCAATTCCACTATGCTACTAATATAACAAAACAAATTATGCTACTGAAGTACTCATCACCAGTTTAAACAAAATAGGCTACTGTGACCAGTTTGGCAGTTTATACAAAATAGGCTACTGATGTCAAATGTCTTGATTCAAGGCTACTGATATACAAAATAAGACTCTTGAATAAGCTCTTGTGAGTGCGGACCGCTTTATACAAAACCAAATAGTCTCGAATCATGCCTCCGAATACAAATACCAAATACAAATACAAGTTCAAATAAGCAACCAAATAACCAAATCACACCATTCTTGAATTTCCATGTTCTCCTTTTGTTTCTCTAACGCCTCTTGAATTTCTAGAAAAACATGAGAACAAAAGTCAAACATAAGTTACAAATATAACCAAATAACCAATAAACTTATATATAAATATTTTACCTTTAGCAACCTCGTCGCCTTTCATTAAATCCTCTAACGATCCAAAGTGATGTTTCTACTTGATGTACGGATCCAATCTTGTGCACACCAAAGCCTCTACAATGCTAGGCGCTAAAGAATTCCTATACGGGTCTAAAAGCGCGACCACTTGCACTAAAGGCGGATTCGAAGCAACGGTGGATACTTGGATGCACAAGATATCTATTAATAAAAACATAAGTTTATAAAAACAAAGCAAAATAATCTAAGATATCTAAAATTTAATAAAAAACATAAGTTTTTACCTTTAGCCATCTTTGATACAATTGGGAATCTTGGACTATTGACCTTCCACCAATTAAGTATGTCGAATTCTTCGTCATCCTCTAGCTCAATACGTGGTTCTTTTAGATATTTGGTCAACTCGTCTTCACCCCCACTCATCTTATTTCCAAGTTTATCTTTAAATGCATCTAAGAAAGCAAAACCACGACGACGATTTGTGTTACTACTTTGACTTGTTGTTGGTTTTGGTATTTCACTTTGACTTGATGTGCCATATTTTTCTTTGTAAATGGCAAACAAGACTCTCATATCTTCCTCAACCTTCTTAACCAACTTGTTACATAATTCATCTTCGATTAAAAATGAAATAGGCGTCTCATCACTATCTTCATCGACCTCCATGGGAATGCAACCATTTTCTATCAAATGTCTAAACCCGTAGCCTACTATTTCCGACTTCATTGTAGGATCTAAGATAACGGCAAAATACATATAATGGTTGATTTTTTTGTAATCACCCCAATATTTGTCATACTTTTTTCTCATTTCTTCTACCATTACCTTAAAAGAAGGTTTTTCTTGCCAATCACGAAGATGCTTATCAATATCAAGTACCTCACCAAACCACAAATGAGCTACGGGAGATGATACGGTTGACACAAGTTCGGTTGTTTCTTTAAATTTTTCTAAAAATGCAACTATCTTCTTACAAACCTCAAAATCACCCCGCTTAGGTATTTCCTCTAGGTCCCGGGCAAAACAAGAGTTATTAAAGTCATAATCAATAAATGCATCTTTTAACTCAATAGCGGTTTTCAACATATCATGTGTGGAATTCCATCTTGTAGGTATTCGAAACCAAAACTTGTTTGAAGAACAAGCCTTTTCAACACTTTCTTTAAAGTTGGTCACTCTTTGGCTCGAATGTTTAATGTATTTCACGGCTAACCCTATGGTATTCACTTCCTTGTTGAATGTTTTTAAACCATCTTTGACAACTAGGTTTAGAATATGAGCCATGCATCTTATATGAAAATGTTTACCACCATCATACTTATTTGGCAAATTTTCTACCAAGTATTCAAGGGCTTTGTCATTTGAAGAAATGTTATCAACCGTAATGGTCATAACATTCTTTATACCCCATCCGTTTATACATTCCAAAAGTGCCCTACCAATATCCACCCCTCTATGGCTATGAATTGGTCTAAAATTAATAATTCTTTATGCATTACCCAATCATCATCTATAAAGTGGGCGGTTAATACCATAAAGTTCATTCTTTTACAACTAGAAGTCCACGATCGATTGGTTAAATGAACGGTGGTGGAATTGTTGCTTAAGAAATTTAATAGGCTCTTCCTCTCGCCAATAAAAACTTAGAAACATCCCTAGCAATAGTAAAGCGAGAGGCATATTAAATCTAGGTTGCATGTTATTTCCAAATTTAATGAATGCCTGTGTTCTACAAACTTAAAAGGAAGCTCAAGAATAATCAACTCAATCAACGACTTTTTAATCAATTTTTCATCATACTTCCAAGTTTCTAAAGTACCAATGCTACTATCACCCTCAACATTCTCCCCAATCTTTTTCTTAAAAGATAGTGTTTTTTGTTTCTTAATTTTCTCAAAATCGGGGTTCTTATCACAATTTGCATAATGAGTATTCAAGTGTCGCGTACCATGCAATTTTGAATCGGCTTTGAGAACCGCATCACAATATTTGCAATATGCCATCTTAATGACTAGACCATTTTCATCCGGTTCAAACTTTGCTTCAAAGTATTTCCAACACTCTAAGTCGCTTTTCCTTGGTTCGGGAGGGCTTTCCTTTTGCCTTTAGCAACCTCATCAGTTTCAATAGTCTCAACGTCAATCGGTTGATCCTAAACAAACAAATACACACACAATATCAATACACTTCAATGTTATTGTGACTGTTTCAATAAATGCCATGTTAACTGACTGTTTCATCAAATACCTTTCATTTACTACTTACCACTTTCATTTATTACTTACAATATCAATACTAAGTTACTAACTGTTTCATTAAATGCTCAGTTGTTAACTGATGAGTGATGTCCCACACTCCCACGATGTCTTATCAAATTATCACTTTATCAGTTTATCATTACACGATAAAATAATCAAATATCACTACTTTTGTGGTTTTTTTTTTGCCTACACCAGTTATTATCAATCATCATTCATCAAGACACGCTTTTTTTTTTTTTTTTTTTTTTCATCTAAAGTATAACTATAATCAAATAATCAATTAAACAATCTAAACAAACTATATAAAACAATCTAAACTATATAAAACATGTAAAATACTTACTTCCATTATATTGTTTTGTTGAGATGCAAAGGATCGTATGTAGGCAAAGAAGAGATTGATTCACCCTCGTGTTCTTGAGTTGAGATTGGTCCATTCAATTCAGATTTCGTGCTCTTGAGATGCTTTTGTGTTTCGGAGATGAATTTTCTGCTTTAGATATGCGTATTTTGTTTTGAGAACGTAAAGGGGCGGATATTTTGAGTAAAACCTAAGAATTAATCGGGCTTCTTTTTGTGGCGGCTTCAAACGGGTTGAGTCGGTTTTAGTCCCGACCCGACCCGATACCGATAGAATGCATATATAACAACCGACTCCGAACCCGCTTAGTATCTCGGTCGGGCTCCTGCCTTGCCGGTTTCTGGCGGTTTGTCTGGCCTGTCTGCCTCGGGCGGTTTTGCTCACCCTTAGCCGAGTGCTTCATTTGAACCTTCTTCAACATTCCTCTCAAGATCTAGATTGGTCAGCATACTCTTGTTTCTTCATCCGCAAGGTCCTCAAAGATAATAGAATTCATCTTCACCCACATCAAGATAAGCTTTAAGTGTCACCGCAAAATTATTAGGAGAGAAGGAAGGCACTACAATGGGTTGTTCATCATCGCACCCACTGTCGAATGAGCATCCAAAGTGTCCAGATGAGGAGTTGGAGATGTCTCGAAACCGCATTTGATCACCTTATGTCTAGCATAACCCAAGTAATCGGTCAAGTAGTCAAGATCAAATGACCAAACATGACCCCAGCCTTGAACATTAGGCTTGTCTTCAAGATACCTCGATTCAAAGTCTCCTCAATCTTCTTAGCGTAAACATTGTAGACCCCAGATGCCTTCATCGTGAGCGTAATACCCCACAATGTAACCATCATCGCCTTTCTCATCAAATTTGCCCAAAGGATCACCGGTATTCAAGATTGTCACCGACGACCAAACGGTTTAAGGTAATGAATAATGTGAACTTTTCCAAAGAGAAGTTCATATGGTGTTTTAAGATGTGGTCTAGTAATGGACACTCTATTGAGTACATAACAAGTCGTACTAATAGCCTCACCCAAAACATGGTAGGAAGTTTAGAGTCCGCTAGCATTGATCTTGGCACCTCTATTAAGGTTCTATTTTTCTTTCGCCACCCCATTTTGTTGAGGGGTTCTTGGAGTGCTATAGTCCTCTTTATTCCCTTTAACTCGCAGAGTTCTATTAGTATGGCATTTTGAACTCGCACCATTATCACACCTAATTCCTTTCACCTTTTTGTTCAACCGATTCTCAATAAGGGTAATGAAGTCTTTTAGTACTTGGATGTTTCATCTTTGGTCCTTAGAAAGAATACCCAACAAAATTTGCTAAATCCATCGATGATCACCGAGACAAAAATATTTATGATCAATGCTTCTCACTTTAGTTGGACCAAACAGATCCATATGAAGCACCAAGAGGTTCGAAATAATAGTTACTGTAACAGAACACCTTTGTAGGAGGCTCTGTCGCTTTCCTTTGTTGCATGCAACACGCTTATGATCATTGGTGAATACTTTGGCGGAAGACCTTGAACTAGGCCCGACTTAGAGAGCTGGTTGATTGTCTTGAAATTGACACGGGCCATCCTCCCGTGCCATTTGGTGGACTCATCCACGATGCTTTAGCCACCAAACATGTTAAGTCACCGTTGAACATTAGTTGTTGAATGTATACTGATTGTGACTACGAGGAACCTTCAAGAGAATTGAAGTTTCTTACGGGAGTTTGAAGTCTTTAGACAAAGACAAGACATTCATCCTCTGTGAAGAGTACTTTGTTCTTAGTGTCACATATTTGTGAGACCGAAACAAATTGAAGTGTTGAAGTTCCTTAACATAGTAAACATTCTCAAAGTCCAAATTGAGGTGTTTTGATGGTCCCTTTTCCGTAATTCGTCCATCACTTCCTCCAAAGGTTACATTGCCTCCACCTTCAATAGATATAAAGTTATGCATCATGTCCCTGCTTTCGACATACTTCTAGAACAACCACCGTCAACAATTCCAACATCTTTATGCTTAAGGGATGATCCTACAACAACAAAAATATACAGAGAATTAGTACACTATGGAGGCTCAAGTCATTCTTGACTTGAACCCGCCTTGTGGATCATATGAGTTGTGCCATGTAGAAGTATAAGATCCACTATTGTTCTTGGGTTTCCAATGAAACTTAGGTCTCTGTTTATTCCAAGAACAACTTTCCGAGGTCTTGACAAGAAGATCCCAAGACTTTCCCATCACCATGGGGTTTACATATCTAGGCCAAAAACCATTTTAAAATATTCACTAGTTGGTTGAACATATGGTTTTCCAAATGATCTTCTCCAAGGAAAAGAAGTATTATAATTAGCAGCTTGTGGAACATAAGGTGGTATATCATTAACATTTGTCCACATTGGTCTAGTATTTCTAGAATCACCACACCTACGCATTCTTTGCTCATGATAATCACAATCCTTAATTAAATGAGATTTACTTCCACACACAAAACATTTCTTCTGAAGAGAAGATTTATTCAAACCAAAAGAAGTATTCTTACAAGCGTAGTATTCAAACCAAAACCATGAAAAGAATTGTTTTTAACAAGATTATTATGCAAAGAATTAAAAGCAAGTCTTCGAGGCAACCGTCTTGGAAGGGCATTCCTTAGCAAAGAACTCACATGCTTATTGGTAGTCTTGGGTGCAGTGCGGGGTGAAGACCAGGAAGGTCGACTTGGGAAGGTCGACTTGTCATTTGAATCACACTCAGACCCTTGCTTGGAGGACTTGTCACTTTGTTAACACAAGAGACAAAGTCATTAGTAGAAGTATTAGGTGCAGCAAGTCTCTTGACTTTTGCCATACAGATGGTGTGAGCCATCAAAGTCTTTAAGAGTGGAAAGGTCAATGGGCATATGCTCACCTCTAATTGGTCCACGTCTGCATGTAGGTCACCTTCTTTCACAAAATTAGCTAGGCTCACGGTGTAGATCTCGTGTGTCATCCCTAGCTTCTAAGCCTACATATTTCTTAAAACCCAAAGCCATCAGAGAATTGGGAGCTTGATCGCTATAAATGAGACTAGCCAATTTATTACCATTCATCATCCGGTCATTATTCCTAGCAATTTCCTCCTTAAGTTTCTCCTTAGCTCTAGATTTTCGACTCTACATCCGCTCTAACTTCTCGCACCATTTTAATTCATTTGTAGCACATTCGAGATCTCTTTCTAAAACACCTATTTTCTCACCATAAGCTATTTCATTCTTTTGTAACCAAACCTTTTGTCTTTCTAGTGTTTTAAAGCCTGCTTATAAGCTTCTACTTCCACATAGCATTCATTATATTTTGGTTCCATAATATCATAAGCTTGTTTGAGTTCATTATAACGCTCACTACAACCAAACAAACAGTTTTGTACCGAGAGATGCCCATCAAGGCAATCGATCATGCCTATCCTCCTCAAGTACACCTGCAATCAACCCAACATTCTCGTAACCATCATTGTCATCCTCTTCATGTTGCTTCCAAATTCACATTGCTATCAAGAGTGACCAAAGCGCTTGATCCTTTTGAATTTCCCGCATCCTTCCGACATCTGGCGATAAGTGGAGTATCTTGTCTCATCACCGGCTTTCCTGTCTTTGCATTCTCGGAAAAGTGACCCATCATTGGCATGTGAAGCATTTAACCTTCCTTTTGTCAAACCTTGCTGGATCGCGTCCTTTGAACCCAAATCTTCTACCGACTACGCTCAAAGTTCTTGATATCCATGGAAATCATGGCCACTTGCCACTTCACTTCATCTCTTCCATGTCAAGCGGGTCCACCGATCAAAATCCTCATAAGCGATCCCCACGAGGATCATAATCGAGAAAGAAGGTTCCAAGTACATCTTCCATAATTCCAATTGGATCTAGGAAGAGAGCTTGATGAAGGAGCATTAGATGATGATGGATATGAGCTTGGAAAATAGCTTGACTTTGGAGTAGAGGCTCCAACAAATGCAAGATGACTAGCGGAGAAGATGATCGAAAAGGGCTTCTAACATCATGTTCAAGAGCTTTAAGTTTGTTATAAAGCTCATCAAAAGTCATCATGTCCAAACCACCTTTAGCTTTTAAAGCTATGCTCACATGTAGCCGTGATGGAGGTAAGGACCTCGAAACTTAGAGTTACAATCATCATTATCCGGGTCATGTGAATGATTCAACCGACTTAAGATCTTGTGAAACTTATCATAGCCCTTGTGAATTCCTTCCTCTTGAGAGATCCGAAAGTCTGAACTGTTGTCTTAGCATCGACTTCTTCGCTTCTCGACTCCTCATTCCCACCGAACTTTGCCTTAATCGCTAACCGGATATCTTTGGCATCTTGCATGAAGTGAAAATCACCAAGTGATCCTCGTGAATAGCTTGCGTAAGAATAGTTCGACCTTTGTTTCTCTCTCGAGCGCCAACAACTCTTCAAATAGCTTTGGGAGGAACATTAATCATATTACCAAAGACATCGTTGGTAGTTCTCTTAAACTGTTCCCCTCGAATTACGCCATAGATTCCAATCAATGTTGGAGATCCGCTCGCATCTTCATAGCCCAAAGATCATATTCCTCCCTTTTAAGGTAAGGAAACTTAGCATTGCTATTAGACGGACTTAGTTCTTTGCAGATGGGTGGAGTTTTGGTTGTTGGTGAGTTCGAGACGATCTGAACCGTGCATGATGTTTTGTTATGTTTGTATGGGTGTTTAGAAAAGCTTGTCCTTAGTATCGTAGAGACTCTCACGAGGCTCGATACCACTTGTTGAAACTAACACGGACCTTGATAGATCTTGAGCTCGTGGATCGTTATATATGCCTATGTAATCACAAGCACAATAAAAGACAATCTCTACTACTAATGTTTATCACGAATATAAACACAAGTAACAAATAACTAAGAACTTCTTGATCCTCTATGGATCTTTTATTAACTACAACCAATTCTCCAATCGGACATAAACCTTTCTAATGTGTTCCTTTTATAGATAAGGAACCCTAAACAATATCGCTAAACCGTTTCCCAAGAAACGATAATCATAAAACTAATAAAGATATACACAATCACTTCCTAATAAAGCTCATGTATATCCACACTAAATAAACTAAATACGGAATAAACACTCCGCAGAAACAAACTATTAACTATTATACTTCAAGAGAATAAGTCTTCACAGAATCCACTTCACTTCAAGAGAAACACTTCGGCATTAATATCGAGATAATCCGGACTTTCACATAATTCCCAACAATATCAGGCATGATGTTTTGTTATGTTTGTATGGGTGTTTAGAAAAAGCTTGTCCTTAGTATCGTAGAGACTCTCACGAGGCTCGATACCACTTGTTGAAACTAACACATACCTTGATAGATCTTGAGCTCGTGGATCGTTATATATGCCTATGTAATCACAAGCACAATAAAGACAATCTCTACTACTAATGTTTATCGAATATAAACACAAGTAACAAATAACTAAGAACTTCTTGATCCTCTATGGATCTTTTATTAACTAAAACCAATTCTCCAATCGGTACATAAACCTTTCTAATGTGTTCCTTTTATAGATAAGGAACCCTAAACAATATCGCTAAACCGCTTCCCAAGAAACGATAATCATAAAACTAATAAAGATATACACAATCACTTCCTAATAAAGCTCATGTATATCCACACTAAATAAACTAAATACGGAATAAACACTTCCGCAGAAACAAACTATTAACTATTATACTTCAGTAGAATAAGTCTTCAGCAGAATCCACTTCACTTCAGTAGAAACACTTCGGCATTAATATCAGCATAATCCATACTTTCACATAATTCCCAACATTTACCATATATCCAATAAACCAATTTTAACCATCTATTTTTGATCAAAATTAATTAAAAATAATAATTTTCACATTTTTAAAAATAACATATCTTGCAAACGGTAATCTTCAAACTACAAAATACACCATCGCTGACGAGAATTAAATTATCTTCATATAAATATGCATTTCTATATTTTGATTTTTTTTTAATTTCGACCGGATAATCACATATGATTTTCAAAAATCACATGTGATTCGTAAAAATCAAATCATATATGATTTTACAAACCACATATGATTTGCAAAAATTATATGTGATTTGTAAAATCGAATCACATGTGATTTTCACAAATCAAATGTAATTTTTCTAGGCCAAATTTTGAAAAAAATCGTTAAAAATATATGGAAGTGCATATCTATAGAAAGATAATTTAATTCTTGTCGCGATGGTATGATTTTTTATCGCTTAACGATTAACAAATATGCGAGATATTTAATTTTTAAAAATGGTGAAAGTTTATTTTTTGTTTTGATTAGAAAATAAATGATTATGATTTGTTTATTGAATCTATGGTAAATTTAAGATCTATATTGAACTTTTGCCCTCGGCATTATTAGGTATGTTTGGCAAGAGTAATCATGGCTGGAACCGGAGATGGTGTTTGGAGATAGTGTGAAGATGAAAATTATAAAAGTCGAGCAAATGTTATGTTAAAGTGGCTTGGTCATGGTATGTACCCTAAAGAGTGAAGTTGGGCTTGGTCCGAATTTATTGGACAAGTGGAATGAAGTTTTACCGCTAAGCATATCCGGAAGCTTGTGTCTCATGAGAATGCAGGTTTATGGGTTGACCGGGTGAATAGAGTCAAGTTAAAGGGTAAGAGTTTATGGGAATTGAATGAAGAGCTTAATGATAGTGGGACATGGAAGGCACTTCTTGAGCTGAGAGTGAAGGTTAAGCCTTTTATTCATCATGTTATTGGTAATGGGGCTTCAACTTCTATGTAACATGATCTTTGGTATCCAATTGGTACTCTATCTAAGTTTATCAATAACATAAATCTCTATGATGCTAGACTGAATAATGATTGTTCAGTGAGGGATATGATCAGTGATAATAGGTATTCTTAGCCTAATGAATGGTACTCAAAGTTCCTTATTCTTCATCAAATTGCAGTGCCTGCTATTAATGATAACTAACAAGATACTGTTAAATGGAGAAGCAAGAAAGGTTTGGATATAGTTTTTTCCGTCAAAGATGCTTAGAAAGATTGGAATGATGAGTTGCCTAAAGTTAATTGGTGGAAATATGTATGGTTTTCCTAATGTAACCCAAGGAATGCTTTTATTGTATGGTTAGCTGTGAAGGGGAGATTACTAACTCAAGATAGAATTATGAAATGGAGTAAAGAGAAGCTATTATGTCCTTTGTGCAGTAAGACTAATGATTCTCATAATCACCTCTTTTTCAACTGTGAGTTTTCTGTTATAATCTGGGAAGCCTTAAAAGTTAAGATCAATGCTGATAATTTTCCCAATGACTAGGAGCAGGTTATGCAGGAAATGGGAAACATTAATTGTTCCAACTCTATATGGAATGTC
Organism: Chrysanthemum lavandulifolium; assembly: GCA_022545495.1. Classification (NCBI taxonomy): domain Eukaryota; kingdom Viridiplantae; phylum Streptophyta; class Magnoliopsida; order Asterales; family Asteraceae; genus Chrysanthemum; species Chrysanthemum lavandulifolium. The sequence goes on from CM040239.1 coordinate 260,769,208, forward strand.
CTTAGAAGAATTGGTATTGCTTCTGGTGTATATTATATTTGGAAGGAGATGAATGAATGAATATTTACTCAAGTGAAAAAGTCTAATCTAACTGTCTTGCAGACTACCTTTGAGAATATTAGACTCTAGCTGATGAGTTTGAGTGTCAAACAGTCCCTTAACACTTCAAAAGTAGCAGAGTTATGGGATGTCCATTTTCACTATAAAGGGAAAGTAAAAGTGTAAGAGGTTTTGTGTAGGTTCTGAATGTTTCTAAAGTATGGGTTAGTATGTCTGTCCAGTGGTTTAGGGGTGTTTGGTTGCTGGGGATTCTATCTGAGATAGTTGGTTCCCTATAATGGTGTTGTAGGCTAAAGAGATCTTCTAGCCTTTATTGCCATCTGTTTAGCAGCAGTATGTCTCATGTATAGCTGCTCTATAAGTATTGATAGGTTTCTACCTACATATCTTCTGTCCCAATTTATGGTCATTGCAATGTGATAATACCTTGTACCTTGGAGTCTTTACTGGTATGTATTCAAGCAATAATAATAAATGTTGTTTCATTTTTTTCCTAACTTATAGAAAGGACCTCGGCCATAAGCCGTTCGTCTGGGACAAGTAAACGTTGATATTGTAGGCGCCATGGTATTGTTGTTGTACTAAAAGTAAACTAAGAGAATGGGGGGTGTTTGGAATTGATAATTGAAACTGTTTATATGCTTATTGTGTTTTAAAAAAACAACTTAAAAGACTAATTAGGCGGTCATTGGGATTGCTTATTGAAACCGATTATCTGCATTAAAAATAATGCAGATACAATCATACTAATCTTCTAATTCTTAGAGGGTTTTTGTGATTGCATATTGCGTCTTTTAAAAGGAAAAAAATGAAACTGCTAAGTGCTTATCTGCTTATATTTTGATGCAATAAGGACTACTAAATAAGCAAATGGCAGGTGCTTACTTTAAAGTGCTTATGTATAAGATCATATAATTCAATTCCAAACACCCCCTATTTCATCCAAACACTCAGGACTGCTTATATGCTTTGTAAATAAACCGATAAGCAGTAATTAAGCAATCACAAACATCCTTAAAGAAAATTATCAAAAGGGAATAGCAGATGAGCAGTTTTCATAAGCAATACTAAACACCCCGTTAGCCATTAGTAAGGAGAAACAAGTAGTTCAGAGAAATGTATCTCGGTATAAAATTGCAAATATAAGCTAATAGTCTAATATTGATCTGCCTATGCAGAAAAACACCTATAAATAACGGAGAGAATGGCAAAAGAAAATCAAAAATGGACGAGAAAGGAAGAGGAAGCGTTGTATTGAATGCGATAAGGTTATAACCATAATTTAAGAGCTTATTGGCTTTCTAAATATTCTATAAACTTATGAGTTTTTAAAAAATTCTGATTTAAACAGCCTTTTAGTTAAATATTATGAGCTATTTGTTGTTATAATAAGATTGGAATTTTGTTTAGTTTGTTTCTTTTGTTTCTTTATTTGTAGGAATTATTTTGATTTTAATGAAATTGCCTATGTAAGAAATAAAGCATTGATGATTTCTTTTTGAAGTGGAATGTAGGAAGGAAGCGAAAGGGAAGATGAAGGAGAATAATGACGAACCAACTACCAAAGATTCAAACATCACATCGACGTAAGAAAGCGAAGACCAAGTGATATGTCATGACGACGGGCCGCAAAACCGACTACCGACAAGATGGACTACAATTATTCAAGTAAGAACAATTGTATTTTCTATAAATTTCGTGTTTTTAGTCAGATATAATGGTAAAACAGTAAACGCTTTGAAATGGACGTTCCACTTTGCTTATTGAAAACTCCTTGATTTAGCCACCCCCTACACACACACACAAACAACGTGAAGAAAAACTGTTTGGACGGCGTAAATAATTACAACTGCTTATTTGCCAAGTTTAGATACAAATTGGCAATACCATTTTTTTCCCAACCACGGTATTTGTAAGATATACTTACGAGTTTGGCCATTAATGCAACTTTTGAAATCATTGATAAATTATATACACCAACGGGTGTTTGGGATTACTTATTAGAATCAGATGTGGGTGAATAACATAAACTGTTAAATGTCGCCTCGTAAAAATATCGACATCTTGAACCCTCGAGGTAAACCACTACCCGCTTTATTTAATAGCGAGATTGTTTGTTACTTTTATTTAGTGAAATCATGCAAATTTATTAACTTCAACTTTGAATATACAAGGGAATAAGGAAGTTGCTGTTAATGTTGATTCTCAAAAAGTTGTCTACAGAATCTCTCAAATTTGTATGTCTAGATCAGTATTTTCAAATGTCCGAATTTGAAACAGTAGCGATTCAATAAGTAAAGCATTGTTGGAAGTGAAAGTCATGTAACTAATTATTTATCATCGCCGATTAAATAACGGTGCCTTATATTATTTGTGTATTGCGTTTCGCTGATATCATGATAAAGTATGCGCTTTCTGGGAAAAAAAAGAAAGATCGGAAAAACCCACGATAGTTTAAACATATAGCAAACGCCCGCGCTCCTGATATCGTTCGTGATATACCTTTTAGTACGTCATCCACCGGAGTTCCTCAGATACAACAAAATTATTTTGAGAAAAAGTTTTGATAAACAGTGGAGATGGATCATTGGCCAACAATGGCCACCGATTGATGCAAACTAGAATGAAAGATAAATGTGACATTTCAATAATATACTTAGTGCAACGTATCTAAGGTCTAAAAAAAAAAAAAAAAGAACGCTAGCGAGGGTTTCCACCTCGTTTAATTTAATTACAAAACTTTCGTTTTACAAGTCCTTCACCATTGAGCTAATATCGGATCAAACTAGCCCGCACGGAAAACACTAATCCACAAATAGAAGTCCAACAAAAGCCCAAACGCACAATTCACCTCAGCCCAGCCCAAAAAGAACCCACACTAGGGTTACAAAAAGAAAAGAAAACCCTAGAGTTGTTCACAACACACAGAAGACGGCGCAGACCGAAAACACACTCACCTTTCTTTTGGCAAAATGGTTAGTATCTTTTATAAAATTATAACTGAATCTGTGTTTAATATTAGTTTCTGAATTTGTTTTGTGTTACGGTGAAGTAATAGCTGAATTAGGGATGTTTGTTTAAGCTTATTATATTTGATTCCGGCTTATATTTCATAATTCTCAGTTTACTTTTGGGCTTATATACAATAATAAACTTTATAAGCCCACAAGTCTCAAAATAAGTCAAAACACAAATAAACGAAATGATTTTGTGGATATTTGTATAGTAAGTTACTGAATCATTGAATATGATATGATATTGTTCTGATATATTATTACTTAATTTGTTTAAAATTATGTTAAGTATCTGTTTAAGCGAAGGAATATGATAAAATTATAAGTGAGTTATTTGAAAATTGTATAATAATAATGGAGAATATTGTTTGTTTAGACGTTTAAGCGAAGGAATGGTGGAAGGAACAAGCATGGTCGTGGTCATGTCAAGTTCATTCGATGCTCAAACTGCGGAAAGTGCTGCCCCAAGGTATCTTTGTTACTTTATGTATATCATTTTGCTAAAATATCGATAGTTTTTCATTGCGGGATTGTTTTCTATATGGGTTTTCATTGTGAGATAGTTACGTATTTGTTGAATCAAATGATATGCATGCGGTTCCATCAAGTTGTAAGTTACTTAAATAGAAACAGACAAGAAAGCTGAAGTGTCTTGTGTTTTGGTGTAGCTAAGTTTTTGAGAAACCACTTGGTACATATATCATGTTGTATAGACAAGTCTATTGAACAATTTTTTGTGGCTTTTATCAAATTTGAGCTACATGCTTATCTGCTCATGCGTATATATACTGGGTTGGGGTTTTATTGTATTTATCAAATCAATCACTTTTATATAAAGTTAACCAGGTTTGGTAAAAACTTTACCTATTGAGTTACATTTGCTATCGCATATTTTTAATTTTATAATCATATTCTTAGTACGAAACGAAACCATATTTCTTACTTTATGAAGTTGACAAGCACCTCAAGTTTGTTCTTTTGGATAAAAAGATTACGTTTGATTTAGATTTTCTTCTATGTGATTTAAATAGTATTCTTATAGTAGTTGTGAACTGTGTTACCGCCTATATTGAAACTTGCAGCTCTGAATCTATGTGTTTTATTGCGTTAATAGGACAAGGCTATCAAGAGATTTCTTGTGAGGAACATTGTTGAGCAAGCTGCTGTTAGGGATGTTCAAGAAGCTTGTGCATTTGAACGTAAGAATTATATCACAGATCATAAAAACATGTGCATTTTGAAATTATTGATTAAGCCAACAATTTTGCTTTTTTTTGCAGAGTACACTCTTCCCAAGTTGTATGTGAAGATGTAGTACTGTGTGTCTTGTGCAATTCACTCCAAGGTTGTAAGGGTTCGATCTCGAACTGACAGGAGGAACCGTGAGCCACCAAAGAGATTCACTCGTCCAAGGGTATGATTTTCTAAGCTATCTTTTGCTAGTTACAAGACTTTTATAGCACAATATTGCATGCCTCTGGCTGGTGTGGGTTGAATGTAGATCAACTCATAATATCATTACTGATGTATGCTCTAGAACACGTTTAATAGAATGTAGATTAGCTGGATAATATCTTTGTGCTCTCTTTGCTGTTATCTTATGATCATTAGTCCACATTTAGCATTAAGTTTAGGTATGTTGGTTCTTTGAAATTACCAACCTTGATTAAGCACATCTATAGATTAATTTCCGTACAGGGTGCTGAAAAGGTACGTCTGTCTGCTACTAATAAAACGACCACTTTTAATACTGCACATCAATCATTAAACCAAATGAAAATTATAATCTGATTATTTTTAAAATCATTAGGTTTTGTGTAGCATCTTGAATAATGGTTGTTTGGAGCATGGTTTATGTTTCTGTATCTATTTTTACCATGATAGAACCTTTTTTCCAGGCTTGTTTATATACAGATTAAATTATTATTACAGACATTTTTAGTTCATTGTTAGCTTAAAGCGATATTTTCATTATAGACGATGTTTATACATTTAGAACATGACCCAAAACTGAAAATTTCACTATCACAATATTGGAGTTCTGAATAAATGAAAGTCATGATTAGTTATTTTGTGACAGCCCACAAAGGTTGTAATGTTTATGATAGGAAAAACTTTATATGATGATACTGTAACAAGTTGTTATGCTCGTTTATACGCTTTTAAGATTTGTAGAATTGCAAATTGTTTAAGTAGATGTGGCTAAGTTGGGCAGGTTATACATAAGGTTGTAAACCTTTTTGTCCAATCTTTTTTATATTACCTCTCCGATTAAAAACATGACTTCAATTTCTTGTTCTGTTTGTTTAACTTGCTGATAAATTTATCTCTTTTGTTTCAGGATGATGGTCCTAAGCCTGGTCAAGCCCCACGCCCAGGTGGTGCTGGTGGTCCCCACCTGTTCGCTCTTGAGGATGCTCCCTCTGCTTCCCGTTTGGTTCATTACAACAGTCCTAAGTCTTGATGCCAAATTCCAAATCTAGTTTGTAATCTCCGGATCCAAAGATATTTCTGAACTTTTTTCTTTTGAGATGCCTTTCTTAATATGCTATCTAGGTTTTGACCTTGTGATCATCAAGATTATGTTTTGTTGCTCATGGGTAATGAAATTCAAACTTTAATGATATGAAGCGATTTAGTTTGATTTGTTGTTTCTTATTTTAATTTCCGGAAACCTGTTAACAACCATACAATCTGAACTTGTGTAAATAAGGGAAATGATTGATTGACTAAATATTGAGGGTACTTATGAAATGATTGAATGATTTTAAAACCAAACTACTAAATGATGATTTGATTTTTATTTACAAAGTGGTATCATTATTCTAATTCACGAATGATTTGTTTGTCAAGAGTATCGAATATTTATTCTCACTTTTTCAGAAAACATGATTTGTGTCTGTTAAACTAAAGGTCATCTGTTGTCATTGATCATTTTATTCCCTTTCAAGCAATGATAGCCTGGTAGGTATGTGATTGTCAACTAAGATACTTTGTTAGGCATGTATTATTATTCCAGCCATCTAACTTAATTACTCACACTCCTTTGCAACAATTATGAATAGGAGATCCCTTGTGTTTATCAAATTCTATGCCAAATTCACTAAAAAAAATTGATGTGTTGATCTAATTCTATTGTCACATTCGCATCACATTAGTAACTGGTAATGTTGGCCATCTCGCTTCAAACTAAATCAACTTTTTCTTGAAGGCATGTTATAGTAATTTACATGTCGCGTGTAATTTTAATCTTGCAGATTTTTAAGCAAAATTGAAACACAACCGTATTAAAAGTTCATAAATAACCAATAATGATGTCTTAAAAAGTAATTTGTCTAATGATGTTGGACTTGATTTGATTATGAGCACTTGAGAAGTGTTTTTGTGCTATCTAATCTGGATCGTTCACGTGTGTTTTTGTTTACTTTTGATAAAAGGAAAGATACTTTAGGTGACAAATTGGCAGTCATCCAACAGAACTTGTCCAAACTCATTTTTGAATATATGTGCTAAACAATCATATAGACGTATCGTAGTTCCTAACACCCTCGGTTCAATTAAGACACAATCGGAGGAAGATTTTGGAAGCTGTCATGTTAACGGCTATGTGGGTTATTTGAAAGTTTTGAAATAACAAGGTTTTCGGTGATACAAAAATGAAAAGAAGTACGATTTTTGATCTTACAATGGCTAATGCGTTTGAGTGGCTTTCGTCTAGAAGTAAAGTTTGTTATACAAACTGGACATTGTGGCTTCAAAACCCAATGCTTTATATTAATTAATTTTGATTCTAGCTCCTTGCTAAAGGTATATCTTAACAACTAATTAACAATGTCACAATGACTTCCAAACTACCTATTTTTAAAATATTCAACTTACATGCGTGGGATGAAAAGCTACTTGTAAGTTGCAAGACTCTGCATTATTCGGTCTGCTTGTTTAGCATCAAACTAATAAATTCGAGTTAGCAATCCTACAATATATACCGCTAGTCATTATTTTCATCCGATATATGCAGCTAAACTATAATCAAGACTGGCATTGTTTTCAATCATGTAAGTTAGATGAGAGACATAACCATAATGGCTGAATTGTGATTTCTATTGATTGTGTTAGACCAAAACCTTCATAACAACCGATACAGAATTATGATTTAAAAATGTTATTATGTTATCGTGGCAAGCGGATCTAAATGTTTTATTTCACCTAAAATTAATAATTGAAGCATATGGTTCACAACAACTTATTATACCTACTACTGAAAGCAACAAAATGACCATTTAAAATAGCTAGACATACACCAAAAATCAAACCAATCGTTGAGTGCTTGTTTAGTTTTTTTTTAAAGGGTTTTAACCCGATAAAAAGAATAGATTAAAGACTACCCTAGTTGGGAATAAAACGCATTTTTAGTTATTTAATATTAACTAAGTTTAGTTGGTAAACAGACTAGAAACAACTGCGCATAATAAAAATAAACCTTTCATAGTACCATTTCAAAAATAACAAGTGATCATATCAGTAAATTACAAATATACCAATTTCGAAAGTATACAACAAATAATACATCTAAAGTGGACAAAATGGTCTACCCGACCTAGCCATATGACTCGGAATCGTAAAATGTCTCAACCTTCCTTCTTGCTCGGTCATATACCCTTCACATAAGAACTCATTCGAAAACTTATCTTCAATCACTCTATCGACATCATGCACAAACACATCTGTCTCACCCTCAGCCCTATTCCGCGCCATTAACCCTGCCGTAAATTGCCTTCATCCTCCTGAGCTTCATCGTGGTACCCGTTGGTGCGTCTACCATTATAGCATCCCATTCTATTTCATATATCTCGTCTGGCAAGTTTCCTTTCAGTGCTAGCTCACAACCAGATTCTCTCGGATTTCGACCAACTAGAGATACAAAATATACTTGAGTTCTTTTAAATGCGTATAATAAAATAGATCAAAGTCACGTTTATAATTGTAATTAAGTGACAGACAAGAGCAAAATAAGTTGTCTGTTTAGATCTCGAAAACACTAAAATATTAGTGTAAATAAATAAAAAAACAGACTGATTTATGCGCATTTAACAATGTGTAGATTACATAATTTCTAACGATTCTCCCAAGTGTCAAAATTAAAAATCCAGTTGTGGGACATTTCACAGGTATATTTGTTCCTATTATAAGTATTTTAGTGTACAGATTCAATACGGTTTATATTATATCGAAAAGGATTGATTTGCCTAGCTAGCTTATTAGCTTAAACTTCATTGAATAAGGCAGGTACGCTACTAGTTATGAAAGTATACATGTAGAGTTAAGAGAGTTGAGACACATACCTTACACTCGTCTCGTTTTCCAATCTCCATCAAATCCGATGCAAGCTTAACCTTGGAGTCATACACAACATGATACGACTCCAAATTTGGAAACTTTCCTTGGATTTGTTTGATCCAAGATTTATCTTCTTCAAGAAACACAGTGCGGCCACCTTGATTCAGAGTGGCCCACATCGGGCTATCATAACTTAGTTCAAGACCAAGAAATTACAAGGTGATTTCTTGGTAGCACCCTCAAACTTACAGATATTTCTTTGTAAGTTTGTTGTGGGGTTATGTTAGAAGTAACATAATGCACAAGTGTCTCCGCAGTTGTTGGTGATATCTTGTTGCATGTTTGAGTCTGATCTATAGGTAAATGTTTGATTGGAGGGCAAGATAATGGTTGATGAGATTGTGGCGAAGATGATGATCTAAGAAAAACTACTAGAAGCACTACAAGAAGGGAAAAGATAGCGAGGATGATTGGTTTTGATGGAAATGTGAATTTTCCTCCTTTGGTTTTCATGTTTTCTAACTTTCAAGAGAGATCTAGTGAGAGTGTTTGTGTGCGTTATTTGTTTTGTTTGATGTGTGTTTTAATGTCTGCTATATGAAGGGATGAAGAGGTCAAGAAAGTGGGTGAGACGTGGAACATAAGAGTTAGATAAATAATTTGAGTAGGAAGGAAGAAAGACATGCTACATTGGAAAGACAAGGCATGACTTTTAAATTACGAAATGGAAAACTAAATTAGTTAACGTACGTGGTTCAAATTATATTTAATTTTTTCGAATTTATAAGCTTACTAAGTATATATATTTGATTATGAGTAATGATTGAGAGATCTAAATTATGTCTAAAACGCGCTTAATTTTATGTGGATTATCACGATAAATGCAATCAGACTTATTTTTCACAAACCATTAAGATCACGTCACATATGTTTAAAGACATCATTAAAGAATAATTTGGCTCTCAATTATTTTCCTTTGATTATTTTACCAAACTCGTAATAATTATTTATTTAACATATATTTAAAGACGAAAAAATGAGCACACAGTTTTAGATCTAAATCGAATTTTGTTTAAAATTGTAGTTTTTAAGAACTTATGGCTTTTGGTCTCAGTGGTATGCGAATAACCCACTAGTTAAGACATGTTATAGGGCTAGAATATCATTTAATACATTATCTATATCTATACTACATAAAAAGAAAATGATTAAATAGTCAACAATTAGAAAAGTGAAAGGATAAAAGTGAATACGTGAAATCTCATACCATTGAATGTTATGTTGTAACTACGCTATAATCTCAACTTAAATGCGACGTCAGATCTTTGGAAAGTATACATTGATATGAAATGTTGCACAACCCATTAGTGAACGTCTCATACCACGTCAAACTGATAACTTTGAAAAGATGGTCGATTTCTAATCTTCAATCTTTAAAGCGGATTTAAATATAATCATTCAAATTGGATTCCTTAACGCTTAAAATATCGATTTTGTAACAAACTTAATCGCCGCTAAAATTTTGTCGAAATTAGACATCATTATAGGCTCTGATACTGCCTAGTATCTATGATATATTTTGCTAAGGTATCTTAGAATATTCCTTCCTAAAATATTAGTAATAAAATTTGGGTTGTATTGTTAGTCTGCTATGTTTAGTTGCGATTAAGGCCCCGCCCAACTTCCACACCAGTATATAAGTTCTACTACTTTCTCGAAGTCGGTATCTTCTTGGTGAAGCAAAACGTTCGTGTCGTGGTACCACATAGTAAGTTTGCTTCTTATCCATACTATTTGCGACGCTCGCTACCTTCCACCGCCTTCGTAAACGCTTTCTTCCATCTCTAGCGGAAATTAAGGAAGCATCTTGATGATGACAGAAAGAATAACAGAGGTAAGCACCTCTTGGCCTTAAAGCTATTATTAGCTTGGTTTTCACCAGCTGGGGAAAATTTATCCTTTAACCTTTTTGTGTGTTTAAGATCACATATTAACAAAGGGATTTGGTTTCGATTCTCTTTACAAGATATTGCCATGAAATTATTTTTAAGCATTTTTTGGTTCTCGATTACTTTAGAAGATTTAGAACATAAACCATTGATCCATGGTTGTTTTTGTTGAAGTTGATTATTTATTTAATTATTTTTATTTTTTCTCGCTTGATTTAATTCGAGGTTTAGTTTTTGTGGTAGATTCGGCCTTGGACGCTCTCCACATTTCGTAGTTCTTCTAGAAGTGACCGTTAGATTATATCTCGCTTGTCTAAATATGTGCGTGTCTCGTGTATGATATATTTGGACTTTCCAAAGGAACACGATATGCAAAGCCTCGTTAATCAAGATCTACCAAAAGTGGCTAAAAATTGTGTGTCAATTCGGATATAGGTGGTCACGATTTGTTTCAGTGATCGTGGACGATGGTCCGGACCGGGCCAGAATGGGTCAGCCCGGATCGCCCACTTTACATCTAAACCCTAATCCATGCCTATATATACACGACAAAGTTATCTCTAACCCTAAGAGATATTGGCTACACTACCGACATTAACTTGACCGTCGGAGGCGGACCCCGGCTACGGCCTCGGTCCACTCCTAACGGTTCTCTTTGTCGACAGTGTCTACTAGGGCTCGAGAAGACGACTAACGCCCGAGAGTCGCTGAATCTAGTCCGCGCTGATTATGCTTCAACAAGTTGGCGCCATCCGCGACCACGAATAAACTATGTTTCGTGTTCTCCGATTACCGAAAAGCGAGATAAATTCCTAAAATCGGTAACCCTAAACCTTGATTCGCCATGCGAAACCGCTTACCATCATCGCTTATTAAATTGGACGCCTCGTTATTAAATTAGATGCGCATAATTTAATATTACTAGATGCGTAAAAATTTATTAACTTGGACGACAAGTTCGGTAAGGCATTATTTTTATAATATTATACTTATATTGTTTACTTCACGACAAGTTTATGGTATACATTATCATTAAATATTCGCAATCGTGATTCGCAATTAATTTAAAATATCATTCGAATAAATATTTGCACCTTTTTACATGCATGCTTTAAAGTAATAATGTAAGATGCAAGTGAATATATTTCTACTATAGATAATATCTGTACATGCATTATATTTTACATTCTCATGATCATACAAGTATAATAATCATGATATTTCTTTTACATATAAAAGAAAGAGTCCGCACGATCGGACCTATTTTAAAAAATATATCCGCACGATCGGACCTATTTTTCTCTCTTGCCTACGTGGCGTGCATGCACTACAATAAACCCACGATGGTAAAAGGATAAGTTAACCTACTAAACAACTTGTTGAGTAAGAGGGTTGCAAACCCATCAACACGGGATCACGTATCCTTGTTAAACACCTTGTTCTCGAGACGTTGGAATAAGTTTTGTGCGCATCCCACGACGGGTGCGCAACATCGCATATGGTGCACGTTTAACAACTTTGGAACCAAGACACTTGATTCCTTCGATGATATTTACAGTACGCTGCATATCATCACATACACGAGTATGACCAAACACAACAACAATTAATTATTTCGTCGGTACGCATCCCACGACGGGTGCGCACTGCCAATTTTCTTATAGGCTATGTGCTATATATTTTTTATGCTATGTGCTATATATATTGCTTAACTTCATTAGGTTTTATATGCTGCGATTCGCGGCATATACTTTAATCTTTGCATTCGGTGTTTTCGCAGACACATAAGTTTAATGCTCATACACGAGTAGCACCATCAAACTTGGGGGCTACCAGGTATATGCTACCACCGCTTTAACGCAGTGTATTTGGAAGCGATCAAGACGAATTTAAATATTCGCACCAACTTGCCGTAGGGAGACGCCCTCCGCCGGTTGTGAAGACGCCAGACAACAAGTTAATACACGCCTTATGTCGCACATCTTTAGCGCACCTATCGCGCGCGAAGCACGCCTCTTCACAGCACCTCTTTGTCGCGACAACAAGACACTTGCGCGCAGCCACGTCTTCCGTTGCACCTCTTTGTCGCAAGACTGCCATGTACACGCCTTCGTCGCACCCTTTGTCGCCAAGACAACACAAGCCTTCCACATAAGCACGCCTTCCGTCGCACCTCTTTGTCGCAAGACAACACCGCACTTCTGTGTACGCCTTCTATCGCACCTCTTTGTCGCAAGACAACAAGCACTTCGCCATGTACATCGCGTTTCCGTCGCACCATGCCGCGTCGCCATCGTACAAAAGGTACGCCTCACCCGTGATGCAAGATACGGGATTCACTTTCACCCACGCGCCATCAACTTAAGTCTAGCATAACATAGCCATGCGCTATCTCATACTAGACTTGGGGGCTTGTGGACGATGGTCCTGACCGCCAGAATGGGTCAGCCCGGCATCAGCCCACTTTACATCTAAACCCTAATCCATGCCTATATATACATGACAGGTTATCTCTAACCCTAAGAGATATCACTACACTACGACGATACTAACTGACCGTCGGAGGCGGACCCGGGCTACGGCCTCGGGTCCACTCCTAACGGGTTCTCTTTGTTGATGTGTCTACTAGGGCTCGAGAAGACGACTAACGGCCAGGAGAGTCGCTGAATCTAGTCCGCCGATTATGCTTCAACAAAGACTTTATGCGGGTATTTGGTGGTTTCGATTATTTTGTGATACGGGTTTTGGTAAAGATTGATATACCGTGATCCGATCGATTTTGGGATACAAGTTTATCTTAAGCTTATGATTTTATAAACTTTTATCAAGTGAGATTCGATTAAGTTTATATCGTAATGTTTGGTCAGGTGATCAAGTGAGTACTTTCATGTCTCGCAAATGTTAGACCAAATTTTGTCATGAGTATGCTCTTGAGTGGGTCGTGACATATATGGATTTACAACATGTATGTCATGGAAACGTAGAGGGGGTGAATACGCTACCGCTTAAAAACTTTAGATCTTTAGTATCAAATCGCTTATGAAGCTTGTTATAATATGAAAGTACCAATTATTGTTTGTGACTAATATAAAGCATGGTAAACCAAGTTGTCACACAATCATGAACATCAAACCACATCACAAACAATAGTATAGTGCAAGTATAAAAGTAAAGAGATAAAGAAAGGAAAGTGCAAACCGAACACGAGGATTTATAGTGGTTCGGTCACGGATCTTCTTTCCGCCTCTACTCCACTCCCCGAGTACCCAACTCGAGAGTTACTTCACTAAATCAACAAGCTCCTTCTCGGGAGAAAACCTTACAATCGTCGCTACACTTTTTCCGGTACAAAGCTAAATACCGGTTCTAGTTCGAGGTAGAACCAACCTAACGTCGCTTATACAATATTTCCGACACTAAGCTAGATGTCGAGTTCTTTTCAAGGGTACAACCACTCCCAATATGTTTTATGGCCCAACATAATAAACCTTGTGTTTTATGGCACAAACACATAAACCATCTAATCTAGTTTGGTGAAAGTGTTGTTATGATGCAATGATGTTTACACTAATGATCCATGACACAAATGTCTAATGGATATGAATAACTACTTCTAAATGAACTTCCATTGATAGGAAGCCTTCATGATGAAGATCACAAGTTCCCTAAACCTCTTGTGATAGATCTTCAACTTGTGGTGAGTGGGGATGGCTAGATTTCCAAGATTTCCTTGGTTGATCAAAGAGTATGCTTACAACAAAGATGAATGTTAGAAGCATTATGATCATGATCATTAGGGTGTTTAATGTGTGTTACTACATTGTTAATGATTGATCTAAATGTATGCAAGAAGGTGGAGAAGATTTGCTTTGAAGTGGTGAAGAAATGGGAAAACAATGGGCTTCTATTTATAGCCAAAAGTGGATGGGCGAGCGTCCACGGACCACGGACCCCTTAAAAGGGTTCCGTCCTTTATACAATTTGGCACCGGGTACCGACATAAAATCTAAAAATCTTTCTTCAAATCTTTCCAAGATATTACCAAATCTTACTAAGATCACATTTGATATATTGAGTGTCAATCTAACCAAAATATTCAAGTGATCTTCCAAGGATTTCAAAGATGATGCATGCCATGATGTAACATGTATTTCCATTTTTAGATTAAAATGTTTATCAAAGTAAACTTGTAAAATGTATTATGTAACTAGTTAATAAAATGTCTAGTTACCTTTTGAAATACTTGTGAATGCAAAATGTAAAATGAGGTTCTAAATAGAATGGTTAACTTATTAAAATACTTAGTGACTCTAAACGTATTTTAAACATTCTATATGATTTGTTAATGGGTTTGATCATAATGCCACATAACAAACATGTACGAACCTCGTGTTGTAACATACGAGGACTTGAGACATCGAGAGGTGTTGAATGTATGTTGAGACAATGTAATTACAAGTAACTTGCACATTTTACGTTATGTATTACAAGTTACATGTTTGTCATCAATCAAAACAAACGAGATCTGTATAGATTAAATATCGTAATATTTGCACTAACAATCTCCCCTTTTGATGATGACAAATATATGTAAACGTAATAGAAAGTAAAATGTAAAGGTTACTTGTATCCTTACTACCTTTACATTACCTTCTCCGTTTACACTCTTCTCCCCTTTGTCGAAACAAAAGGGCGTGTCCTTGAGTTTAACTTAATTTCTCCCCAAAGGCGAGCTTGCATCATCCCTAGTGAAGTTAAACCGTCCACTTCAATCCGTCCCTTGTTTGGTAGCGGATCCATGGATCAAATAAAGAGGCTTAACCTACATCAAGGTTAGTTTTATGCAACAAAATTATGAGAAATATATGAAAAGAAAATGCATAGCAATGTTAGCCTATTTTCTCCACTTTTATCAAGCACAAATGCTTGTTTGAAAAGTGAGAATGATGCTAAATGCGTGCATGCTCCCCTTGACGGTTGCTCCCCTTGTTTGAGGCGCTGTGGTATGATTAAAACCTAAAAACAAATATTAGTGCAAAACTATATTCGCTATTGACGAGTAAGTGTTATACAACAAAGTGTATAAGATGCATTCAAGAATTTCTTGACGGAAGCTCCCTTACTCTAGGGCGTCAAGATGAACCTTCAAAATAAATATTAGTATAATAGAAGCTTTGTCTTTAGACAAATATGTCATATACAACCAAGTGTATAGACGATGCAATATGAGTGCTTAAAGGATATTCCTCCTTGTTCTAGGGTGTCAAGAAGCACCTAAAATAAGAAAAATAATTGATGCAAACTTCATCCTTAGATGAGTAAGTTATATACAATCGAGTGTATATGATGATGAACCTACAATGAAAACATTAGTGCAATATATTTCATCTTTTTCACAAAGAAAATAAGATGTATATATGTGATAAATGATATAATCAAAGATCTCATGAAGTGTAGTCTCCTAATTACAATCATAAGAAAAGTGAGAATATAATATGATAAAAGCCTACAAAATAGTTCCTAGAAAGAAGATATGAAGTCTTCCACCGGGTGTGCCACTAGTGGTGTCGGTTTACTAGTAGGATTCATGTGGTGATGGTAGATGACTCGAAATTTACAAAAGCAAGTTTTCGCTAATCCATGGTGGTGATGATTAGTGAAAGTGGTGATGGAAGGTGGTGGTGATTAGGTAGGAAGCTATTAAGGAGTTAGAAACTCGTATGTATAAAAATATGGATTTATGCAATCCTTTCGTCATGTCAAGTGACCAAAGCTAAGAGGAAAAAAATATATGAATGGACATTGCATTTCAATGATGCATAAGGGTTATAATTTGAATGATTTATTGATGCTAACAACCAATTGTTATGAGCAAGTTCTCATATGCTTCAACCCAAGAATAATCAATAATGCATTCTATCTAAGAATATATAAAAGTGATAACATGAAGATAAATTCGCTCATTGATTGACACGAATTATAAAATGACCTATTCTAGGTGACAATGGAAAAGGTAGTATTAGCATGGTTTTGACCGACATGGATGATTATCACTTTGAAAGAAGTGAAGACAATATGGAAAATACTAATAATAATAATGAGTACCTATATGAGGATGAGAATGACATCATATAAGTGAGAGTTGGATGGACCAACGTGTTGGAAATGACTGCTTTGATTAATATATCGCTTGCATCGACAATGAGATGCATGATATATGTCAAGCGAGAAAAGGATAAGATCCTATGATGGTGTTCTAGATAGTGAAGTTGTAAGGTGCTAGTTTAAGGAAAATCCTAGATTCGTTGATTGTGGAGATGAAGAAGTTTGTAAAACACATGATGTGTTTTTCACTTGATGAGGTATTGGTGCAAACTTGTGATATAAGGATTAAAAGGTTGAACTAGTTGTGGTTTCGTGAACCGGTTTTAGTTAAGTGGTGTTTGCCTATGTGTTGGTATTTTAGAGTCTAAGAATAAGGTTAAAAAGGTTGAACTAGTTGTGGTTTCATGAACCGGTTTTAGCTAAGTGGTGTTTGCCTATGTGTTGGTATTTTAGAGTCTAAGAGACATAAAATTTGACAAAAGACAATTATGTGAATGGATTTCTCCCCTTAATTGGTGGACATCCAACATAATGTGTAATGTATCAAATAAGGAATGACAACAAAGTGTTTAGGAGGTTATTCGGTTAACGAAAGAGATGAGCTTAGTGATGTTTTTCTCGATGATGGTTAGCATACAATGAACTTCATCCTTAAAGTCACGCACTCTTCTCGATTAATACGAGATGATCGTATGATGAGGCATGTGGTTTCCTAATAGGAAGTGAAGAGGATTAGAGTATTGTTATAACTAAATAATGATGGAGGTGATTTTTTTTGAAAGCGAAGCAAAAATGAGATTTGGAAAGAGGTCGGTTGAAATACAAAATGCAAAGCCAACTCGCTAGAACTTAATTTTATATGCTTTTAAACTATATGCAAGTGTAGGGGTCCCATAAAGCATATTACTAATCTATGTAGCAATAAAGGGATTATGCAAAATGAGCATATAAAAGTTAAAACCAAGTGAGATAACAAATAATTTGTTATCGACCTACAAAACAAGTTTGTTAGTGACAAAAGATGTTAACATGATAGAAATCAAATGATAACATATTATATAAGCAAAACAACACATTGTACTTAGTAGAAAAGAAATCACCACATAAGATAGCATCAAAACAATCATATTATGCAAGAATACAACTTTATTCAAGACATTTCATTATGAGATTGTTTTGTCGTTAGACTTAGACACTTAAGCATACTTGGATATACAAAACTATGTGATTAATTTGTAAGATAAAAGGCTTCTAAAAGTTTGTCATACCAAAAGCACTTTGATGATTATATGTGCACATGTAGCAAACAAATAGTGTGACAAGAAGCAAAAGAAACAAGATGAAAGATTCATGCAAGCCATGTTTTAAGACATAACAATTTGGAGCATGTATCATTTGGATCGTACTACACATAGATGTAATGAATGCCAACTAATAACTTTCAAACACAAATATATCATATCAAAACTTATCATGTATCAAAATGGCATATTATGAGTTCATAAGTAACATGTTAATCATGCTAAAATTAATTCAAAGTAAGTATCATGCAAATAAAGTTTAGGTTTAAACGCTTAGTAGCATGAAACAAGAATACAAGCTTTATAAAGATAAAACCGCATTAAGGTTTACACATCCGACTTGTTATCAAACACTAAGATAATGTCAAATCAACTTATCGATTAAACAAGAACATGTAATCAACACATGTAAGTACAATGCAAGTGGTTTTACTAAGGTTTACACATTTGACTAGTTATCAAACACTAAGATAATGTCAAATCAACTTATTGTATTAAACAAGAACATGTAATCAACACATGTAAGTACAATGCAAGTAGTTTTAAAAGAAAAGTCATATATACTACTTGTTTGATTAGTATTCCTAAGGCGAGGCAAACTATCAATTTTTAACACTTACTTTAGGCAAGTATAGGAATACAAATTTTCAAGTTGGAGAATGAATATGAGACTATTATTAGCGGTGCTCAATTAAGGCTAAACACGACCATTTTACGGGTGATTCCACATACCCAACTTCTCTCGTGAAGCAATTCAACCGTTAGGTCAAATTGAGTTTCTAGTGCAATAGGTTCTCCAAGAGTCATTCTCATGTTAGAAAGATAGGAACTCCAACTTTGCATATTAAAGTGCATAAAGATGATAGTTTACCAATACTTGGCTTAATGTGATTTAACTAATATGCAATATAACTAAGGTGATGAAGATGTCATGTTATACACATGAATTTTAACAATGGTGTGTTGATAAACGATATGTTTTAATCTTGTGTTTAGAATCTAAGGTTTGTTCAAATTACAAAGCTAATTGTATGATGTAATGGATGACATCTTTTATGTTGAAGTGGATACTTTAAAAGTGATTTGATTATCTAAGACTAGGGAATGGAATATGTTAAATTAAGAATGTTCTCAAGAAAGCTCTTTGGAACTTTATTTGACAAGAATCTAAATAAGGTTACTAACTTCAATAGATCATGTGTATGTTTCTAGAGATGTGTAGTTTCAACCTTGGATGTGCACAAGGTTTGAGCAAGGTTAGGTTATGATTTACGCTTGAAAGGAAATGAATACAAATAGTATCTTTCAACAAATGAGATTATCGCATGGGATAAAGTTATCATGCTTATGAAAATAAGTATGACAAGATGAATTGGATATGCTAGTTCATAGAACTTTTGGATGTTCGTTTCAAGATCATTTAGCCAATGAGGTGTAATGAAATCTCTTGTAACATAACCATATATGTCGCAAGGAGAGAATGATGCATAGGATATACAATATCCTTTTAATAAGGTGAATACTTAACGCATGATTTCTTAGGCATAATGTTTTTCAAAACATCATGTTTTCCTAAATGAAGATATGAAGCCAAAGTGTTTGAATTGGATAGTCCTATCTAAATAAACTTGGTCTTAAGATTATATTCACTAGATGATGACAAGAGGAATTCACTCGAGTTTCTTATGTATACTCCTCAAGAGTCATTGTTGCTTGGGGTGTATGATGTTGGCTTTGAGATTGAGTTTTAACATATGTTGTTAAAATGTTGATTTGAGGTTTAACGAAATTTATGCAGAGTTTAACGACAAAGTATTACTAATACTTTGATAATTTGTGAAGGTAGTACTACTTATACCTAGTGGAAATTGACAACAATTACCAAGAGCACCATGCTTATTTGATAGTTGAGGTTCTAGTCGTAATGAATTATCTAAGTCCTTATATGTGGAAAGGATGGTTAAGTTTGTTCAAACGTGCATTTAATTCAATACAAGTGTTGGACACAAGGGCTTTTGAGCATTACACTCAACTAATTCAAATGATGGTAAGGATGGTGGATTGGTTGATCTAGGTGGTAAGTCTTCTAGTGTGTCTAAATAAGGATGTGGTGATGTAGGGGTTTGTTGTGCTATGGAGTACTTAGGTTGATTCTTTGTCCATAGATGTTGAACATAAAAATACGGATAGTAATTTTATGGTTCATTGGTTGCTACAACTAGTAGGTGAAGTGCTTAAGTTTTGGTTATGTCTATGAAGCTTGAGGTATAGGTTCACCTTGAAAGGGCACGTTTGATTTAAAGGATGCTCTTGAAGTTCATGAGCAATACGCTTAATGGTGCCAAAAGATGGAAGAGGATAGTAGGTGTTAAAGAGGGATAAGTGGCACAATGGGTTGTTTGTTTTGATAAGTGTTTCAACATATGTTGTTAAAATACTTGGGTGTTGATTTTTCTGATATGACTTTTAATGACTACAATCGTAAGTCGATATACTTGAATATTTCGGATGAAATACTTAAGTTGTCAATCCTAATTTGTTGAGATTATAAAGCTTAGATTGAACTCAAGGATAACAAGACTTGATAGTATGTCTTTAACATACGCAGTGAGTTATGACTCTATGTAAATACTTATCGCTTGAAGGATGACACATTATTTTCATGTTAACCAAGTGAGGCAATACATGTAGATACAAAACAATATCTATATTCATATGATAGACTTGTGTATGATATCTTTGCAAATAATGAGTCCAGATTGTTAGTCTCAGTGAAGTCATCTAAGTCATCCGCAAACGGGTGAGGAGATGTTGGTGGTGTTGTAAAAGTTTGATAGGTACAAGCTTTGGAGACTTTGGTAGTGAAGGTGTTTTGGTTGATGGTGGGTGATTTTGGTGGTGGAGTTGGAGTACTCAAGTTTGAAAAGTTCACATCTTGAATGGGTGATGAGATGTTGAGAGGTAATGAGTCTGAGGATGAAGAGTTCAAGTTAATGAAGCAACAAGATCGAATGCTAATCCTAGTGGTTTTCTTAAGTGCCTTATTTGAGGTTTAAGGATTTAGTCATTTTGATTTTGCTTTAAGAAATGCTAAGCTTGAGGAAAAGTAATGTTGAAGGTGTGAAATGATCATCTTGAATGTGTTGATTTATGGAACTAAGGATTCATGGATTTGATGTTAATCCATACAAAGATGGTAGTTTCTAATGAGATGGAAGTGTCTAAAATCATGTCAAACATCCTAAGTTAATCCATTGAGGATGTGTTGAGTGAGGTATGAAAGATATGCATTAACAACTATCCTAGAAACGAAGTTTGTAAATTAGATTATGGATTTAGTAAAATTCAATAACTTACCAGTAGATTCACGGCACCATTTCATTACACACCGAACCCTTAAATTGGTGCCGCCTGGTCCGCCTGCATGTGTATGGCGGTACCAAAATACATAATGACGGTACCAACATTTTGGTGCCGTCGATCCGTGGACACCGTAAAAGTTCACAGACCCATTTTTAGGTGTCGGGAGTTTTCGAAACCCGAAATTTTGCTTAAAACATGTGACATTAATTACTTCTAGTTAGGAAAAGTCGATAACACATATACAAATATAGTGGAGCATAGACTTTGACCATACAACGATTTTCACATAAAAGTGAAAATGGGTAAAATTTGATAACACACTTGTGCTATCCACCGCATAAACCGGTTAGCATACAACATTGTTTTAAGTCATATTATCATCCTACAAAGTAAAACAAATAAATTACATCATACAACATTGTTTTTGTCCTTGTACCAAACACTCTCTTAACACCTTCATTTTTCAAAGTACTCGACTAATTTACTTAGTACTCATTGCTAAGTGAGTTATGACATTTCATAAGTTATGCGAGATGTTAGTAACCTATGCAAACGAAGTGATCTAATTCTACAAGCGATGGTAAAATAATTTTCCAACTTAGTGCACAAAATCTAGCAAATAACCTATTGTGCATAAACAAGAAATCACAAACAAGTTTAATAAATAACATGGCAAGATTGACACTTATATTATGCAAACAAACAAGTGTAAACAACAATTTGAAAAATAAGCAAGCAACATACATGCAAACAACATAAACAAGTGGTCATTTAGCATAGCATAACAAGAAAGACACTTTTCGTCATTTTATGCTTAAATATGATGATGTATACCAAGCTTGATTAGTTTCCTTTAAACATATTACCAAATTATTTAGTTTCAAAGGAAGTTTTATCAAAGTTCTAAGAATACCAACTTAAATTGCTTGATTCAAAATTTGAGTTTTTATGTTTAAAGCGAAACTCAATATTTTAGACATACTGTAGTATTTGGTCTATTTCACTTATTTAAAATTAGACTCAAGCCATGAGAGTAGTTTTAAATGAAAGTAGACTCAATTCCCTTTAAAATGATAGGTGGCTCGACTCCTACGGACTTACGGTTAATAAGTTATGAATTTTTAAGTTGGCTAAAATCACAGATCAGGCGCACCAAGGAACCAAAATGTAACAAGGAAGGATCCTTTATTTGGTTCCGCCCCGTCCGCCTTCATGAATGTTGAAAATGTACTTACTCATAGCAAAAAGTGTAGGACTTACTAGATTTGATAGAAAAATATAACACACATATTTTGTTTATTATTTTTCTAATATGACTTATCTAAACATTTAACAACAAAATTTATAAGTATAATTAGCAAAACCTTTTCATATTATATTTCGCTCAATGGTAATTTGAACATGGATCGTGCTCCATTTTAAAACCATTTGTTTTGAAAATAAGAGCTACGAGGCTCGATACCAATTGTGGAAACGAGAGGGGTGAATACGCTACCGCTTAAAAACTTTAGATCTTTAGTATCAAATCGCTTATGAAGCTTGTTATAATATGAAAGTACCAATTATTGTTTGTAACTAATATAAAGCATGGTAAACCAAGTTGTCACACAATCATGAACATCAAACCACATCACAAACAATAG
Organism: Chrysanthemum lavandulifolium; assembly: GCA_022545495.1. Classification (NCBI taxonomy): domain Eukaryota; kingdom Viridiplantae; phylum Streptophyta; class Magnoliopsida; order Asterales; family Asteraceae; genus Chrysanthemum; species Chrysanthemum lavandulifolium. The sequence goes on from CM040239.1 coordinate 260,791,980, forward strand.
TATAGTGCAAGTATAAAAGTAAAGAGATAAAGAAAGGAAAGTGCAAACCGAACACGAGGATTTATAGTGGTTCGGTCACGGATCTTCTTTCCGACCTACTCCACTCCCGAGTACCCAACTCGAGAGTTACTTCACTAAATCAACAAGCTCCCTTCTCGCGGAGAAAACCTTACAATCGTCGCTACACTTTTTCCAGACAAAGCTAAATACCGGGTTCTAGTTCGAGGTAGAACCAACCTAACGCCGCTTATACAATATTTCCGACACTAAGCTAGATGTCGAGTTCTTTTCAAGGGTACAACCACTCCCAATATGTTTTATGGCCCAACATAATAAACCTTGTGTTTTATGGCACAAACACATAAACCATCTAATCTAGTTTGGTGAAAGTGTTGTTATGATGCAATGATGTTTACACTAATGATCCATGACACAAATGTCTAATGGATATGAATAACTACTTCTAAATGAACTTCCATTGATAGGAAGCCTTCATGATGAAGATCACAAGTTCCCTAAACCTCTTGTGATAGATCTTCAACTTGTGGTGAGTGGGATGGCTAGATTTCCAAGATTTCCTTGGTTGATCAAAGAGTATGCTTACAACAAAGATGAATGTTAAAGCATTATGATCATGATCATTAGGGTGTTTAATGTGTGTTACTACATTGTTAATGATTGATCTAAATGTATGCAATAAGGTGGAGAAGATTTGCTTTGAAGTGGTGAAGAAATGGGAAAACAAAGGGCTTCTATTTATAGCCAAAAGTGGACAGAGCGTCTGACGGACCACGGACCCCTTAAAAGGGTTCCGTCCTTTATACAATTTGGTACCGTGGTACCGACATAAAATCTAAAAATCTTTCTTCAAATCTTTCCAAGATATTACCAAATCTTACTAAGATCACATTTGATATATTGAGTGTCAATCTAACCAAAATATTCAAGTGATCTTCCAAGGATTTCAAAGATGATGCATGCCATGATGTAACATGTATTTCCATTTTAGATTAAAATGTTTATCAAAGTAAACTTGTAAAATGTATTATGTAACTAGTTAATAAAATGTCTAGTTACCTTTTGAAATACTGTGTAAACTTTAGTAATGCAAAAAATGTAAAATGAGGTTCTAAATAGAATGGTTAACTTATTAAAATACTTAGTGACTCTAAACGTATTTTAAACATTCTATATGATTTGTTAATGGGTTTGATCATAATGCCACATAACAAACATGTACGAACCCGTGTTGTAACATACGAGGACTTGAGACATCGAGAGGTGTTGAATGTATGTTGAGACAAATGTAATTACAAGTAACTTGCACATTTTACGTTATGTATTACAAGTTACATGTTTGTCATCAATCAAAACAAACGAGACCAGATAGATTAAATATCGTAATATTTGCACTAACATATGCTACTTTCATTAGAGTAGTTTATAACCTTATGTATTTGTGAGTTGTATGTGTTTTGTTACTTTATTTATTACCCTTACATAAATACATGAATAGGGCTTTCAATCGCTCACGCTTTGAGGAACGCTAATGACCAAGTGTTTCACAGCACGCATCATGCCTTTCATTTTGATGGCGACTACATAGTTTGCAAGAACCACAACATACACGCTTATTTAAGTAAGTGTCGAAATGGTAGGTTTCTATAATCGATGCAAGTGTATGGGTATTAATCACGTCTCGGTGTTTTCAATGTAAGGTATCCGTTGGAGATACGGCAACACATGAAATTTCTCCATTACCATACATTGATCTTCTTGTGCACCCCGATGGAGGAGCTTATGACGTCAATATCAACAGTTGTTTAACTTTGTGCTTGATTTTCAAACAATTTATGTGTGGAGGTGATGGAATAGGGTCCGATGAAGTATTAACGCTGACGACGCTAATTTAGTTCCATAACACCTCCAAACGGCATCTTAATTTTTAAGTATGTGTTCGACCGCTACACTTTTGTTACGTAGGTAAACTAAAACGCCCATCGTCCCAACAAACTATTCACCGCAACGCCGCGGGCTTACCCTTGTTAGTGTGTATATACTAAATGTCGTTAAAGTATCATTTAATACATTTGTATACATACTAAATGCCATTTGAAATGATGCATTTTGAGTCGCTTTGGACTTTCAGACCACTTGGCCCATTTTCTTTGTCCAAACCCACGCTTGGCATGTGAAGAGTGTTTCCTTTTAGGGCTGTTTGGCAAGAACTTTTGTAATGTTTTGGAGCTATTAGCTTTTATTTTGAAAAAGCTCAAATAAAAAGAAGCCGCTTTGGTTAACGCAATAGAAGCTTTTTATTTGATAGTCTAGCTCCATTTTTGACAGCTCATTGTAAAAGCGTTTTAGCATAGATGAAAGATTTTTGGACATAAATTTACCTATATACCTTATATTTATCTCACGTAATGCATTTGCCATATCTAATCAACACCATATATTTAGGGTGCGTTTGGTATGCAAGTCGGGATCACTATAGGTATGATTTTGATTACAAGGATGTATCATATCAAATGTATCATTGCCATTGTTATTGTTTGGTATAAAGTTTAAAGTAAAAGTATCACTTTTAAATGAGCTCATTCAATAGCTAAAAAAAATAAAATAAAAAAAAATACATCATTAAAATGCAAAATATAACTTGTAAAGTGTTAAAAGTTAGTAGTAAATATAAAAATATATGGACCCCACAGAATGGTTGAGA